>VDFB02270651.1:274959624-275261232 GCA_007258455.2 Sequoia sempervirens
AATGAATGAACAGACTAACAGGCTTTACAGAATCCGGCGCACTGTTTTGCAAATGCTTAGTGACAGGGGTTATCTCGTGGCTGAATTGGAAATCAACATGTCCAAAGAACAGTTTCTTGATAAGTTTGGGGAAGATCCCAAGAAAGATGATCTTGTTATCAATAAAACTAAGCGCAATGAACCCGGTGATCAGGTGATTTCATTACTACTATCTTCTGTTTTTTAATTAGTTGTTTTCAGCTCTATCGTCAATCATTCTCTTTCCTCTATTTTTTTGTGAGATGGGTTTCCAGTTGGAGGGTTTTAACATATGAAAGGCTTACCCTCTCTTTGCAGTTATATGTATTTTTTCCCGATGAACCTAAGGTAGGGGTAAAGACCATTAAAACTTATGTTGAGCGAATGAAATCTGAAAGTGTGTTTCGGGCTATATTAGTTGTCCAGCAGAACTTGACTCCTTTTGCAAAACAAAGTCTTCAGGAGTTTTCTGGCAAATTCCACTTGGAGGTTTTCCAGGTCAGTTTTTTGGTGCTTGTAAAATTCTCGTTCGGGCTTTAGTTTTTCTGCATTATCTCTTTGTTATATTAGTATCTTTGAAATGTTTGAAATATCTGCTAGTTTTTAATGGATTACGACTGGTCATAATCAAACAGTATTCAGAGATGTAATAATTTCACTAGAAGCTGGATTTAGGATTTAGGGTATACCCTCTCGGAAGCGTATGTGTTTTAGAAATGCCACTTTTAAAATATTGAGGAAAGCTTAAAACTCGGAACTTTTTTTTGGGTATGCAAGAAATTTTATTGTTTACAAAAAATAGAAAAGTAGGAAAATCAGAAAATTCTGAACATTCAAAATAACTTACAAACTCAGTAGTACATCCAATTTAATGTCCATGGGTTCAGATTTTTAAACATCCTGAAAATCACAGTGTGGAGGATGAAATGAACACCCCAACAAACTTGATCTTGATGTTTTAGATTATAACAAAGAAACAAGTATATCAAGTCGGTTAATATCTTTCCATACTCAACATTTATAGTAAACACTCAGGTTTTGTGTTATTAAGATGAACATGTATCTGGTAATGACCATGTTGGTGCTCAGATTCTCAAATCCTTATGGCTAGGCCATTTTTGAGCGCTAGGGGGTGTCAAACTCAGGGCAAAGGACATTTAACTTACTTGACACCTGGATAAGTAGGAATTGAATCTCAGAGAGCTTACTTGGGCAAAGAAGGAATACAACAATGCTATGTTTTTCTGTCAAACAGCCCTCATAAAATTGTTATATTGGTAACACCAGCTGCCTTAGATCTTAAGAAGGAAAACTAGTAGAAAATTCGGGTGAAACCCATCAGTTGAAGGGCTATTAGACTTCATAAAATGCAGACACATGATGGTTGAATGAAGAAATACGTCAAATATAATGATATGGGAACTCCAAATAATATAACTTGTTAATAGTTTTACAGAGATGCTTATGCAAATAATGCATGGGAACTCTATATGCTTTTCCAGCACCCTCCTTAAACAAATGCTTAAAGTGGGTGTATAGCTGAATCTGCTACTATGGTTCTATGGATGATGATGTCAAATTATAATCTGCTCTACTGCTGGTAGTATTGAAACTGATGTGGTGTTTATTATATCTGGTACCGTCTGTGTTTCTGCTTATGTATTGAATAAAACTGACATGCGCTAACTGTGATGTTGTATCTGAACTGAAAATAGGACTGTATGTGGCTATCTCAAGTTTTGAACTTTCAAACTCAAATCTTGAACGATCAAATTATAGAACTGCTCAATTTGAACTCTTAACTGCTCAGTTTGAACTCTCAAACCTCTGTTTGTATGTGGACTCTTGATTAAACTAAAACCTATATCACTTGTAACTAAATTTTACTGCTTGCGACCAATAGATAAACTGTGTGCGGTCCTACTAAAACTGTTTCTCAGGTGTATGGATCAATCATTCCTAAAACCATGCTCAAGTTGTACTGCACTTAAAATGTGTGAATGTGCAATTTGAACTATGATGTATTTTGAATGGTTTGTGCTCAAGACACAAACTCAAATCTCCTATATGATCTCTTTTATTATTTATACAAGAGCACCAGAGAGAAACCAAAATTTCATAAATACTGTCTCTCAATGGAGGAGAAATATTTTAAGAACTTCTGTCATATATTGATCCTTGATCGCAACTCCCTTTTTCTACCATATAACTTATCCTTTGATTTTGGATGACCAATTAAACAGGTCTAAGTGGTATGCTTTGTCTTCTAACAATGAAGACAAGGAACTATGTCAAATTTTTGTTGTCAAACCCGTGCCACAATTATTTTCTGTTCTTGAAATATTATGGGAAAAAATGTACTGAAAACTTTATTGCTTTAGATGAGTATGAATTCCTCATCACCGGCTTTCAATCATTGCATAGGTGTTTGCCTTGATTTCTTCAAAATCTCTATGAATGGGAACTTTACCAACATACAATTCTAACCTCTCGTAGAAAGGTCAAAGCTTATCAAAATCTGTTGATGTATTGTTGATTGTTATGTTTTCATGTAATGCTTTCCTTTAGAATAAATAATTTAATGCTTTCTTTTATAATAAATAATTTAGTGCTTTTTGTTTGTTTTAACTTTTTGACAAAACTGTCGTTAGTTCTTATCAATTTCCTTTATACCTGTACATAATGTTTCATTCTGATGTCTGAACAGGTTTAATTCTCCCTTTATTATTTGAGTCTCTCTTTTGATATTTTATTTTTCAACTTGAAACTTTTAGTATTTTCTTTTAACTTTATAACAATATTTTTGTATTGTTGCACTTTATTGTATGTTTCCAATTGTCCCTTCCATCATCGTTATCTTGGATACCAGTATCCATTTTAGTCCATTTTTATTTTTTGATTATTCATACCAGTTATGTTTTGGGGGCCTCCAAAAAGATCCCAATTTCTATCAACCATTATAAAATCATCCTTGTATCTCTTTCAAACCAACATGTTTTCCTTGCTGCCTTCTCATTGTTCTCTGTTTTGTCTTGACTGAATGTTTTTTTCTTCAACTTCTGGAATTGTTCCTCATCTATCTTCTCAGCATTTGGCATTCTAGCTTGTTTTGGGTTTGTCAGTGAGGGGGCATTTCCATGCCAAGTTGCCATACCCATGGCAAACATTTGCATCTGAATGCGATGCTCTAACAATATATGGATTCTATTCATTCAAGTCCCATTGCCTTCAAGATAACACTTTTTGGGAGTGGCTGGTCCATCTCAAGCTCGATGCAAATCCATTTATAGTTTGCCACTGCTCTTCCTATAGTCTGTAGCAGCATAAATGTACTTTCTTATTTCCCAATATTTGAAACACATGTTCCATCGATAGCTCATGCAAAAGGGCATACATGCTGATTCAAACTGGGGATTTGGACAACATTTCCTTGTAGACTTCAAATCAATATGCCAATACTTAATGAATAGTGTCACATTCTGGAAGAAATAAGGTCCTCTTTGAAAGCGATGCAGAGGGGGTGACAAACAAGTGAGCATCAAATCAACTTTAAAACAGATTCAAAAGGTCTCATAAAAATTCACTCTTAACCATGCCTTACCTTGTAGCATAAGCAACCCGGTTTAAGGGATTTTCCACTCAAAACTTCCAAAGCACTTCACAAACTAATTAGTGAATCAGATACCCTTTTCAGGGTCATACAACATGTGGAAACCAATATTTACTCCTTTGGACCAAAACTGAGATTCAGTAACTCACCCCCTGACTAGGCTAGCGAATTAGCCCACTTTTGCAAAGAAAGTGTTTCCCAATCAACCTATTTCCACAAAATCACTTCAGACAGTCATTAGTCATGCATCAAAACATAAGATTCCACAATTTGTTGGCAGTTTCTAGGCTTCTACAATACTGTTCTTGAAAACCCTTACTTTACCATGCAAATACATAGGGTTTATAGGAAATCACACCTCCAGGGCTTACCCAATCAAACCAATGCTTCAAACATCTTCCAAATCCCCTGCACAAACTCACCAAACCTTCACAAGACCCATTCCTTCATCAAATTATCAAAACCCTATCATGGTTCCACATTTTCACAATGAAATATCACTGCTCCAGCCTAGGGCATCACACCCCCATCAATTTTCTTCTTTCTTTTAACCCCTAAAGCATTGAAACATCTCAACTAACATCCTACAAACCAATCCACCGAGCAACAGGACCAATACAGTAGGTGGATTGGTTAAATCATCATGTTGTTACCCTCAAAACCCTTAACTCAGAAAAACAGGCAATCATTGTATTTTATTGATTTCTCTCTCAAAATTGTGAATTAAACCTTCAAATCAAGTGCAATAGATAGTAAAGACATGTACTTACAAACACTGGTAATCTCAGGCCATAACAAGCCTGTACGGACTTGTATAAGTCTGGAAAAGAAGGAGAAAAAACAGAAAATTCTGAGTAATAACTGAGCTTTTATTGATTTTCTTCTTCAATTCTTCTAGCCAACCATTACAATGATGTTCTTCACCTTTTTAAAGGTTCTTCCTCCAAAAACCACCGACCAACCAACCCTCAACTACTTTTAAAACCTCCTTGTGCCCGTTGGATGCAAATTACATTGTTTTTTACAATTTTGTTGACAACATTGTTACACATTTTGCAATATTTGTATTTGTCGCCCCAAGTGACTCTAAACCAACCAAATACACCTCGAATGGTCTCATTGGACCTTATTCAACATAGACTAAGACCTTAGACTTAGAAACCAACCAAACCTTACCTAGACCACTTCATCATCCATGACATTGATTGACACTTTTACATTGTTTTTATCATATTTTGCAACTTCCTCGTTGCTTATTGATTAAAAGACTTTCAAATTGACCCATTGAACCTTCAAAACTCAATTTGCTTTCATCACAAGGTGTAAGTGCCCCTGCACCAGAAAGATCTTGTCTCCATTAGAATCATTAGTTAAGATTACGATAAAGTATCATCTCAGGCATGAGTGAATTATTTATTGTTAGGAAAATGTTGTATGCTGGGTGCAGTGGCAAATTTTGGTCAAATGAACAACTAATGAATGGTGGATTTTATCGTAAAGAATGACTGAATTACAAATGAGCCACAAGTATGTGAAACCCTACAACACAACTCTATTCAAATTTCAGACACCTTAGAGAAATATGCATAGATACTCTTTGCACCTACAATTGAATCAATCTTAAGCTCTACCTAGAACCTAATCTGTCAAATGCTTAGCCAAATGCCAAAAGAATTGAATTGATATACGGCTTTGCCAACCCCTTTAAATAACCAAGACATCACAAAATATAACGTTGACATTGAAGTCTTCTTGCATTGACATGTAATGTCCCCTTTTGGGATTGCCCTAAATCTTGCCCTAGAATCACTAGCTTCAATGTAGTTAGGGTTACAACTTACCAATTAAATGTTTTAACTTTTAAGTAAGATAAATCTCGGTTTAGATCCTGCAATCATGTTAGATAATATTGGAATATGATTCATATGATCAAACATATATAAATATCTAAACCATGTAAATTGTAAATACATAACTATTAAACTACACCATATCCATAATGGATAATGGGAATTTAATCGTAATAGGAATTGGATGGGAAACATGATAAGTCCACCCAAAGCTATCCCAGCTAAGCCCAAGAGCATGTAGCGTCTAACCAAGACAACCACCTCTTGGCCCCAAGTTGCAAGAACGTCCAAACCAAGACAATTCCACCCTTGGGGTGGGCTACTGAGTGGGTAACTTGTATCTGCATTCCCTATCCATGCTGCCTTATCCATCTTTCTTATGATTGAGACTCCTTAAATCCATCCTAACAACCAGTCATAGTTTGGCCTGATAGGATAGCCTTGAAAGGGTGCTTGTAAACTACTCCACTCATCTAAGCCCAAGAGTGTGCAACGTCTAACCAAGACAACCCACCTCTTGGACCCAAGTGGCAGGAACATCCAGACCAAGGCAATTCCACCCTTGGGGTGGGCTACTTAGCACGGGAGAGCCCATAAACTGCATCTCCCTAACTGGCTTCCTACAACCTTACATTTGATTGATCATAGGATAAAGACATACATAAATCTATTCATATTCATATTAAAGAATCTTAATTACTGATAAGGCTCAATAATTGCTGCAAGCATCATTATTGCATAATTGTACATATATATATATATATATATATATATTCCTAATTGATTCACAAGTAATTTTTGTGAATCAATTAGGAATAATTAGATATATAGATCTTTATATATATATATATATATATTTCTGATAACAATATTTTAATCCAATAGACCTCTTATAATTGCTGATCATTATTCCTTGTTTTCAATCTGCTGTCCAAAACATATTACATTGCTTCCTTCATGCCCCTCTACCCATTCCTTCTTCTATCATTTATATCTTCATGTTTTCAAGGGGGACATCCTTTCACAATGGATATGCCTTTTCCAAAGGAGGCATCTCTTTCTTCTGGATTATTCTTTATTAGACTTTAATTAATTAAAATATGGAATCACCTCCTTCAACATTAGGATGGTCTTTAATTCATGATCAGAAATATCTCCTATTAAGGATCGCTGGCTTTCATATTAATTAATTGCTGGCTTTTATATGAATCGCTGCTTTTATGGAATCGTTGTTTTATCAATCTCCAAACTGGGCGCTTATTTTCCCTTATTAATTGCTGTTCTTAAGATCTGATCGTTACTTACAAACTTGGGCGCTAATTATTTTCTGATGTAGTCAGCTAAGGTTGAGAGGAGTCGGCTGCAGTATGGGTTGGCCAGCATAATGAAGTCGATGCTTATTTCATTTTTTTTTTCTCTTAATTCTGGTTCGCCCTTATTCATATAGTCACTTAGGCATCATTATTATTTATAATTTAGTCTGTGATTTATTCTATTTCAGGGGCATGACACCACATGGAAGAGCAAAGTAGGTCATTACCATCAAAGTTTTCTTAGGGGGAAATCCAATCAAAATGGATGTCATTTGCAAATGAAACAATTCAGCATTTGCCAATAAATTCGAACTTTACATTCTTCTAACATCCCATAATTGACAAACTATTCATAAAATCCAATCACTCTTGTATGACAGAAGTGTTCTAATGAAGTGATTGACCCTCTAACAATTTGATGTCAACTATTTTCTTCAGAGCATGTGTGAGAAGTAGGCTGCGTGGGATGACAGTCATAATGTGTAGAGTTGTGTGAGCTAGGAGTTGAGTGCCAGAGTAAGGTGAAACAATTGTAGGTTTCTACGCAAAGAAATACATGTGTGTGGATTGAGATGTGCTTCAATAGAAATGTGCTAGACCAATGGCTATGAAGGCTTGAACAAAGCTACACCAATGAGCATAGAGCGCATAGGACACCCAAAACCACCCAAACAAATAAAACAACATGGGCATGCAAGCTAGGCCTGTGGGTTGACAAACTACTACAAAGGCGAGCACAAGTTAAGCCTACATGTGGGGAACTACAAAACCATATCTTTGGGAGATGCAAGATTGCACCAATCCAAGGATGCCCCTACATTAGACACATGTGGTAAAATGTTTTGAACTAAGTGCCAACAATTGGGACCATGCGAACAACTAATTTAGACACCCAAGTCAACTTACTTTTAGCTTCAAAATCCATTAGTCTTCCTTAGGCCCTTTACCCTTAGAGCTAATGAGATATTCCTTTTACTCTTAGTCTTCCTTAGGCCCTTTACCCTTAGAGCTAATGAGATATTCCTTTTACTCTCTCTCTTGGGTCTTCTTGCTTATGCCTGTGCCCAAGATCTGTGGATTTTCCTCTTGTCTTATTTCTGCTATCTCCTTTCTCCAATTAGGCACTTCCATTGACTGCTTGTCCTCTAAATCTTTAGGCACATGGGAGGAGTAAAAATCAAATACGTTAAACATCGACAAGGTATCCAATCCTTCTAGCAACTCAATCTTATATGGTTCTAAGAAAATCTACACACTAGCATAGAACAATTTCTTGGGCTCTAGCTTGTTGTAGGTTCATTAAGGGAACCACTTTTTTCTTAGATTGCCATGACTACTCACCTTGAATTGCACTACACTCCCCCAGCTGCTTCGCTAATTGTGCATGAACCTCCATGTTTTGTGTGAAGTCCTTAGCTTTTGTGCTTGCCATCATCTACTCCCAACAAATCTGTGACTCATTATGGGGATGCCTCATACACTACTTGAAATGGCTTCTTCCTTGATGATTTGTTCACCGAGTTGTAGATTGCCGAGACTTTGATTGACAACCTCTGTTTGTTTGTTCATCTACAAATGATATGCAAAGCTATAATTGAGTTGTATGCCCAATTTCTTCAATAGGGTGCACTATAAATGGCTTAGGAATTGTATTGTGGTTCAATGTAATGCTTTGTAGCAACCCATGTAACCAAACTATCTTTGTAAAGAACAAATTTTCTATCCTGGACGTGTCATTTGATTTTTGACAAGGAACAAAGTGCACCATATTAGAAATTTTGGCCACCACTATGAAGATAGAGTCGTTACCTTTTTGTGTCTGTGATTATCCAAGGACAAAATCCATGGACAAGAATAAGAGAGTAGAGGCCTAAAATGGACTACAACCTACAATTCCTATGAGAAAAAGGCTAAAGATGCTCATGAGTGGCAGCCGATAAGCTCATCAATATTTTTAAATTAAAACCTATGCAAAATTTCAAATTAGTTCATATTCATCAAAGTGAAATCTGTGAAGAAGAACCAATGAAATTTTTCAAGCAAAATGCCTATGAGAAAAAGGCTAAAGATACTCATGAGTGGCAGCTGATAAGCTCATCAATATTCTTAAATTAAAACCTATGCAAAATTTTAAATTAGTTCATACCCATCAAAGTGAAATCTGTGAAGGAAGAACCAATGAAATTTTGTGAAGCGAAATTTGTAACAATGAGCTACCAAATTGCTTATTAAGAACTACACTTAAACAAAAGTAAAATGCAGTGGATTTATCTCTGTAGTTATTATGTGACATTCCCTGCTACAAAGGAAAGGGACTTTTCAATGGAAGAGTTGCTGCAAAATATGGTGATAAAACCATATATTTTCCCCAATATAATTGAAATAAACTTGTTAATAGTACAGGTCTGCAATGATGGCAATGAAGTTGCGAGTTAACTGCAATGGTGAGAAAATGTGGAGTTTGTGTTGTGCAAGTAAGCATGGCAAAGCGCCAAATGTCACATAGTTTTCACAATGAATGGCCAGTTATATCCATAAAAAGAGATGGCTTGAAGAACAAGTAATGGTAGTGGGTTTTAGAATATCACAGAAGATGTGTTGAGCCCCAAGTAGCATGTCACCAATGTATGTGTTCCAGTACTAAACAAATCATGCAAATATTGCTATACATTTTGTTAGGTGGTGGAGATAATATACTTTTGGATATGCCAATAAAATTGTCTTAACAGAAACATCCAAACATGGGTATCGACGCAGAACCATATGGATGTTTTGAACCTGAAAAGAAGTATACAACCTGGAAATGCATAAAGATATACATGCATGAATTTGAGGTCTGAGATGGTGCTCAACGGCTGTGCTCTCTCACATATCTAATGGATGGTTCTAACTAATCTGATGAGTAATTGTAATCTGGCATTCTTTTTGATATATGATTTGATCTGTCATTAATGGTGATTTCTGCTATTAACCAAAGTACTGTGAAGACATGGTCAGTGAGATGCTTTTAACTAAAATATGTTATATCTCCATGGGATCCCTTCAATTGTCTAATCATGAAGTTGACCTAGGCAAACAAGATGGGACATATGGCTGCTATCTGGAGGGTGGTCATAAATCTTCTTTCTATTAGGTATGGAATTTTGCACCAACAAGTACCTGAAGATTTGCTCTTACGGCAATCAGCTAACAGCAAGGAGTTCAAGCATAATGCGTTCAACTCTGCATTACATCACCATATATATATATATATATATAGGTTATCTCATTGAGGGGGGGCTCAATGGTCTCTCTTTGTCTCTCTTATGGGGTTTTTTTTTATATATATATATATATTACATAATGAAGAAATATGCAGTGTCAGGAAGGAATTGCTCCAAAATTTTCAATGTAGTCAAGATATTGGAATGATTTGGTAACTGTGCTCTAAATACTAAGCCGGTAAAGCACAAACCTGAAAAGTCCAAGTTATATACTGTCAAATCTGCATTACATCGCCACATATATATAATATATATATATAGGTTATCTCATTGAGGAGGGGCTCAGTGGTCTCTCTTTGTCTCTCTTATGGGGAGGTCTTTTATATATATATTACATAATGAAGAAATATGCAGTGTCAGGAAGGAATTGCTCCAAAGTTTTCAATGTAGGCAAGATATTGGAAAGATTTGGTAACTGTGCTCTAAATACTAAGCTGGTAAAGCACAAACCTGAAAAGTCCAAGTTATATACTGTCAAATTGTTGGGAGATCATGTCTTATTTCAAATTGTTTTGTGCTTACCATCAAGGATCCAGTTTAGACATGTTTATTTCATTCTTAAATTTTAATTCATCTCAGATTGAGCTTTTCTTGATGCAGTGTTTCAAGGCAGGCTTGAATTGCATCATTGATTTTTTCTCTGCATTCATGTTGCCATTTATTGGGCAGTGATTAAAGGTTGTGAAGTCAGAAGCACTTTATCGTTTCTTCATTTGGACCACCTTTAATCTCTGCCCAATCAATGGCAACATAAATGCAGAAAAGAAATCAACAAGCTGAAGGGAGATGTTAACAACCTTTAAAGCACTCATTTTAACAACCTTTTCAATGATTTGAACTACTTTTTATTAACAGCTTCAGAGGTTAACAACCTTTCCACTGATTCAGAAGCACTTCAGCATTCATGTTAACAGCCTTTTCAATGATTTAACAGGTTCACAGCTTAACAACCTTTTCAGTGATTCAGAAGCAGTTAAGCATTCATGTTAACAACTTTTCACTTTTCAGTGATTTGAACTAAATCTTATTCAGTCCTTTATGCCACTGTGAACAGCCAATTTGACGATGTATGATGTGGAGAGATGATGAGTGGGTACCTTTTTTTGTCAGAATGGATATATTTGCAGTTTGGCATTTTTGTCAATATGGGTAGAATTTGTTTAGTGAACAAAAATATAAAGAATTTCAATTTCCCTTGTATTCTATAGCTGGATTATTCTTATTGCTTTTTTTTAAAATTTTTGAAGATAATTTTGTTGTTTTTTTATCATGCGCAGGAGTCGGAGCTTCTTGTTAACATAAAGGAACATGTTCTTGTGCCAGAGCACCAACTCTTGACCAATGAAGAGAAAAAGACACTATTGGAAAGATACACTGTAAAAGAAACACAGGTCTGTATATTACCCTAAAGTCAATAGTTTCTTAGATTTTTTGGAATCGGAAATTTAATTTCTCAGAGTACATACTGTTATTCTTTCCAGTTGTCAGGGGGGCATGTCATGTCATAGACACACTAGGCACAATCAGTTATATAACTTTTATAGTTTAACAGCTGAACTTTGGTTGTTAATGCCTATTTTATGGATTTGAGTGTCTAATTTCATGTGTCATATATCTAAATAGATGAAGCCTGAATTGTAATGGTTTAATGCTGTTCATTAATACAATTGACTCCAGCTTCCACGAATGCAAGAGTCGGATCCTATTTCACGGTATTATGGGCTCCGGCGAGGTCAAGTTGTGAAGATTATTCGGCCCAGTGAAACAGCTGGAAGATATGTGACTTATCGTTATGTTGTTTGAGTTCAATCATAAATTCAAAGGGTGAACATTTTGATTGATTGGCACTACTTCCTCAACATGTAGCCACTTTAGAGTTTGGTAAACATGCTAAATTCAACTCTGTTGAAGAATACTGGTGGTTGGTGTTCTGTATATAGACACTTTGGCTTTGTTTAATGATGAAATCAAAGTGTTTAGTTGATACATTGTTTGGCATTGCTCACTTAGAATAACCTCTGTAGTTGTAGCCATTTCAGAGTATTCTACCAGTAACCATCGTAAAAGTCATTTTTGTTGAAGAGTCTAGCTTATAAGTATTATTTCTTACTGCAAATGTATCCATTCTGGATTCAAGTGATAAAAGTTTTCAGGTTCAGGCAGTCACGATTGTCAGTTATCTGTCTTATTTTTGTCTGGTCAACCACAATCTACATATAGATTACCTTTCTTTTAATTTGAAAGATAATAATTTTGTTCCACAAGTTTCTAGTTGTGCCTACTCGTAACAAGGCATTTAAGAATTATCAGAAAGAAACAGATCCTTCATAAGTGTCTATTGCTTCCTTTTTTAGATCGAAGAATTTGTTGTTTTTTTCGACATTGTCGAATGATGATTGGTATGCAATATGTTTCAAATAATAATTGGAATATGCTAGATTGAGTTACATCAATAAGCCAGGTATTTTCTTTTGGCATGAAAGGATTTTTGATTGTGAGAATTATTATTTTTCTTTATTATATAGTGGAAAAATGCAACATAATGATTTGTTTGAGTTGTTGATCTTTAAGCTTTTATTTGGCTTAATTGTATTGTGTCAATCGATGCCTCCTTTTTAATTAGATTGTAATGTGCACTTTGACAATTGCTGATGGATGAATTTTTTTTGGTTATTCCTCACAAGGTTAATTATTCATATTTATGGTTTATTTAAGGCCACAAAATTATGATTAACTTGTCTGGTTCACCTATCATATTGTCCTTAAGTTACCCTTGACAAAAGTGGGTAATGCTTCTAGATATGTTGTCATGAAAGTATTATTTCATAGTTGACAGAATACAGTGCTAAATCTTCGACAAAAGTGATTTGATAAATAAATAAATAGAGATGTTATATTTGAAGAGTAAAATTCAATCTCTTGATTGGCTCACAAATAGTGCAACAAACACAATTCTGAGATCTGTTGCACCCATGAAACTTTAAATTATTAAGCCCTTTTTGTTCATTTTTCATTGTATTTGTCTATCAAATTGCTTGAATAAGGCTGATTGTATACCCTTGTCTCTGGTCCTGTTTCAAGCAAGGTTTGTTATTTCATGTAGGTTTGGATGGGCAGTTTGCCATTTGTCTCGTGAGAAAAAGGAAATTAGGGTTGTCATGCTCGAGGCTTTACGCTTATCTAAATCAGTTAAGGGGGGGAGGGGGAGGGTCATGATCCAAGGATGCCCTCATTTGAATCAGAAATCCTTCCAAGTGAATGAGAAGTTATAGGTTGCTGGTTCACAGTGGCATAAAAGGACTGAAAAGGAAACTTGAGGGGAGATGTGAACGGTTTGAGTGACAAGCATGAAAGAGCTGAGCGCTTAGATTAGCTTGAGAAGTCTTTAGTGACAACATTGATCAAAATGCATGCCAGGGGTGATAAAATGACCTCGAGTGGTGAAGATGACTAAAATAGGCGCATGAATTTGTCTTAAGGACACAAAGAGCATAAAAGTGTGCTCAGGTCAGAATAGGATTAGTTTGAAGTGACATAACCATTCAAAAGAAGCACCTAGGCAGTGAAGAAGATGCTGATAAGTGAAAGAGTTGAAAAGGGTGCATAAGCAGTGAGACCAGTTTGAGATGACTTTAGTGACAATATATTGTTTCAAGAGACAAAGATGAAGGCTAAGCATCCTTAGTTCAGTATGTAGCCTCCTAAGTACTCTAGTCTCAATGTATTGTTTCAAGAGACAAAGATGAAGGCTAAGCATGCTTAGTTCAGTATGTAGCCTCCTAAGTGGCAAATATGACATAAAGCGTGCTTGAGAAGGGTTTGTGGCAAGAGAACAAAAAGGAACACCGAACTGTCATTCAAGCAACACAAGTGACTAAACTTGGGTTTGGCTATGATTTATCTTTAAGTGGCACAAGCTGCCTCAAGGTATGCTTAAACTAGGTGGTCATTCAATTGACAAAACATCACAAAATGAATACCTAAGAGGGTTCTAAGTGACAAATATACATGATATGTGCACTTGGAGCAAATAACAAACCTTTAAGTTGTATTATTGACATATAAGTGTGCTTGCCAGTGTGTTTTTAACAATCTTTTGTAGCAAACTTGTCATGTGGGTGTGCTTGGGTACATCAAGTGAAGTTCGAGTGCCATTAATACATGGAAGAGGTGCCTACATAGTGGTTTGAGCTATTTTGAGTGACAAAACACCATGAAAGAGCACCTAATTGTGTTTAAGCAGCATTCAAATGTTATGGAGGTTAAAAACAGGGGCCTAAGTGCATTTGGAAAATTTCATCGGTTGGAATGAAAAAAGTGCACTAGGTCTATAATGACAACAATTGTGTGACAGCAATCAGGGTTAACTGATATTGAAGGGTTCTAAGCTTTAGTAACCAACAAAAGTAATGGTGTGGAGTTGCCTATAGTAGATCTTTGAGTGAGAAAATATGGTTGTTTAATATACGTCACGATATCCTCATGTTCAAGCATGTCATTAGTTTTTAATAGTTGGAACAACAAAGTTTGCAAGGCAATGTGTAGTCATTTAAAGGTCATTGGAATGTTTTAAACATGTTTTGGGTAATTTTGCTTGCCTACACTTTTTTGTTGCCAATTTAATTGAGTTTTGAGTTAGGGTTTTCAAAGGAGGATTTTTTTGACTTGTTCAAGTATAATCATAGGGAGACTAGGGTTTGGCCATACTTTAATTCAAAGATTCAATCAAAGCTTTCAATCCTTTTGAAACTTTGGGTAATGGTTTTCTATTTTGCTAGTTGGCATAAACAATCAAGGCTTTAGGGTAATCATTGCCAATAAGATCTAGAGTTTGGAACATTGAATTTTCCTTGTTTTCACATAGTGAAAAGATTTTAGTCACCAAGATTGGTTGAAGCCTCTTGATGGTTAATGTTTTAGTATTCTTGAAGAATTTGTGTTATGTGACTCTTTCCCTAAGAGAAGAGAAAGTTATGAAACAAGCCTTTAAAATTAAAAAGGGAGATAGAGAAATAAAGGATACTATAATCCTTTGGTTAAAAGAGATCTTAATAAAGAATGTGTATAAAAAACTCTTTTTTTAAAAAAAGGTGGAAGAATAATTATTTCGTTAAATAATTATTAAATGCAACCTTTGTGAAAAGGTGTGATGGTTTGGGAAGCCACCCCCTAAGGCTTATATAAGCATTTATGTGAGACTTGGAAAGGCACTAAAGAATGAAGAACATTCAAGGAAGAGGAAAGTGTTTGGTGAGCTATTTACATTAGGGGAAGGGGACGCACCATATGTGTGTGTCCAACCTGGGTACAAAAGTGCACTCAGGACCGTCCTGGCCAGGGCTTGGGTATTGCACGGTGTTGAGCATTGTTCCATTGGAACCAACACTCGTGTAGAGCGGTGAAGAACACTTATTCCTCCTAGATTGCTCCATAGCAAGAGCTAGTACCAATAACATCTTCCTAGGGTGAGTGGCTTTTCCAAGTGCTATTATTTAGATGAGTATTAAAACCCATTTATTCTAAAATATATTGAGAATATTATATATATGATTTTGGTGATAATCTATATGAATTATATAGATATATATGATTTTGGTGATAATCTATATGAATTATATAGATGTGTGATTCAATTTACTATGTTGAGTATTTACTTTAGAATCCTTGTTATTGTATATCATAGTTACCTTGGTTATTTTATTAGTTATTCACATTATTTTAGTAACATTACATCTTGTGAATTATCTTAACTCTTAACGTTTAATCTATTAAATCCGCTACTAATATTTAAACTACTTCAAAAAGAAAAGTGACATCACATTTAGTATCAAAGCCATTAAGATCATGTTAATCATTTATTGTGTAAATTTTCCTAATGATTGAATATCTAATTTATCTATAACATAATGGTTAGACTTAATTAAGAAGTAATGGTTCTAAGATATGTGAAGGTGTGTTTATTATTCATCCAATACCTTGAAGTTGGATCATTAAAATTCTTAAGCATCTCCAACAACCTCAAAGTAAGAGTTAATTCCCCAAAATAGAGTTAATTCCAAATCATCCTATCTATGATTTCAAAGGTAACCAATAGTACTCTTAATTTAGTTTCAACTTAACCTTTGAAGGAAATCTTTAATACTTCTAATCCTTAAAATATGCCATACACTTTAGTATCAAAACCATATCATAAAAAAAAAAATATATTTATTAAAATATCAAATTCATAACATAACCTAATCTAATTATAATTATTTGAATATGTCTAACATATTGTAAGCCAAATGAAATCATATTTGACTGTTAAGTAAATTTCAATAAAAATATTAAAACCTCTTATAATGATAAAAAGGACCATCACTATTGAATAAAAAATAGGTTTCAATTTATACTACGAAGACATCCATCTACTAAAATGTCATGAAAAGATGTTCAGAAATATTATAAATAGATTGCTGTCATGTTAAACATACCTCATCATAAATTTAATAGCAAAAAGGAAATGTCTATTATCATCGTCAAATTATAAGGGTGCAACCTTCTAAAAAGTCACAAACCTTAGATTTAACAAATTTGATTAAGAAATATAATACTTGTCGATGGCTTCTTAAAGCAATGATCATTGGTTTTCTTAAAGTCGTCGTGATCTTTGTGAAGTGGCAATATAAAAATGAGATGCCACTAGAATTTCCCAAAGGTCTGATAATTATAATGCCCTTGCGCCACAGTGTTAAGTGACCCCTCAAGGCGAATATATTATAGTTTTGGCATGTGATAAAAGATAAGGCAGCAGGGTGAGTCCAAACTAGTTCGATCTACTGGAGATTCAGACATGGGTTTCCTTCAACGTAGTCACACTGATTTATCAATTGCAATGAAAAAAGTAGAGTTATTACATCTATTATAACTATTATGTTAATAGACATAACCTTATAATGACGGTGTCTCTATAAGAAATCAGCACAATCAGTCACAAAAAACAAAAGAACAAGTATATTTTACAAACAAAACAAAAAAAAGAAAAATACTAGTGAGGTTGTATCTTCCGAGCGGTTTATAATTCTCATTGGTTACAACATAGAAAAAGCTTGACATCTGCCACACAATTTCTCATTGTGTGCCCCGCTATGAATAGCTTGCATGAATTAATTTTGGGTAATCCAGTCGACTTATTTATATGGCACACACCCTCTTGACTATAAATTTCGTTTTAACTTGATTTTTTAAGTAGGCTCTTCGGACACAAATTTTGGGCTTTGATTGATGTCTCATTCATATTCACAAAATTCCTACTCCAAATTTCTTCTCGCTAAATTTGGATGTACTTGTTAAACCTTCGCACTAGTTGAGGTTGAGATACTACTACTGCTCCAATGCCCATTTCTATAATTGCATATAGCTAATCCACTATGGAATGGTATAAAATATAAATTCATCCCTTTTTATGCCTCACATATCAAACTAGAATTGTAATATAAATCATGCATCCTAAATATGTGTAGATCAAGAAGGATGAATACTGGATTGTGAATGATAGCCAAACAAAACCCGTTCCCATTAGGGAGCACATCGATTTAGTATGGAGAATCAACAAGGTGGATCTTCTATATAAGATACTCTTGCCCTTACTCATCTACCTACTAGCCATTATTTTGTTGTTACTTGGTAGGGTACTATCTATGTGTAGAGCTTGTTTTGAGTCAGATGTGTAAAGCTCTTGATTCCTGTATTTGAATCTATCTGCCATTATTTTATTATTGGCCACCCAACATATTCCTAATTTAAGTGTTCCAAGCAGAGCTATTTTTGAAGCTCATGGAGTATTGGCATCTCATTATAAATGTGCAGGACCCTCTGCTCTTATCGACATGGTCTACCTTAGTCATATTATATACTAGTTTGTATCATGATATAGGGAATGGAAGCCTCTATAGCAGGAAGCATAGACATAGATGGGGACCAAAATGGCAATGAAGCCCCTCTTATCCAATCCATAACTTCAAATGGCATCAGGAAAATTCACCGTCAACAATTTATCGTTATGACGAATTCATCTCAAGGAAAATTCACCACCAACAATTCACTGTCATGAAAAATTAATCACAAACTTTTAATGTGATGAATTTTTCACGGCTATGAATTACTGGTGGTGAATTTTCCTTGAGTGAATTTGTCATGGCGGTGAATTTTCCCGCAGAGCCCTTCAAATACGTGATATTTATGTGTTGACCATGCTTGGCAATGACTAAAAAACTGTTAACTAAATTTGTGACCACTGTGATCAGGTTTTAAGGGTGCTCTATTGTGCCGCAAGATGGGAATTAAACCATCATGTGCAAAGATTTATATCAAGTCCTTCTGGCTCTATGTCTCCGACCTCTCTAAATCATATGCTTCCAATGGTTTTTTGTCAGTGGATAGAGATTATGTTTGGATGAATGGACCATAGATTTTTGGAAGAATGTCATGTTCACATGCCTTTGGCAACCCCTCTTCATCCGGGATATGCTTTTTCATTGACAAGTCTCTTCTATGTTGTTGTGTTGAAATATAGAGATTTATTTATCGTGCTTCTCATTACTTATTTCTTGGATATGTCAATCATGTTGATATTCTCTATTGATATTGTCTTTCGAGAGTTAGCATCATTATGAGTCACGAATCAAAATTATATGCAAAACTACGATACAAATGTGGCTTATGGTTATATTTTTCTTTTCTAGCATGTCAATCATGTTGATATCCTCTATTGATATTGTCTTTCGAGAGTTAGCATCATTATGAATCATGAACCAAAATTATATGCAAAACTACGATACAAATGTGGCTTATGGTTATATTTTTCTTTTCTAGCTTTTTTCACTATTTCATTTTTTCTTTCTGTTTAATGTTTCTTTGATATCATATCAATTATACAGTCAAATCTTTTGATCTATTTAATGCACATTTGTTTAAATTTAAATGGTCATCAATTTCTTTCTTTTCTTATAAAACATTTCCATTTGTTATATTTTCAATCAAAACCAATGACCAAAATTGATTATAACTTGCCTTGAATAATTATTTGGACTCACCACCTTATTATTTGGATTGCCTTATGGATGTATCAATGTGGTCTATTTTATCAATATCATGTTATGATCAAATTAAATTGATCATAAAATGGTAAACAAAGTTGCAATTAAGAAAATATTTATTACAAAAATGATTGATAATATTAAAGAGCAAAAAATAAACTTATTAATGGAAGACACATTGTTATTTAAATTTTGAGTCTTAATATAGAAATTTATATACCTCTACTTGATCACCTAAATCTTAATAGATTGAGCCAATAAGCAAGATATAAGAAATAATGATAGAAGTATACATATTTCTCTCTTAAAGAATAAAACAGTCAAATAAAAATAAATTGTTTTTCAACAATAAAGAGTTATCTAATTTGTACATATTATGATAAAATAAAATAGAATTAATGTTATGTTAAGTGAATACCTTATTTTATTAGATATGTAAAATAGTGCATTGTTGTTTCAAGTTTTATTTAGGAATTTAGTCCCATATATGGTAAGCATGATCTTAGATAAATAGAAGGAAGATACTATATATTCATAAAGAATTAGATTGTCATTAGATTTCAAGGACATCACTCAATAAACTTTATGGAGATTAGGCCATAGTGTGAGGGTAGTTAAAACATATAAACCAATATTCTTGTAAGTATTTGCAATAATAGTTGGTGATTTAGCATTTGTAATAGTGAAATTTGTATATTCAAGAAAATAGTTTTACTATGATTGTTATGACTAGTCAAAACCAACACATTGACATATTTAATACATTGTGGGCTCATAACCCACATGCCCTTGGATTCACATTTTAAACTTAGAGAAATGACAATATGTTTGAATGAATTGTTAGGAATAACATATTTACAGGATGTAAACCCATAGGAGCATGTTACCTCCACATCTTAAACCATGAAAATATTGTTTTGTTAAATGCATTGAATGGAATGAAATAATGCTTTATCAATTACACAATAACATAAATTTTCTTAAGATGAGACATGGGGATATGTCAATTTTTATAGGGGGAGAGACAACCATTAAGAAAATTAAAATTATAAATTTATACTGATTATTTTGTCATACACAATCTAATAATATCATATATCAATAGGTGTCCAAGCCTAGGGATGTATTTATGGAATGACATAATATTTCTTCTCCTTATGTACCCTTAAATTTTACGATGAGATTCCCAATACAAAGTTTTGTTCCACTTTACTATTAGCCTTACAACATGGTTGTCAATATAAGATATCCTCATTTTTATAAGCTAAAACTTCATCCAAAAACATAATTGAGCAAATCTTCATCCTAAAAGTAAATTGAGATATAACTAACCTAGTTTCTTAAAGGAAGATTAAAACTGGTAAATTATTTATGAAGTACTCTCTAGCTGGTAATAATTGCTATTTAAGATGCATTATGAGATTATTTGTATCATATTTTGTTTTAATTTGTACATTGTTATTGGACTTGATCAATCCAATAACCTTGTACATTTCCTTATTGTATGGGACTAAGGTTCTAGTTGTACATTATGAAAAGAGGATATTCATACATAATCCAAAATGCATGAATATCATCTTAGAATGTATGCTATAATATTATAAATTATGAGTGACCACATACTATTGGATATGCATAGTGATTATTGGGTGATCTTAATAAATGGTAAAATTGAAGGATATGATGTTAAACACATAAATTATAAATTATCCTTTCAATTAAAAATTCATGGCATATTTCATAAAGCGTCTATATAATTCTCATCATAATTTTGATTAGAAAAGTGATTTTATTTAAGTTGTGAATTTAAATTAATACTTATAAGGGATGGTCTATGAATTAAAAAAAGCAAATAATGTAGATAAAGTAAAGAATAAAACATATATATATATATATATAAAATGAAAGAAAAATATAAATGATCAATGTTAGTATCTTCAATTATTGATCACATGTTTCTTTGAGTTGATGTAGATGTATCTTGTGCTATTGAGGACAATAGTTAATTTATAGGGGGAGAAATGTTATGTGACTTTTTACCCAAGAGAAGAGAAAGTTATGAAATAAGCCTTTAAAATTAAAAAGGGAGATAGAAAAATAAAAGATATTATGATCCTTTGATTAAAAGAGATATTAGTAAATAATATGTGTAAAAAAACTCTATTTTTTAAAGGTGGAAGAATAATTATTTAATTAAATAATTATTAAATGCAACCTTTATGAAAGGTTGTGATGGTTTGGGAAGCCACCCCCTACGACTTATACAAGCATTTATGTGAGACTTGGAAAGGTACTCAAGAATGGAGAACCTCAAGGAAGAAAAACATTCAAGGAAGAGGAAAGTGGTTGGTGAGCTATGGACATTAGGGGAAGGGGGCACACCGTATGTGTGTGTCCAACCTAGGGTACAAAATTGCACTTATGATCATCCTGACCAGGGCTTGAGTATTGCACGGTGTTGAGCATTGTTCCATTGGAACCAACACTTCTGTAGAGCAAAAAAGTACACTTATTCCTCCTAGATTGCTCCATAGCAAGAGCCAGTACCATTGGCATCTTCCTAGGGTGAGAATGGCTTTTTCAAGTGCTATTATTTAGATGCGTATTAAAACCATTGATTCTAAAATATATTGAGAATATTTTATAATGATTTTGGTGTTAATCTATATGAATTATATAGATGTGTTATTCAATTTACCATGTTGATTATTTACTTTAAAATCCTTTTTATTGCATATCATAGTTACCTTGGTTATTTTATCAGTTATTCACATTATTTTAGTAACATAACATCTTGTGAATTATCTTAACTCTAGCATTTAATCTATTAAATCCATTGCTAATATTTAAACTACTTTAGAAGGAAAAGTGACATCAAAATTTGATAGGTTTTATAGTGAGGAGCTGCATTTGAATCATATTGTGCACTTGTGTCTTGAGTCACTCTATTTTTGGTAATTGCTATTTCATGGATCTTATTTATTGGGTAGAGGGTTAAGGACCTATTTTAGGCCACTCTAATCAAAATTTATTTATTCTTTCTATAAATTAGTTTTTTGACTTCTTCAAGTAATGATCATAGGGAGGCTAGGGTTTGGCCATACTTTCATTCAAAGATTCGAACATGTTTTTCAATCTTGTTGAAACTTTGGGCAACGGTTTTCCATTTTGCTAGTTGGAATTAACAATCAAGGCTTTAGGGTAATAATTGTCAATAAGATCTAGAGTTTGGAACATTGAATTTTCTTTGTTTACACATGGTGAAAAGATTTGAGTCACCAAGATTGGTTGAAGTTTCTTGATGGTTAAAGTTTTAGTATTCTTCAAGAATTTGATAGTTTTCATAGTGAGGAGGTGCATTTGAATCATAATGTGCATGCATGTGTTGAACTCTATTTTTGGTAATTGCTATTTCAAGGATCTTATTTATTGATTAGAGGGCTAAGGACCTATTTTTAGGCTACTTTAATTAAAATTTATTTATTCTTTTTGTAAATTAGTTTTTTTTCTTTAAAGTTCTTTCTTGCTTGCTTTTCAAGAGCTCTAAGCATTCATGCTTTAAAATATTGATTTTAGGGATAAAGTAATGATTACCGCGTCTAAAAAATTGGACATCTTGTAACCTATAAACAAATTCTTTGAGCAAAAAAAATTCTTAATTATAGTCAACACTATATTTATGTTGTTGATATTGTTCCATGTGTTATTCTTGTTTTTGTGTTATTGTGTTTGTGATTTCATTGATTAAATTGAAACAATATAATGACATTAAGTTTTGTATTGATGTTGCTTGTTATCTAAATGGTAACCTTGTATGCAACTTAGCTATATAGTCTTTAAAATTATTATAGTCCTAGGTTGAAGTGTTATTCCCTTAAAATCTTGTTTGCATCAAATTGCTACTCTTTATTAGCTTATAGGAAAGTGTTGTCATTTGTGTGTTTAGATTAGTTGATTTTTCAGTTAACATTATAAAATATCAGTTGTGAGACAAGAGCTATTATCAATTTTATGCGTAGAGGAAAAAAGAGACAAACAATTATTTCTTTTATACAAAATCCTCTAAGAGAAACATTGTATAGTGTGAATAACAAAATAATTTGTCTATAGCTTAGTATTTTTGGTTAGTTTATATCTCACAAAGTTTTCCCTTATAATTGAAGAGAGGTTTATTTCACATATTGTTTCAGTTTGAGTTGTCTTGAGAGAGAAAAATTAAAATACTAATAATTTTGGTGCTCTTGTAAGGCACACGATACAATAAGTTGATTTTGCAATGATAAGTTAGTCTTATTGCTTCCAATTGAACCTATTTCATTACAATGGATAAGGTTTACACTTAATCATGAAGGAAAGTAGGTATTTTTGATCCTCTCTTTCAAGTGACCAATCCAACATCTTTAAGCTATCAATTCAACCTCTTTAAGGAGAGTTAGTTTTTCACTAGTTGCTCATAAACTTACCAAGTTATTTCTTGTGCCAAATAAAGAGCTTTCTCATAATGGGTGATAGTGCCAATCATAAAAATGGTCCACCTCCTTTTCTTTTGTAGTGATGGCAAGAACAACAACACAACTTAACCTTCACACTATGCCACTATTGGAGATTATCAAATCCACATGTTCAACAACACATTAAAATCAAATTTGTAGATATCCTTGAGGTTTATGGAATGATATTGAATAGAGACTAGTCCAAAAGCCTAAATGGATATTTTGATACTAATTTTTCTCACCTTTGGACACCTTGGAAAGAAAATAAAATCACAATTGAAAGTGATCCTAGGTTAAAAAATATGGTAATCAAGTATAATAATCTAAATATTTTTTCTTATTCTAAGATAGAACCTGGAGTATATAGAGTTGATGAGATCCTAACTTCTTTTATTTATTTTAATGCAAACAATCAATAAGAAAATGAAAATAATCAAGGAACTGAAAATGACAAAATATTTATACCATTAGTCTCTGTTCTAGATGAGTTTGCATAGAAACTAAGAAACACCCAACTAATTTTGGGGTGAAATACATTTACCCAAAATTTATTGCTCCCAAATTGGTGTAGAATTCACAATAAAAAATCATTCTAAACTTTCTTTCCTAGTATGTTTGGATGTGGTGTAGGTTATTTATGCTTATGTTCTAGAATTAAATCATCCACATCAACATGAATAAATATTGGAATTTGATTACCAAACTACCAAAGAAAGTCCCTTAGATGAAAACTCTAGGAAGTTATTAGAAAATAATTCTAATGAAGGCGATATTCTTGAAGATCAATTAAAAGAATAAATAAATAGTAGTTCACAAAAAGAACTTAATGCATCAAATTATGAAGATACTAATTTTATCAATAACAAATCTAAAAAATAAAAAATTAAATATATTAAAAATTATAGTTTAAGAAATTCAATTGTAATTTCTTGTTTATCTTGAATGATTAGTCATGTTTGCCTCAAAAAATCCTTCAAGAAAGTTCACAAGTACATGTAACAAGATCAAGAGAATATGTGCCATCTTTGATAGAAGATATTGGTAGTGTAGATTTAGTTGTAGAAAATTTACAAGATGCTCCCCAAGTTTGA
Organism: Sequoia sempervirens; assembly: GCA_007258455.2. Classification (NCBI taxonomy): domain Eukaryota; kingdom Viridiplantae; phylum Streptophyta; class Pinopsida; order Cupressales; family Cupressaceae; genus Sequoia; species Sequoia sempervirens. Next base: position 274,984,340 of record VDFB02270651.1, read on the forward strand.
ATACAATAGTTATTGAAGATTTATATAGGTAGTTTAATGAGGGATAGGCTAAATTATCAACAATATTATAAAAATATAAGAATAAGTTTATAGATTTAAATGATGATCACATGTGGATTTTGAGATTTTATGGGTCAAATTTTAAACAAGGAAGTGGAGCTACAATTGAGCTAATTATCCTTAAAGTAAAATCCTTGTTGGACTCATATATTGTAGTTTAATTGCACCAACAAATTAGCAACATATGAAGCATTGATACATGGACATTTTCTAGGACACAAAATAAAGTGACATGATTGGTGGTTAAGAAAATAAAAATTCAATACTCTTTTCATGACCAAAGATTGAAAACTTATAGATATAGTGATGCAGGAGCATCCAGGGTGTAAGAGCAATCTTGCATCACCCAAAAAAAATGTTGTTTCTTTTCAATAAGGGCTAAGTTTGGTAGGGTTACTATTTTTGTAAGTTTGCATTTATGCACAGTTGGACACAAAATCTTACACAGACCTCCAGAATGGTAAATTGAAGCCAATGGCAAAGAAATCACTTCAAAACCATTTGTCATTTGAGAGATAATAAAATTTTAATTTTCAAAAATACTAGTAAAATCTCTGGGGTCAATTTTGAGGCACTTAGAGGCTTCGGATGGGCCTGAAAATTGGTGGAAAATGAAAGTGGATGGCCTTTAGGCCCTACTTTCTGGCACAAGATTTCTCGAGCCCTTTCCAAAAATGTAATATAATAGAAAATCCAATTGGCACAAGATTTCTCGAGCCCTTTCCAAAAAGGTATTATAATAGAAAATCCAACGGTCGGATCAAAAGTTATGACCCCGCGAAGTTGTAATACCAAAATTAATAAAATTTCAAAATATCTTCCTAAGGAAGTTACACTTTCTAGAAGATTCTAGGGCGGTTACACTTTCCAGAAGATTCTAGGGCGGTTACACCTTCCAAATAAAGGATGTAAAGGGGGACTACAGAGAGGAGGCAGAGCAGAGAAGATGGTGGCTCCGATTTGCAGATTTGCAGATTTATGTAATCAGAAAGTCCATGTGATGGAAAATATAATGTTGTAATTTCATTTTCATTTCAGTGATAATAGAAAATATTTTCTTTCCTTCTTGCATCTTGTTGTGCCATTATCTGTTGTTTTTGTGAGTTTTAGATTGTAAGGGGAGTACCCTTCATCAAATAGAGCCTAGGACTTAATTAAATATATCGATGCTTTTAACATCATCCTCATACCACAATGGGAGAATCACATTTTTTATGCCTCAGTAGTTGCTACTAGCAACCTCAAACCAATGAATAAATCTAGATTAGAAATATTTTTGTAGAGTTAGTGCTAATATTAGAAAATTATATATTTTTGAAGATGACAAACATATTTTAGAAGTCATTAAAAATTCTAGAGTATATGAAAATACAATTATTGATGAATTTGATCAAGATTTAATGGAAGCTAATGAAGGAGTTATTAACCTAAAGAAAAAATAACATCCTTAAAGGAATGGTGACTCACAAAATAATTTTTGATTCAAACCTAATAGTAAAATAGAGGACACCTAATTTAGAAGTAGAAAAATATGAGTCATATAATATAAGTGATGATAAGGAAATTAACCATATTTTTATTAGAAATTTTTGTACTTTGAAGAGAAAAATAACATTGTTGCACTAAGAGATTACAAGCAAGTGATTTCTTGGGTGTATGAAGACTTGAAAACCTTTGATACCTTGATCATTGCACATAATATTCTATTAAAGCCAAATTTCAAGTTGTTTTGATAAAAATAGATACCTATGAATGGTTTACTAGAACATTTGATATTTAAGAAAGATTATAAATTTTAACTAGAAAATATCATATTTCTAGTGTGACAATCAATGTGGGTCACAAACATAGTACAAATGATAAAGAAGAACGGATAAATTAGACTCCATGCATATTTTTGAAATTTGAACAAAGATCCTAATAAAGGTAATTATCCATTTCCTTCTCTTTATGAGGATTTATAGATAGTTAATGGATCCTGAATGATGTCTTTCCTCGATTGATATAGAGGATATAATCAAGTGTTGGTCAAGTATGAAGATAAAATAAAGACAAAATTCACCTTAAATGGGGTAAATTCACTTATAAGAGAATAAATTTTGGATTGATTAATGTAGGGTGAAATTTTTAAAGATTCATGGATACAAAATTTAAGGATCTAGTAGGAAAATATATTATTATTTACATAGATGATTTGACAATGTTCTTGAAAAATAGAACTAATCACTTAGAAAACGTGAAAAATACCTCTAATATTACACATATTATAGTATTTATTTGAATCCAACTAAATGTATTTTATGATGTAACTAAAGGAAAGTTATTAAAAAAAGTCACTTTTGAAAGGGGTATTTCCATTTATCTAGAGAGAGTAGAGGAAATTCTTAAATTATCTATGCCATGTAGTAAAAAGGTAATGAAATCATTTGTTGGTAAAATCATTGATTTGTAGAGATTGTTAAGCCATCAAATGATATCTTGGAATATAAAAAAAATTGAGTGGACCCCTAAAGCCAAGAAATCCTTTAACAAATCAAGAAGTCCATTGTTGAAGCACTTGCTTTAATCAACCCTAACTATACATAACATTTTTACATGTATATACTCTTTTACGTCTAAGCATTCATGTGTAATTGTTTTAACATAGAAGGGAGAAATTATAGATGGGAAAATAATTGCATTCATGTGTTTTCCTTTCAAAAATTTAGAATTAAAATATCCTTATATTGAGAAACAAGTATTTTCCTTAGTGTGAGCAATAAAAAAAAACACATTATATCTTGAAGAGCAAGGTGCTTGTTGTTCCTAATACATCTATCAAGTATTTATTGATGTAGAGTGAGCTTGGCGAGAAATGAGGGAAATGGATGGATATATTACAAGAGTTCAATTAGGAAATCATCTTATGAAAATAGTGAGAGGATACGGTCTTTCCTATACTATAGAAAAGTTGGATATATAGATTAATTGCCAACAATATAATTTTAATGCAATCATAGATGACAAATGAAATAAATACATTGTTTTTTATCTCTTAAGAAAACATACTAAAAATATAAAATCTACATAGAAGAGAGCTTTAAATTTGAAGAGTACAAATTATATGATTGAGTTTATAGGGTTATACAAAAATAAATTTGAAGGAATTTATTGAAGGAATTTATATAAAGTTTTATCAAAATTTTATGAAAATTATGGTACAAGACATGGATCTAATGATGTCACAAGACATAAAATTATTCAATTTAAATATTATTTCCCACATGTTTTTTCAGATGTTCATCAATATTTGAGGAAGTGTCATGTTTGCTAAATTTTTTCTACTAGAGAAAGAAATCCAGCTATGCAATTACAACCGTTTATGACGTGAGAATTTTCCCAACAGGGTTTAAATTTCATTGGTGTGTTTAATATTGATTCCTCTGCAATACATAACTAGATTTTTACTATGATGGATTATTTTACATGCTAGATCAAGGAACAACCATGTAAGATCTACACCATATAGGTAGTTATCAAGTTTCTAGAAGAATAGATCATCAATAGGTTTGGAATACCCTTCCCTCTCATATATGATAAAAGCCCTTATTTTTATTTTTCACTTTTAATGTAATGGACATATGAACATAATTTAATTTTTTAAAATTCATGCAATTATTACCCACAAGGTAATGGTTTCGTAGAGGTAAAGCATAAAAACTTGATTTATGTAATAAAGAAGTTGTTAGAAATAAATCTTAGGGATTGGCACACACAATTGATATTTTCTTTGTGGATAGATAGAACTAGAGTTAAATATTCCTTAGGAACCTTTCCATACCAACTTGTTTTTTGATTAAATTCTATTTTTCAATCAATCTAAAAAATTTCAATCTTACAATTCATGTTTGAACATTTTGATGTTGATAATAAATAGAAGCTAGGCTCTTAAATTTATCGAGTTTAGAATAAAAGATAGATGTTTCTTTTGTTGCTTTGAATAATTTTGTAAAAAACCAAGCTATTGTTAAATGATGGTTGGATAAATAAGAAAAAGTTAAAGCATTAAGGATATAAAAACTATTCCTCTTATGAGATAACACTAAAGAAAAGAAAGATGATCATCAACATTTTGAGAGATTAGGGCTTAGACCCTACTAGATTTAATTGGAGAACCTATCATATTACATGTTAATGGATAGTATATCAAACATTATTTCAAATCCTAAAGAGATAAGAACACATTGTAATATCATTAGAATAGGTTTGTGATTTTTGTTTCTTGTATTTTGGTTAAAGTGTTTTGTCTAACAACATTTTAAATTTTTATCTTGTCTATTTTATATTAACTTCCCTTTTACCAAAGTGGAATATTGGATGTGTATGCATGGAAGTACCATGAGGTTTATTCTACTAAGATATTTGTTGTTAATATTTTTAGATATTTGGTCAAGTCAATATTTTTGGAGTCTTTGGTTTAATTTTACCCATTTCAAGCTTGAGGATACTAATGTCTATTAAATTTTTTACATGAACACTATGCAAGAGGGAAATAATGCAATTTTAGATTCAACCATGCAAGACTTATAAATGAATTATCTATTGCACTAGGCATTTTCACAATCAACATGTATATGACCCATTTCTCTAACTTTTAAAACAACAAAATGCAATTAACCATCTAGGTTCCCACAAGGATCCTAGGAAACAATTTCAATTTGGGGACATAATTTATTGACTTAAACATTCTATTACAACCATTCACAAATCATGCACCAACATAGCCATCTCACACATATGAAATGCACTCATACATAACCTAGTGCATAATGCACTTTAGGAAAGAATTAACATAACATAAACATATTTTTCCATATATCAGGCATATGAACATACACCAACTCTTTCATACTCAAATGCATCACTCACAAATAGAGTTCACAATGCTCAATCATGAGCTCAAAACATTAGTAATCCTTTTTAAAACATGAATATTTTACAATCATGTCATCCAAAGAGGACACATAAGCAAACTAAGACCACACAATGGTCACTACACGTTACACTTAGTTAGAGTTCAAACATCAAGAAGGTAATCTCACAATAAATCAACTTCTTAGAAAACTCAAGGGTCTAACTAAACCTCACAACAAAGCACATATAAAAAATATCATGCAAGGGGAAAACCAAGAAACAACACCTACTACCTATAACACACATAAACACAAAAAGGTCCAACACATGCCCATATGCACAAGCATCACACTAGAGAGTGATCATTCTCCACCTTGAGAGACTCTCAAATAGGGTTTCTTTCTTTTCTGTCCAATGTTATAAGGCCTAGGAGGCACCCTTCCTCCTTAAACACACTATTCGGGTTGGGCACCGAACCCTCAAAAATGCCACACAAGGAACCTAAGTAAGAAGCCAAAAAATTGACTCACAACAATGAGCACTTGAGAAATAATGCATCAAGAACCAACAACCACATGAGAAAGAACATGAACCAAATATCCCAGTGCTACAACATGGGCTCTAATAGAAAATGTAATGCCCCAAGCCGCCACACCTAAAAAAACCTAATGTAACAACTTTTTTTTTTAATGACAACAACTATGACAAAGATGCAATAATAATGTGTTGTATTTGCACAACAATGTGTGCTTTAGTGTCATGTGAAACACATCGAAACCAGGAAAACAACAACCAAAATAATCTCACCATTTCACAAGATGACACCATTGGAAGAATTAACAATTGTGGGATGAATCCACTATGATGGACCTATGAGAGGGGAGATGACACTTAAATGATGATCAATTACTAATCTTTGATCATGTTCCCTCATAGTGTGAAAAAAGGGTAGGATGAGGGAATCATCAACCTCAAATCCACACCAAGACACATTAAGAACTCTTACAACACCCACAAGAACCTACAAAATAGTAGAATGACTGGGAGTTAACACTTCTCAACTAGATGATGCAACCATGATTTCCAAATAAGGAGTAGGGAAACAACACATTCACATACAATACACTCAATGAAAACCATAAGAAACACCTAAACACCAGGGAATAACTTCACATCAGGTTTCCTAACCAAGGAGTACAAACCCACCACTAATTGGAACGATAATAGGTCACTTCCAAGAAAAAACATGCTTCCAAAAGCAAGGATATGCCATAAAATTGATGTATGCCACTCATCAATGAAATGACAACTTGGGAAGTCTCTCAAATCCAAGGGAACCAACTTCTATATACAAAGTTTCCTTGATAAATAGCTAGAGAACCAAGAAAATGATGAAACAACAAAAATAGGGTACTAGAGGACACTATCTCCTAGATGGGACAATAGCACCCAAAGAGGACACTAGCAGGAGTGCTCAAGTGTCTAGGTATATCATTGGAGTCATAGTCTAGCACTAGAGTCCTAAACTAGTATTGGAGTCCTTGTCAAGTGTTGTAGTCCTTCCCAAGTGCTATAGTCATGTTCTAGCATTGGAGTCTTGGCCAATGGGAAATCCAAGCTAGGGTTTGGTCCCCAAGGCATACAAAAAACTTGGGAACTACAAGGAAGTAGATTAATGAAAGATGAACTCTGAAATAATGAAAATAATTGAGGAACCATGGAGGTCTCAGATTCTCGATCTTAGCTCACACTAACCCACAAAGGAGAACACTCCCAAGGGCTAGGGAGACTACAAGAGGCATAAAAGAAATCCAACAATACTAGGGGTGAAAAGGAAAGGTATTCCACACCTCAAACCCCACAATGACCACTTAGAGAACCCTAAATGACCCCTGTTAGGTTCCCAAATCTGCACCCTATTTGCTAAGCTTTAAATGATAAACTCAATAGATTTGGACAAACATGGGTCTGCTTTCAAGTTGTGGGTAACCTGTTCGAAAGAAGACTTCAGATTATGGGCCGACTTCCCCGTTTGATGTCACCTAACTATTAATATCTGAAGGTAAAGGGTGAGGACTGCATGAAAATAAACCTAATGCTGGAAAAACTTAAGGTGATGCACCAAAACAACCTAGACCTACTAACAACTTATCACCTCCAAATTAAAATCATAAAGCTTGACTCATACAACTCACTTTCTAATGCAGTTTACATAAATAATTTATAAAGAGGTTTGTAACAGTGCCTTTAAAAGGAAAAACAAGGGTTTCACAATTAACAACACTACTAATCAACACAAATTATAACCTGTAAACATACATTTTTTTGCTAAATGGATGCATAGACACGAGACAAGTTCCAAAAAAAAGCTATCCGGCTGTTGGAAAGAAAGAACTCCCTCAAAATGTTCAAAATGAACATAATTAAGCAAAACCACACCAAAACCACTCACACAGGTGCTTCTAGAAGATTCTGGTCAGATACAATAGAAAAGGCCAAAAAGAACCTTCTAGAACCTCTCCAAATTGTCCTCCACATGAAGAAAAGATAAGCCAAGTCAATAGTCACACCAAAAATGTGACAAAAATGCCTCTAAACAACTTCCCTTCCTCCAAAATTAGTCAAAACAACATCCCACACATTCCTCACCTCTGCAAGTCATCATTGGTCCTCATACAAGACTTGACCACATTCTCCATCATGCAATAAGTGTGTTTTTGAAAACACATGGCTTTAAAAAACATTAAAGATAATGACCTAGTGATTCATAAAACATCACTTAACAAGTCACTTTACAATTCAAGCACAAGATAAGGGACCCCACCATTAATATGTATTACATTTGCATTTAAAAGCAAACTGAAAGTGATTTTCAAATCACTTACATGATATCTTCAAAAGTTGGAAACAAATGTAACATATCATATTCTTTCTAAAAGCCTTCAAAAGTTTCTAAGGCACTTGACTATATCAACCTATCACACTCTGCATTTTACTCACACATAGCAATACACATGTTTGCAAAGGCATCATAGTCTCCAAAATACCTAGCCAAAAGGTCGACCTCCAAATTCCTTGGAAAGCATATTCCAAGTCATATGATGTTGGGGAACCACAAGGCATCACATTCATTGCATGGCACACTCCATATGTGTTGTTGAGGACTTAGCATAAGTTGAAATAAAGGGAAAAAATCCCTAAGGCATAAAATTCCTAAGTGAATAGGCCAAGTTTCGGCCCCCATTGCATTTACCACATGTTTTGATTTTAAAAATATGGGAAGAAAATCCCATCCCATCGAATAGGGTCAAACCCTAATTATCAAAACACTGACATAATGAGAAAACACCATCATTTGATCAGTGAAGAAGATATGGAAACACTCTGCTGCCATGGGGTTTGAAGAAGACACAAAAAATGGTGCTTTTCTTGGCCGATTCTTGACAAGTTTTTGACAATTTCTGATAAAAAAGCATGTAACAGCAGGTAAGTTGGTTTTTTTGGCACAAAAACTGTATTTTTCCACATCTTTTGGAATCCATTTTGAGCAAACAAGTCACGACCTGTAGTATAACTCTGATCATTTTGTTTCATTTTTCCCCTTTTTGTTGTTACTTCTCCATTCAGCCACCATGAAAAGCTCTAAGTGAAGTTTTTTGTGGAGAGACAAAACCTTGAATATTGCAAAAATTGAGCAAAAGCTCCAGGTAAGCATTCAATCGACTCCATTTATTTTGATTTTGAGCAAAAGAGCTCGTTTCGAGCCTTCATCTTTGAAGAACAAAGCAAGACTGTGGTTTTCTTCTGCATTTTAGAAGTTGAATCTAAAAACAACAATGCATTTCGTGATTTTGAATAAACCATTGCTTTTTAGCTGCGGCCATGAAAGAATGAAATAGGGTTTTTCTTTATGTATTCAAAATTTTTGTATTTCCTTTTCTCCATTGTTTAATGGCTTCTCATGGTAAACCCATATGGGTCCTTTTTGATTTGAAAGAAACTCTGATTTTGTTGCAAGAATGATTCAATGTCATTGTACAATGCGGGTATGTTTCATAGAAAATTTTCCATTCCTTCCTGAACATTTATCTCAATGTCATGGCTTGGCCTTGAGCCTTTATCTGAGCAAAAAAAAGTTGGAATGTTTATTTTTGCACATTTCTCTTTGAAAATTAGTGAAAATAATGTTATCTCGACCCCTTTTATTACGCAGAAATGATAGAAGTAACCTGCTTTTCTCTTTATATTTTCTGTGTATTTCCACTTGATTTCCTGTAGAGTGCTCAAGCATTTTGTGTATTTCACTTGGCATCTTTAAAATTCAATGCCATGGCTGTAGATACCTATCACGACCTTCACACTTGTCTTTGGTTTTTCTCTCCTTAAAATAAACTCTGACCCACCTTACTTTTGTGGGGAAGGCAGCTTGATGGAAACATGGCATTGTGGTTCTATTCTTCCTTTTATGAGGTGGTAAAGGCAACCAATCTGAGATTTCAACTTGCATATTCAAAACAACATTCTCCATTGCTTTCCACTATTACGAGGTCTCATCATGGTCTTGCTTACTGGGAAAATCTTTGTGTATTATGGATTGTCTTGATATTCTTGGTAGTTATCATTTATTTCTCTAAACACATGCACTTCAATGGTGTTCCTCCCTTCATAATAGTGACATCATTTAATACTGTCATCTTTTAGAGCTTATGCCTCATTGCTTTTGACGCTCTGTTCTATTTTGTGGAATTTTATCTCTGTTTATTGTTGTATAGCTGTGTTCACCATATCATTGTTATGTATATTTGTCCTTAAGGCATTGATTCTTATCATACTAAATGTCATTGGTTTGACATTGTTATTCTGCTGCATCTACCTTAACCCAAAACCTACAAATATCATTGAAAATGATTGTACCAATGAAAGAGATGTGACAATTTAACATACCAACATGCACATTGCACCTTCACTAATTGGTTATTGGCTTATCATTAACTGAACTTGGGTTCCTTCTATCTGGTATGCAAGTTTGATCCAATGTTGGATCATTTATGATGGCCAAACCCCTGCATGAAACACTATGAGCATATCCACTAACCCCCATTTGGCTCTTGAACTCTATTATTGATTTGTTAATGCACATATTCAACCCTTTTAAAATAATGAACTGTTCTTTGTGATCCTCTTGCCTTGCATGCTCTGTGTACGAGACACCATTTTCTATCTGCATTTGAATATGACTCTATAGCTTTCAATGGCACTATTCTTATTCATGAATATGCTCTGCTCCTTAAAGTACCATGATTCATGATGGTTTCAATAATTGAATTTCATGAGCTCCTCTATTTCAATCAAGACCATGTCATCTTTAATATCAGTGCTCTTTTTTGAATCCTTTGTCTATGCTTAGAGGAATCATTTCTAGAGGAAACCATTTGGCAACTTGCTCAATCATTAACATAAATTAATGGCTCAATATAGAGAATAGCAGATCCTTGTTCCTTGTGTTAGGGCATAGCAATTGTATCTTGATCACATCATATGAGGGTTCCATTGCTGTCATGACTCCTTGTAATGGCATGTTCATAATAGGCATATATCTGTGTCAACTAGAGTTGATGTTTCTTGAATGTCTTTTCCTTTTGTGCCTTTCCTTAAACCATCATGCATTGAATGTTATCTAGCAAGCTTGTTTGTCTAATGTTTGATTGAGAAGGCCTTAAATGAAGCCTTGTGCAACTTCAGATTTTGTTTTTTGTTGCCGTCCTGTTTTACATGCTTGGAATGCTTTCCATCTTATCATATTCCCAATCTAGAAGACAACATATAACTTTCATTTATCTCACTTATGAGGGCAGCAACTCATGGATTCTTTGATTTTCTCCTTTCACTCTTTCGGGCCATGATTTCACAGGAAGATTTTGAAAATAGGTGGCCATGTTTCTTTGCCATAAAAAACAACTATGCTCTATTTTGAGTACTCTCCCATACTTGTCAGCTTGTAATTTCTTTGATGTATATGCAACTGATCTTTGTTGTTGGTTGGCTGTAGTTTTCATTGCATGACTCATATCATAGTTCATTATTTGCGACCAAGGTAAAACATGGCTCATTTGCTCCATCTTTTGAATGTAGTAACTACCCCTACTGTCATGTAGCATACATTTATTACTGTTATCCTTCATGAGACCATTGTAGCATGCATTGTTTACTGTCCTTATCAATGACAATGACCTTCACTTATTGCATTCATTTTCACAAGTACACCTATGAATGAACACTATCAATTCCATTTGCCTCCTGTAGCTCTTGTAAAGGTGTTGTCCTTTGTACTTGTATCATGACCTTGAATCAACCATTGCTCTCTTTCTGGTTATGTGTAATAAATACACACTGTCTCCTCATTTTAATTTTATTGGACATCCACATGTCACCTATGTGGGTGACCTGAAAGCTCACCTTCCTATGTGATGTGTGGCTGCCCAATAGGGTTACGATGAGAGGGGATTGACAACATCTTGAAATGCTTCCTCATTGTTTAAGAGATGCATAATTGAACTTGATGCATCTATGAAGTCACTCACTTCCTTCATAAATAGATCATGGATCTTCTTAAGAAGATTGAAGCACATATCAACAAAATATGTTGCATCTTTTGAATCTGATAATGAAAGTTGATCAACTGGTGTGATTCCATATTGATTTAATGCATTGATAACAGATAAATCTTTGATCAAGTTGCTCAATTTCCTTTTTCTTTCAAAGCATGCTGAGCTCTACCCTTGTGGGAGCCACATTTAACCCACATGCTGTATTTAATCTGAATTGGAACAGTAACCAAACTTGTCCTAAATCTGCACATGAAGCAAACAGTTAGAAAATAAATGCATATGTTGGATGTGTTTGATGACTTCATTGTTTTCCAAGACATCCAAGGTTTGCATGCTTATTTTATCCTCTTATGGATCAATTTATACATGCATAGGTAGGTGTGTATGCAAGGATTGAGATCTTTCATTGCTTAGAGCCTTGCTCTAATATCATTGTCTTTTTAGATGCAGGAGCTAGGAGCACTACAGAGCTGGGGAGGACACAAGCAACTTAGGGCAGCGACAATAGAGCAGTCGGGAAACCTTGTAACTAGTCATTTTCAGGGAATGACTGGTCTCCATTCTTTCATGAACATTGTTTATTTTTTCACTTATTCATGTATAAATTATTTTCATATTTCCATGGAATAAGTAAAGTTAGTCCCTTGGCTTGTGAGGGACATGTACACTTCAGGATTATCAATAAAAGATTACATTTGTATATCTATGATTCTCTTTCTCATTTGCTGTAATTACAACATTAAAATGAAAAAAAGTAATCTATTTCATTTGACAATCACTCTTTTATGCATATTGAAACTAGCAGTTTTATGGTTTATCTTTTAAATGTTTAAACAACACAAAAATAACAAACACTAAACCTGATTTCAGCTGAAAGCTAAAAATCAGGTAACAACCCCTTGATGAGGTGGTTCTCATGAAACACTAGGCACACAAAAGACACTAGAAGATCCTAGAGTTTTCATTGTTTGATTTCATGTTTTTTGAACCAAAAGTTCATTTTAAAACATAAAGAAAAATGATCAAGTTCATTTTATCTAATAACAACATAAAAATATTAACAAGCATTCAAGATATAATGCATGCTTGAATCCAATGTCGAGGCATGTAAAAATAATTATAAAACTAGTACCACTTATGTGGCATGATTTCATTTCATCCACTAGGGAGGTTCCATAATCAAATATTACAATTACAAAGATGAATCAAGGTACTAGATTATACATATACATAAAAATGAAATTGAGAATTAAAAATAAAGGATACAAACTCCACTTACACACTATCCAAGGGTCCTCCAATGAAGCATCCAAGAACTCTGACCCCAAATAGTGGATCCACACCACCCTACCATGTGGAATGAAAAGATCCACTCCCATTGTACTAAGAGATAGCCACATGGGCCAAAACACACATGTAATACACACGAGAGTATGCTTACACTCACACCAATCATGAAGTAAACACCCAACATACACGACATGCACAATCACTCAAAGACATCAAGGGATGCAGCACAACATCTCATCAAATCCAACCCTATGGCTATAAGGACTAGATCCTAGAGAGGGGGTAGGGAGTGTCATTACAATGACCTCAAGACTTGGCCAAGTAGAATTGAGTACACCTCTCAAAAGAGATGAGGTTACTCAACCATACAAGTCCAACTCTCCTCCATGCCTTCCACACTCATCTTGAGTCTATATGAGCACTCTAGGAATGATGACACCATTATCTTGGTTCATTTTAATTCCCACATGTTTCATTAGTTATCAATTAATCAAGAGACTTCCACACAAGATATATTGGGGCCCCTTTGTGCCTCAATAAACTTCAGAATCCATTCCCACATTTCTCTCTAACACCTATGTCTCAAGTTCATCACATTCCTAAAATTGAATGTGGCATGAAAAACAAGAGAAATAATTGGCTCAACAAATTCTTTAACATAATTTTAATTGATCCTTATGAAAATATATGAAGGAGACATGAAATCCCCCATTACAAAGCATTCAAATTCAATTTCAAAATTCAAATTTTACAACTTATTTTTGCATGTAGAAAACCAAGAATTTTACATGGAATCCATTAATGAGAACTTAATTTTCTATTTTTTTTAATTTCTAAAAAAAAATAAAAATCCCTTTTGACTCCAAAAATGCACAACACCTATTCTTTGAAGTGAATTTTCCTTTTTAGGCATTTTGAAAAAATTGGGCATTATGAGGGCACAAAATGGCCAATGTTAAAACTCTACAAATCTAAATTAATCTTATTCTAATTGCAAAATTTAAATCATATTAGGGAATTCTTATGTTCCTCTAATGTTGATCATGACAACCAAATTCAAAGACAAGCAAAGGAGGGAGAAATGAGAATAATACCCTTATTTTTAAGTCACACTGAGAGAGAGAGAGATCCAATTCCTATCCCAACCAATCAAAAATCCACTTCTCTCCAATTTCAGAGAGAGAGAGAGAGAGACAGAGAGAGAGAGAGAGAGAGAGAGAGAGAGAGAGAGAGAGAGAGCCAATTCCTATCCCAACCAATCAAAAATCCACTTCTCTCCAATTTCCAATTTTCTAAGTTTTACATGAAGAGGGTCTTTTGAGAGCAAAAATCCTTAAAAAAAGAATAATGTCAAAATGGTTATCTTTTTCCTTTTCAACCCTTTCTTTTTTAAATCATTTTAATCTTTTTCTTTTATTTTTCCACTTGATTCTTTTTTCAAATATTACAAATTTTAAGAAAAATAAACATTTAATAATCATTCCCAACCCCAAAATAAAATTTCCAAAAAATTAAATTAACTTTATTTTCCCTTTTCCAAAAAGATGAAAACAACACATTAGATATTAAAGCAATATTTTAACTCATCATATATATTTACGATCAACAAGGAATTTAAACCATCATTTAATTCCTAGAAATTTCATTTATGAGCAATCTAGAAATTTAAACCATTAATTTTAAATCAAGCAATCATTGGTAATTCACAAAATGAACGAGTTATAAAATCTCTTTTGATTTGGATTTGGGTTAACACATGTAACTCACAACACATATCATACTTGAATCGAGTAGGATCAAGTATAGCAAGGGAAGGGCCCAATGTGACATCTTCAAATATAACAATCGTTGGGGAAATAACTCAAACCTATGTAGCCAAGTAGAGAAATAACCCTATACTTATAACCACTCAACACACATGTCAAGTGCACCTATTTAATGTATATATATCTGAAGCACATAAAAATCACCCAATGGGGTGCAACATTATGTAACATATAAAACAATGCATTAAAAAATCATATAGCCATGACAACATTTAAACATGACATAATATTAATGCACAACATAGACACCTAAGGAAAAAAACACAAGCATGAGTTATGCATCCCCTGATACATAGTTGAGGAACGGTGCCAAGATCCACACCTCAATGTTGCAAATAGGAAGAGTATTACATGCCACAAGATTTTCATGTATGCCCAAAATTATCTTTGTATAAGTTTTTTGTCTCTCCAATGTAAAAAATATAAATTAAATAGAATCTGGATAAGCCACCTCCACTTTGTAAAATTGAAATTATTTTGGATTTTATAAAATAGTGTGGAATGAAAGCACAAATGTTTAAGTGAGAGAAACATCAAATCAAATGGAAACTAATAGAAAGGGTATTTTGAATTTGCAAAATAATAAAAGTTAGAAGTTTTAGTTCTTTGAAATTTGAAGCCATTCAACCATGTAAATTACAAAAAAGAATGGCACATAGATTTTAGGTGGGATATCATGACTATTTAGTCCTTCCAACCTGACCTAAAACTATCACTAAGAGCATTACATCATCATTACCTACCCAAATATTACAAGAAATAAGTAAATAATAAAAATTATTTTGAATGATCTCTAATGCAAAACTTTTAATGAGCACAATCAAATATAAATATATACTTAATCAATTATAAGGTGTGAAGAGGAGTCATCATTTAATATTGCTAGTGTAATTGAGAATCTTTCAACTCATTTCTTATGAAATATAAAAAGGTGAAGCATCAAGATAAACTATACTTAATTAAAATGGATTGTACTTCAATTTTTGGGTTTGTAAAATGACTCATTAAACAAGCAATATCACAAAATAATAACATTTGAGACATAGCATCATGATAAAATCCAAGGAAAGCCTCATAAATACCCCAAATCCTTAAACACTACCTGAGATAATTGTTTCCATGCACTAGGTTAGCTTCCTGAATTATACATACCAACTCCAACAAACATGAAGAATCTATGAAGCACAAGCCTCAATAGATTTAAGCTTGCTCTTGATGAATACATTATCAATCCAAGGGAATGTGACTACAATCCATAACACATGCCATGCTCCGTCTAATTTTGTTAGTGCTCTACAAGAGATATTACATCAAGCTATACTTCATTTAAGCATTCACACTATTGCAATGAATAATCCCTTATAGAAAGTATTTGAATTAACTTGAGATGTAATGACTTGGTCTTAAAGTAGTTCTTAGAAACATGAAGTTCGATTTGTTTATAGACTAGGAGAAATGACTCAATAGTTGAGCATGCTCCAATAGTTGTTATAACATTTGTTGATTTAATGCCCATTATTTTTAACAATTTTGCACCAGTAGTTGTGACTATAAAGTTGTTAGTGTTGATGACGATTACCCATAACTGAATGGAATGTATTCCTTAGAACTAAAAAACAACAAGTCATGTGATGCCACATAAACACACTAATAAAACATGACTTAATGCACAACTATCGGTTAACTACTTTTTGGGCCTTTTTAGGTACCTTAACAAAATGTATGTTGATGTGGCATCATATTTGGTGATGTGGCCCTGAAACCATAGTTATAAGAAGGGACTTGTCAAGTAAGCTACTGTAAACAATTGAGAGTGATTTGAAATTTCCAAATAGAATTTTTAAAAATGCGAAGGTTAAGATTCTCAACTAATGAGTCCTCTCCCTTAAGAGAAGGGTACACAAGCTTTTGAAATTATTGATACATAAAGATAAAAAGTGTACTAATGTTTTGAGATTGCGTGTTTTAGACATAAAGACGTAGAAGTCTTTATTTTATTGTCATATGTCGATTCGTACATTGCTGGTACTCAAAATATTATGATTTATGATACCAAGAGAGTCTACAAGTGCACATAGGAAAACTGATAGACTTGACTCAGAGTTTCCACCATGCCTTGGCGTTTCTATTTGAGCAGAACCAGTGATGGGGTTATAGTCGGTCAATGGCAAGGCAACCGGTTCGTGTAGGTAGTTCCCATGGGCTACCATTATATCCAGACCACAAGTAGATATTGTTTTCCAAAGCATATTCGTCGTGTATTCAACTTTGGAAACAACAAGTGAATACAGAGCTTCAATGATTGACCATAACAAACAGATGAAGATAAAGCTTACTCTATCTCTACAGTGCCTACTTAATCACACCAAAATGAATGAGAAAAATGCTTGTTTCCAGTCAAAGAAGGCATCTTTCTCGTATTTTGAAACTTTCAATCGCGTCGTCTTTCTCTCCGACGTGGAAATATGTAATCTCGTGTCATCTTTAGGGGACATGACCCATGATTGAAGGGTTGAGACCCTTATAATTGGGACATGAGTTTTTTAAGTAGGGGTAGGTGGCCTATAAACTATGTACAATTGTTTAAAGATTTTGAAGCTCAGGCATTATCAATTTAAAGTCTAAGTGATTTTGGAAGACATGTTATCTAAACCATGATCAAATTAAATTGAAGTGTATTTGTAAGTCATTGTCAAGCTTTAAGAAATTAAAGTATATAAAATTCTGTTAGAGAAAATATACTGAAGCAACTTTCAATCATATATGTCTAGGAATAGCTCAACACAAGGCCTTATAGAACATATAAACTATGATAAGTGTAAATAAATCTTTGTTGTTCGTTCTGGAGAGTGAGATACGTATATAATACTAAAGTTGATTAATGGTGTTGTTAAATACATTATATTACAATATATAGGAACTAGGATGACAAAATGCTTCATGGTCACACATATCCACTCTCTAAAACTCAAAGAATTGATCTTTTGTCATTAAAATGCTAACACTTACTTACCACTTCATTACCATTGAAAACTAACCACTAAGATTTAAAAAAACCTATGATATGAAATTAAACGTAAAATTTGACTATGTATTTGACCCTCAATTAGGGTGCAATAATAACTCTATAGATCAATATCTTAGTTGAAAGCACATAGAGTGGGCCTATTGATTGGCTATAGACATGGTGCCTTAGGATGAGCCTAGGTGTAAATAGGGAGTTTCTCAAGGCAATGTTAACTCTAGACAATATTTTAAATATGGATATGAACACACATATGATCACTTGGCACCTATCCCTTCTCTCTTTAGATTCCTCATTCTTTGTAATTTATCCTAATCTTCCTTGGTTCTAAGTTGTACATACATTTCCTAAGGTTGTATAAATATGAGCTATAGCTTCATGTAAATATATTTTGTATTTTTAATATAAAATCAACTTTGAAAATGTTGTGCTAAAGAGTTAATTTTCCATGTTGTGTTATGTTCCAATGAATGTGAGTGTGTTTGATCTCTTATATTTTTTATACCTCATTTTGGGGTGTGCTTCCTATTTACGTCAGAGGCGTAACCCTACAATGGCAACACAAAATAAAAAAAAATTATGCTGCTTATTTGAATACACAAAAATTAATAAAAATAAAAAATGGATAAATCAAATGCAAAATTAAAAATAGAAAAATCGTAAAACAACATGAAAAAAAGAAAAATAAAATAAGGGAAAACAAATAACTATACAAAATGGAAAAATAAAAAAACAAAGTTTTAAATAATTTGTATATCTAGGTAAGTACAAGTTTAATACGACATACGAGACAAATTCATCGCCAACAATTCACCGACAGAAAATTCACCGCGGGAAAATTCACCGTATTTTTGGGGGTTAATTTTTCATGGCGGTGAATTGCTAGTGGCGGTGAAAATTTTCCCTCATGAATTGCTGTCCGTGAATTTTCCTAGAGCCGTTTAATACATATGGACAAATCAAAAAACAAAAATCAATTATTTCTATATAAACTGCAGGTAATTACAAGTTATAATATATATCATATCTTTTAATCTGTGGCAAATAATCCATAGTGAAAAATCTTAAAGCAAACAAAAGTGTTAAGTTTCTAAAATGGATTAAAATCCTGTTTTTCTTTTAATAAAACAGTCATTTCATAAATCTTTGATTTTATTGCAACAATAAATTCATGTATTCCATTGTGAGCACAATTTCTCTCTCGTTTGGCAAGCACAGTTTCTCCTCTCATCATCGCAAGAACAGTTTTTGCTCTCATCATTGGCACACATTCTGCTCTACCAGCAATACAAGATTTAATCTCGGTAAAGTCTGATGATTAAGATATATCTTGTATTGTTGGTGAGAGCAGAAACTGTGTTTGTGAAATGAGAGCAGAAATTGTGCTTGCAAAATCTTTGCTCAGAAATGTCACAATGGATAAATCAAAATGCACAATAAAAAATGAAAGACATCAGATTGGTTTTGGAGTCCATGACTTCTTCATGTGTTTTGTGACATCTTTCACTCCTTGGTGACTTGGTCTGCGCTCTTGCACTCTTTGGCGCCTGTTCTTTAATCATATGATTGGTAGTGGTCTTATGTGGAAATAGAATCACAAAACCCAAAAGTAGTTAATCATAAAGCACAAAACTTAAAGAAAAATATGTCTTGTAAATGATATATCTCAAGATTAATATTAAGATAGATATTGAATTCATTTAAAAAGTTTTATTCCAAATTTAAACCAATGATTTACTTGCACATTAATGATGAAAATTAGAATCTTTATTTATTTATTTTCTTTTATAATTCCATTGAAAGAGGAATTATGGTATTTTTTTTGTTTTAGGCTAAAAATAGTTAGGTTTAGTGGAGTTAAGAGAAGGTGAATCAACCTTTTTGAGGGAGGAATCCTCTATATTTATATGGGTGATTCAAAGAGAGGGGCCAAGCAATATCAGTACTTTCAAAATGACTATTTTGAGTTGGATAAGCTTCAATTTGCATACCGAAAGCGCAGAAGCAGTGACAGAGGATGATAATAGCAGCCATAGCTGGGAAAGACGTTGAGATATCTGCATCGACATTATCACCAAATACTCCCCCATCATTCTCTTCTGCACCCAACAAGTCCTAAAGATCCACTTAGATGATTTGCAATGTGTATTACCGGGTATTCGTTGGATCTGTTAAAACCCAATGACTCGTAACTTTGTATTTTCAGAAGTAAGTTGCTTCAGTTTATTTGTCCATTTTCTGCAATCATAGAAAAATGGCCTGCTCATTTCAAGCATATGGTCTTTTTACTCACAGAAATATTGGCCCTGCCCGTCAAATTCTTTCTTAGAACTCCAATTAATTAATTTGTTTGCTTCCATATTGTCAAGGCTTAGAAAATGGCAGTTGAAATTCATATTGGTAGCCACATTGCTTATATTACCTTTAAAAAAAAATGGCATTTTTACTATGCCAATATCCATCTACAAAAGGTTTACACTAGCACTAGAATTCATAGATCCCCTGCTGCTAGCCTGATTGATCCATTGGTATTGTATTGAGAGTATTGAAGCCCCCAAGCTCCAATCAGTTATAGGATCTTTTATTTGTCTTAAAAAAAGAAAAAGTGATACTGTTCAAAATCAGGATAAATTTTACAGTGAAAATATATAAATAATTTTATGTATTCAAATAAACAGATAACAATAAATTATAGATGAAAATAGATTATAATATAAATACAAATCATAACTCAAGAATTATGTAGAGAAACTCTTGCGGAAAAAAACTCTACATCCGAAAATATCCAAGACTTGTATTAATCCTTCAAATGAGTTACATCAATACAACTTCTCTCTCTAAATCACTGCAACACTTCATGGCTTCAACAACCTGTAAATTAACTTGTTTTTACTTCAACTCAAGCACTGAATATAAGCATGAGAGAAACCACAAATCATGAATGGTTTCAAAACCATTTAAGCATAAATCACAAAAATAAGAAACTTCATCTTCTAACTCGTGATTTTATCTACCTTTGAGTAATATGCTCATGCAAACTAAAAAATCTTCCTTATCTTCTCCAAATTCACATTTAACTTCCCCTTTTTCATGCTCTTTCTAATTAGATTACTAAAAAACACTTTACAAGTTGTCATAGTTGCATTTATCAACTTTCATGACAACTAAAAGATAATTATAAATTACTAATTAATAATTAAATACAAATCAAGTTTGAGACATTTACTCAAAAGATACATGTGTACATCAATTAACCATATATAAAGATAATAAATAATTAAGACTATGGTGTTATCTTTAATTACCTAAGAGTGCATTTATGGAAATTGGTCAATAAGTTTTGAAGAATTTTGATGCTAAATGCTATACCAAAAAATATTTAAAAAAATCAATTGTATGATATGCAGACTAGGTGTAGTCTCTTCTCCATCACCAGTAGCAGGTTTAGTTGAAAACATTAGAGGTTGATTATGAAATCTTAAATGAATAGTGTCAGTTATATTTACTGCAGAAAAAACTATCATGCATTTTAAGAAGAACAAGAAGAGTATGCCATAGGTTCAAAATAATTATGTATTTTAATTTCTTACCTCCTTGAAACCTTTTTAGGACCTGTCTGCGGCTGATGGTTGCAGCAAGTATTATATGGTAGGTATGACATTTCTAATCTCAATATCTGCACTAACTAAAGACAGACTACAAACTGTTTATGCTAACTTTTTTAGGTTAAACATGCAACATTAGATTTCTGAATCTTATAATTGATATCTACATGGCATTTGATCTTCTTTTAGTTTTGTACTGTAGAGTGGTTTCTTATGTTATCCTTGTGACTGTTTGCCTGCCATGGTACTGTTGTCTTCTTGGTAAATACTTTTTTTGGTCTGTACATTTACTTCATGTCAGTACTAGAAGAAAAAACAATGAGAGAGTATGTATCTTGTTAAATCATTGCTTTACCTGGTGATATGGTTTTGAGTTTGTTAAGATTTCTTAACTTGTGAGGGGTTTTTGATGTTGTTGCATGTTTTTGTTATGGTGTTATATTCAGGGGGATTTACCTATTCTTGGGTGAAAGATTCTTGATTGTATTGGAATGTTTACATTTATAGATGACTACCAATCCAATAGAATTCAATTGCAAAAGACAAATAGTTGTAATGATTGGTCTCTTTTGTCACATAGAATCCATTTGTCTGGGGCTTAACAAATGCCAAGCCATCACTTCAATACACATTTGCTTATCAAGTTTTGGATGAAATGTAATGTAAGGCTATAACATAAAAGCTCCATTACTAATAGGAGATCCTAGAGTCAACAATACCTGATCAGGTTCCAATGGTGGTGAAGGTAGTAGAGAAACTAGGATGCACTCCCTAATGGCTTGGCTACTATGCCCTCATCAACCATGAGGTGCTAGTTGTTTAGATTCGTCCTACCAGTTTTAAACATGTTCATTCTTGTGTGTTAAGCATGGTTTGAAGATCTTAGTACTTTTCATGAGAAATTTTGACTTCTTATTGAAAAAACTTTGGTGGGTGATTCCAAAGAGACAATGGGTTTTTAAGTGAATTTCACCATGGTAAGACCTAAGTGTAGCCAAAAGAAGGTCCTGTAGCAATATGTTGATCTATTTAAATCTCTAGGATGTTTAAAAAGTTATTTGCATGACTTCATAGGCTTCATGACCAATACAAGATCAATCTCTGAGCTTCCAATCTTATTCTAGTTTTTTTAATGACCCTTATACCTTAAGGTTTATGCACCATTTTTATATCATATGATGATTGGACAAGATCACTTTAGGTTAATTATGAAATATTGTGAGATGTTGATATAGATTTATTTTATTAACTCATTAATGGTATTATTTCATCGTTTTATCTATGTGTTAATAATTGGGTGTTGAATAACCTTTTTCTTGTGAATAACTTATAGTTATTATCTTGATTTGAATTATTGTTTGAACCATATCTTAAGAAATTATATTATCATTCCATTTCTATACAAAATAATCTTAGTTATCATTTTTGTTTAATTATTATCATTATACCTAGTTATCAAATAGTTATCATTAGGAATAATTTTGGGTAACATTCTTGGATATGGTATTATTATAGGTTTTGTGATCATTTGGATAAATTGACACTAATAATATTGGCAAACATTTGTTTTCTAGCTAATATGTTGCTTTTTCTTTGGATAGTTCTTGGTTATTATTGTTAAGTTCCCATCAATTGAGATATTGCTTTTATTTCATAATTCTTTGGTAGTAGTACATACTTTAGAACCATTTTTGCATAATTATAATGTGATATTTAGTTTGAATTTGAATAGTTATCATTAATGTTATTATTTGGATATAAATTGTTAGTTTGAATAACTACCAATTGATAGTTAATGTGTATTAGAAGTTATCAATTTGATATCATAGTAAAAGATTCATTATGTGAATTTATTTATTTATTTACATTAGTCATCAATGTATCATTTTTATCCTTGATATTCAAGTCCTAAGAGATCATGACTATTTGAATATTCTTTTGTAACCTTAAATGTTGAATTAAATAGTAGAAATTTGTGTCAAATGAGTCATGTTAATCTCTAAGTAAAAAATGTAAATAGTAACATTAATTTTTCTTAAGACTAGAAAAAAAATATTTGTTATGGGCAAGTATAGAAATAGGGGGGACCAAAAAGTGTCCACACCACTTTTTGGTCCCATACAAGACATAACGTGAATTTGTTATAACATGCTCACGTTATGTTAAATATACAAATAAAAATCAAAGAGGTCAAGCTCATTTGAACTCAACCTCTCACTTTCAAAATAGTAGACAATGACCATCAAAGAGTGTGCTTGCATTGTCAAGTCACCAAATCGTGGTTGATTTGCCACCGGTTCGCCACCGAAATATTGCCACAATGTCCCTAAGGTCAAGGAGGTAAGTTGTTTTTTAGTGTAAAAATTTGATTAAATAGCAAGATAGAAATAATTTTGAGTGAATTTTGTTTAATTTCTAGGAATTGAAAATCCCCCACTAGTTCATGAAAACCCTCATTCATCAATTCATGAAAGCCATAGTGAATAACAACCACAGAAAACACCTCTGACAATGCCTCAACATCTTCTTGGGATGCAAGAAAACATCTTAGGGAAAATAAAAAACAAGAAAGAACTTGAAACAATAATTGAAAAGTTGAGAGATCTGAGTGGAACAACCTCTCATTGGTCTACCCTCACCACTTCAATGGAATATAGCATCTCTCACATAGATTTCTTGAGCGGCGAAATTAACACCTGGTCAAACAAGAGGGAAGAAGCAAGATAATTTCATAGCAAAAAATTATCCAATGAACAAATAAAAAAATATTGAAATCTAACTTGTGTGCATTGTTTATTGACCCATGAACCAATGAACCTCTACACAAAACTTGTAGGAGGTTCCCTATCCATTGGTGCCAACACCAAGGGATAAAGTGTAATTTTTGGAATGAGTAGTGGATGGTTTTTGACCATCTTTCATGCAACAAAAATGAGGTCACGTAATACTTTTTGAGAGAAATCAATTGTGAGTTTTTCCTCAATGAGATCCCAAACTACTTTGACATGTGAGAATTCCAGGGTGGAGGTGGGAGCTCTACATATAATAGATTGGGGGCACAACATTCCCACAACCAAGTATGAAGACCCCTTGCTAGGAAAAACATTGAGCATGCCATGATCCCTTCCACTAAGAAGTAGAGTGTTGAGGTCAAGACCCTACAATCCATTAGGTTGTTTACTTAGACCCTTTTACAACATAGTAGGCCTCTAGCATAGGGTGATGAGGGTGAGTCTTCCAAGTCTTGATGTTCACCTCACATATGTTGAAATTATAGACCTATTTGTGATTATGGAACTGAGAAGGATTAGAATGCATGCAACCAACAATAGGGCACATCCATATTGGATTAGATAGTGTTCACAGATGAGATGCTAGATGAGACATTGGCATTGATAGACATGCAAATTTGAACAAGGTTAATGTAGATACTTGAAATTGTCCTAGACTACGAACTATCATTTTAACACTAATTATTATCTTTCCCCTAATGATTAAATTTAATACTTCATTATTTAATTATTATCAAATGTCATATTCTACTAAATTAATTAATTGACTTTGTGTTATTTAATTAATTCATCCTAATTCACCCTTTTAGACCAGTCCTAATTACCATTACCCTTCCTCACTAATTAAATAAATCATATTTATTTAATTATGTCCTAATTCCCATTTATCCATTTAATTAAATAATATTTTGTTATTTAATTAAATGTGAGCTGATTTCCACTTTCAACTAATTTCCATTTCTATCTTTTCAGTCAACCCTTTCATCCATTGTTAGTCAACTAAGTCTTCAAATTAGAAACACCTAATATTCTTCATAATTAAATAAATCATTTATTTATTTAATTAACTAATTCCTAAATTCTTCTATAATTAAATGAATATTTTTATTTATTTATTAGTACTTGCCATTGGCATAGTACTATTGTAATGAGTTTGAATTTTTTTAGTTAACTAGTTATTAATAAATTAGTTTTCAACCAATCAAAAACAATATTTAAAAAAAATTAAAATAAAATTCAATTTTGTAAAGTCAACTTGTAAAATATTTAACTTTACAAATTATAAAAATTATTTCTTGTGCATATGATTGATTAAAAAGTTATGTGTGTTATTGATGAGAAATCAAGGTAGGAAAGCAAGGTAAACATTTTTTTTAAAGAATGATTTTTCTTTCTTTTCTTTATAAAGTCTTTTCATTAAATCTTTCTAAAATAAATAAATGTTACTTATTTTAACTTTTTTTAACAATGTAATTGTTATTTTTTTATTAAAGAAAATCTCTCAAAAATCAATTAACTATGAGATTTGGATTCACACTATTAAAATAAAAAATAAAAATAAAAATTGTATTATTCTTTCATTAGACTAATATATTTGTTATCTATGTTTTTAATATTTTATGACATAATTTAATTATTATATGCTTTCCTTCTTCTTTTTTCTATAATATATAGGTATATATAAGATAACCTTTATTATTTTAGGTCTTTATTATATATAATATACAACTTATTTTAATATAGATAATATTAATTTATATATATAACCTATATTAATGTAGAATTTATATATATTATTTCTATTTATATCTTATGTTATTGAAGGTAATATTTTGTAGGTAAATAAGTTAATCTACATTGTGTAGATAATATATTAATTCATATTATACATTTATATTAATATATATGATAGGTTATTTTATTTTGTAGGTTCTCCTTTAATCTATATTTATATATATTAATATATATTATATAAATTATTATGATTTTATCTATTTATATTAATATATTATAAGTTATATATATTATAATCTATTGTATTTTAGCCATCTATTTTTTGATTTTAATTGAATCATTTATTTAATTTTCCATTTTATATTTGATATATAATCTCATCTTCCTTCATTTCTTTTAATAATTTTGGTAATTGTTCCTCAATCATTTTGTTATATAATTCATCTTTAAAATTCTCTTAGGGTTATTTATTTTTCGTTTGAGACATATTATTATATTATTCATTCTTTTGTTATGTCTTCATCATTTTGTTCCTATTTTCACTTTTACTTCATTTTTCAATCTCCTCCCTATCTAGCCTCTCCCACCACTTAACTCTTCTTAAGGTCATTTCTACAATCATATTCTTCATTATCCTCTTCCTATGATGAATCACTGAGTTAGGGTAAGGTCATTAGAGTTATTTATTCATTGTTTGAGACATTTAACTTTAACCATTTTTGATCCACTTATTTGTGTCATATCATATTACTATATTATTCATTCTTCTATTGTCTTCATCATTTTTTCACCTATTTTCACTTTTACTTTACTTTCCAATCTCCTCCCTCCCTACCCTCTCCCACCACTTAACTCTTCTTAAGGTCATTTCTACAATCATATTCTTCATTATTCTCTTCATACGATGAATCATTTAGTCTGGTTCAAAAAGTCAATTCAAAATAGCATACATAGTTTAATCTAGAAGTGTTTACTCTATCATTCATGGACTTTGAAAAAATCATACCATCAATAATCATCGATTTGTTAATATTTAACAATTATTGATTTGAATGAAGAGATATAGTTGCACTTATGTCTACTACGAATCAAATCTGATAATTATATATATATATATATTGGTCGGTAAACACTGTAAGGGGTAGTACCCTATATTGATTTTCAAAAAATTTATAGTAGATGTAGTATAAAAATTTGGTAGGTCTTTTTTGTAATATTGACCACCAGATCTTCCTGTTTGCAGTACACATATACATGCCAAAAACTGGTTGCCATAACAGTTGCAGGCAGACCATCAGAAAACCAAAAAACCATGGTAAAATACCCCACACCCGGGACTGACACATAGCTTAACATTCATAACCTAGGGAAAAGATCATTACAAAGCACATGTATTCAAGACCCATTCTGAAATGTTTCCAAACCTCAGAGACCTTCCTCTTCATCCACGGCTTCACAGTGCTTAGGTACGCCTTGAAGCTGGCAATTGTGGGGCAGTTGGGGCCACATTTCCTATGAGATGGGTCTTTCGCTTTCTCTTCTGGGTCCCATTGGTCATTTTCCTGCCATTCCTCGCCGTCACCTAGGCCCCAATCCTGATCATCATCAGTGTCAAAATCGTCCTCCAGCTCCTCATCCTCAACATACCTTCTCACCCAAACCCTTAGCAGATTTGTTGTAAGCTTTGCAGCCTTGAGAAGGAAGAAGATGCTCCTATCCCTTTCTACCCATAGTTTCTCAAAGCCTTAGGGTCTATGGTGCGAATCAGCAAAAATTTCATGACCTCGCAGCCCCTCACACACATGTAATAGTTTTGTGGCATGGGAATGTTTTTGTCTTCATCCACATTATCCAGTGCTGTGTCTATCTCGCCTAGCCAAGTATGAACAAAAATCATTTGGGTCAATTTCTTACCTAAAGCTTTGGAAACGCCCATGTGAAGAAGAACTGCAAGGAACATTGTCGGAACCTTTGTGTTGGCATGCGCTCTGTGATATGCATTCAGGAATTCTGGACCCAACACACGCTTAGTGGCCACCAGAGTGAGCAGATGGGAGGAGTGGAGAAGGCCCTACAGCCGTTTATCTGTGATTTCCCCATGAAAAGCCTACATTTGCTTGTTTGTTTCTAAGGACAATGGCGTCTCCATAGCTTTCTATTCTTCCCACCTTCTAGAAATTTCTACTCAAAACTCATTTGGATCCTTTGTGATGTGGAGGAGGCTATTAGTGGTTTTAAAGCAACTTGCATACCGGCATATAAACGCTAATGTACCTGGCGCTGCCAACCACCGTGTCGAATGCAACATCGGAAATGAGGAGTACTCAAAACTCGGGTGTGAATTAATGCGAAAGTCAGCGACCATATGAAGGAATCATTTTCATTTTTTATCTTTTTGGATAATGATTGCAGTGACATCACAATGCTTGATGGGGATGACATAGGAGTGACCTCGCTTTCCAAAGTTTAGGGGCCGCAAAAGTAACATCCGGTGCCAAAATATTATCCTAGTCAGATGTCCTATTTCCTAGCTAGCCTGAGCCGAGGCTACTTTTGCCAACTCATCTGCTTCAGAGTTTCCTTCTCTATATATGTGGCTAACTTTGAAGGCTACAAAGCCGACAGACAAATATTTTATTTGTTGAAGCAAATGGTTTAATTTCCAATTTGGTGTGGATCCTTTAAATATTGCATTGATCGTAATGAGGGAGTCACCTTCCAGATGGATCTGGCTGAAATTTAAGTCTCTTCCTAGCTGCAAACCAATTGCTGCCACTTTGAATTCTACCTCATTGTTTGTGCATCTACCCAAGGAGACTGATTTCACTGCTAACACCTTGCCCTTTGAGTTCTGTGCTACACATCCAACCCCACCCGGGCCAGGATTTCCTTGAGTAGCGCCATCAAAATTGATTTTTAGCCAGCTAGGATCAGGGGCTTGCCACGTAGTTGCCTATCTTGCTGCTTTTTTGGTTTGAAGGGAGTTGTTTCCGCATAGGGATGGGGGTTTAAGACCCGGGAAGCGTTTGATCAAAGAGTCATCCCAACTAGTGAAGATTTTGTGTTTGGTTTCCTTGCACCTAGCAGCCTCACTAACCAGTTCTACTATTGCTCTTTCAATCTTGTCCCATAATCTGTCCTTGTTCAATTCTTGACCTTGAAAAATTCTCCGGTTCCTTTCCTTCCACAACTCCCAAATTACTAGTGATGGGGATATTTTCCAAATGCTGTTGAACACTGCTTTGCTACTCTTTTGAGGCCACATTTTGAACCAAGTTGCAAGATCAAATGTAATTGGGCTCTGAAAGTTAAGCTTATTTCTTATATGATTCCAACATTTTGATGCATATGAACATGATAGTAGCAAGTGGTCTGCCGACTCCAAGTGATTTTTGCAGAGGCAACATCACCCTGGGGCTTGTATCCCAAATTTGGCCAATCTATCCTTTGTGAGAATCCATTTTTGAACTGCCAGCCATGCAAAAATTCCTGCCTTAGGCAAACAGTTGTTTCAACAAAATAGCTTACTTGGCCAATCCTATCGTGCTACTGCTAATTCCTTGGCCTTGTATCCTAACTTCACTTTATAGGTTCCATCAGATGATCCACACCATCTGATCTGGTCTTTCCCATTAGATGGGACAAAAAACCCGTCTTTGAGGATTTTGGACAATGTTTCCTTCTGAGATTGAGGGGCATTGAGGTTTTGAAGATCATGCCAAACCCAACTTACACTTCCAAGGTTATTGGTTTTCATACCATAATTGGCCACCTTGTTACCCCATAATCTGGTTGTTTCCTCTTTTATCTCCTCTAGGCCTTGAGTGTCACAAATTGGAGCTTTCCCACCCCAAGAATCATGCCAAAAGGAGGCACTCGGACCATCCCAGATTTCCCAAGTGACATGATCAGATATAATGTCCCTACATTCTAGAATGAAATTCCATATAGCAGAGCCTCTCGGGGGATTCAATACTGTGAGGATTATGTTTGGATCCTTTGAGTCAAGATACTTCCTTGTCAAAACTCTAGCCCATTTCTGATTTCCTTTAGTATGGATGTCCCAAACTAATTTGGCACCTATGGCCTGATTCATAAGGGGTAGTTGACATAGACCAGCTCCACCAGCTTTCTCAGGGAGACAAATCTTATCCCAAGCTAGCAAAGGGAGTTTATTTTTCTTCCCCACACCACTCCAAAAGAATCTCCTAAAGATTTGGGTGAGAGCATCTTCATTAGCTTTAGGAAGCTTGAGATATGACATCGAATAAACTGGAATTGCTGACAGAACCGATTTAACTAGCAAGAGTCTACCTGTTGATGAGAGCCATTTACCTTTCCAAGTGCTCAACTTGTTCTTGCAACTACTAATTAGATTATCCCAATAACACTTTTTGTTGATGCCTGCGAACAGTGGAATCCCCAAATAGCATCCTGGTAGGGAGGCAATTTTCAGGTTTAGGATCCTTGCAATATCCTTTTGAAGACTTGGTTGAGTATTTAGGAAGAAAATCTCTGATTTGTCCCAGTTGATGCTTTTCCCTAATGCTTTGCAATAGGAATCTAGGAAATTTTTGATCAATCTTGCTTCCCTCCTGCTTGCTTCACCCATTAGGACTGTGTCATCTGCAAATTGTAAGTGGGTTGAAGGTTCCATTCCATTTGCTACATATATTCCTTTCCATTTACCCTCCTCTCTTAACCTTTGGATCCCCCTCCCCAACACTTCTGCCATGATTATGAACATAAACGGGGATAATGGATCTCCCTACCTAAGACCCCTAGATGAGGAGAAAAAACCATTTGATGTGCCATTGACCAGAACTGAGAAATTCGAGGTGGAGATGCAACTGCTGACCCAATTTTCCAATTTGGGCTAAACCCAAATCTGCCTAATACTTCCAAAAGAAAGCTCTTGTCTACCATATTGTATGCCTTGGGAATGTCTAGTTTTAGGATCATGCATGCCTCCTTGTTTTTCCTGGCTGTGTGTATTTTTTCGTGTGCTATAATGATTCCTTCCACTATGGATCTTCCAGGAGCAAAGCCACTTTGTTCCTCAAAGATAACTTCCTTAAGCACCCTCTTGAGTCTATTAGCAATTATCTTTGTTACTACTTTGTACACCGTATTACATAGGGCAATAGGTTGAAAATCACTCATTGATTGAGGGGCTTTCTTTTTAGGGATTAATGCCAGGAAGGTATGATTTATAGCCCCTAGCATCATCATCTTCCTTCTGTATTCTTCCACAACTGCTCCAAGATCTTCACCAACTATATCCCAGAAGTGTTGGAAGAAACCCACAGGGAAACCATCTGGACCTGGAGCCTTATTTGGGTTCATTTGAAAAACTGCTTCTTTGACCTCTGCTAGGGGAATTTTTTGATAGAGAGCTTTGTTTTGGGATTCTATAATGATGGGTGGGATTACATCTAGTAGGTAATCCCTGTCACTCCTATTGACCAGAGTCTCTTTGTTCAACAGGGATTCAAAGAAACAAACTACCTCCTTGTTAACTTCCGTAGTTGATTGAGTTGTATCACCATTGGATTTTTTGATTTCTAGAATCCTCTTTTTGTTGTTATTTTCCATTGTTGATTTGTGAATTTTTTTTGTGTTTCTGTCCCCTTCATTGAGCCACACTTCCCTTTATTTTTGGCACCAATAACATTCTTCCCTCTTTAAAATTTCAGCCAGTTCTCCTTTCAGGTTTTTTTCATTCTCAAAATCTACAACATCCATGCCTCTGTCAATAACATGATCATTGAGAGATCAGATGTCTTGTTCTATTCTGGCTTTCTCCTAGAAGATGTTTTTGAAGTGGCTTCTGTTCCACTCTTTCAACTTCACTTTTATATAACTTAGTTTTTTGCTTATTTTGAGAAGATCTGTTACCTCATTGAGATTTACTTCATTCCACCAAGTCTTAACTAGATCTGGAAGATTGTTATCTCTTAGCCACATATATTCAAATTTGAATGGGCTTCCCTTTGGGGCTTCTATAGGGCCAAAGGAAAGTTGGACTTGGAAATGGTCCGAACCAATGAAGGGAAGGATTAGTGGCTCATGTGATCCCTCTAGCTCTCCCCAGTCCCCCCACAACAGAAATTTGTCAAGTCTTTCTGCGATATTAGTGAAACCTTTCCTCCTATTGGACCAAGTACATATTCCATTTCTTTCCTGTATATCCAAGATGGTGTTATTGTCCAAGAACTCTTGAAAGTCTCTTTGGACAGTTGTAATTCTTCCTAACCCCCCTTGTTTCTCTGTGTTGTTTAGCGTGGCATTGAAATCCCCTGCTATGATCCCTATCTCTGATCTTTTTCCTTCTACTATTCTAGAAATTTTGTCCCAAAGTCTCTTTTTTCCTTTAGTGGGGACTGGGCCATAGACATTAATGCAGAAGAAAGATATGTTTCTTCTGATGTCTTTGAGTCTAATTATTTGCCAATTCTCAGCTTTTGCCTCTACTACTCCTATCATTGTGAAGGGATTCCATATAAGCCCCAGACCCCCAAAAGCCCTGAGGCCTCTAGAAGTTGTCCCTTCCATTGTTTCCATTTGTCCAACCTCCTACTACCTTCTTCCTTGCTTTGCTTTGTTTCTTGCAATAGCACCACATTTGCATTTGATTGGTCAATTTGGCACTTGACCATGTGCCATTTATTAGGGGCGTTAACGCCCCTGACATTCCAGGTAATGATCCTCATTCTGCCGAGGGAAGGATGCCCTCCCCTAGTATCAGTTTCTTTTTCCCAAAGGCATTGCCATCCAGCACTAACTTTGCCTTGTTTGATTTCCTTCCCCTGCTTGTTTTTAGCTTGATGTTAGGATATTTCAATTTTGATTCTGACTGTTGCAACTGTCTCAGTTCCAGTAATTCTCCTTCTTCCGCCTCCTCCCATAGCTCGCTTGCCTCATATGATAATTGATCCTCATCAGATTGTTGGCTCTCGTCTACTTCTTTCATTTGAGGAATAACAAAACTTGCTAGCATAGTTTGTGAGGTCTTTTGAGTTGAAGGAACCAATGGGGGAAGGGAATGCCCATTTTCAACACTACTAACAGATAATTCCTTCAACTCATGTTGGATCACTTTCTAAAGAATATGGGTGTCGTCCATGAGCGCAATGAGGGCTTGTTCAGCCTGCATATTTTCTTTCTGAGGGTTTTCGACCTCCATGTCTGGGGGACTTAGTCGATCCACCAAAGGGACATCCTTTTCACCTCTAGTTGGCACTACTGATCCCAAGACAAACCTATCCTCCACATTAGAATGCAATGGCTGGACATTCACATAATCTTTTTGTGCAGTATTAAAGGCATTATCTGTTATTGGCTTATTTGAGGTGCTTTCTTGTAGTGTCTTTCTGAAGAGGCAATTTTTTGACCCTGAACCCTCCCAGACTTCAATTTCTTGCTGCCAACTTCCATATTTTGTTAGTATCTCAAGTGTTTTATATATCTCCACTCCCACATCTATTTCGACCAGAACACAAGGTTCTGATCCACCTATTCCATTAATGAAGTCTTCATCTACCCCAATACAGACTCCTAGGGCATCACCCAATTTTATCATAGCTTCAAGGTTCCAAAATTCTGTTGGTAGGTCAACTAACTTAATCCAGGTCAGAATTTGGGTCACTTGGTGATTCCATGGATCAAAGTTGGCTTTCTAGCTTGTGCAGTAAAACCAGTGTCCATACATAAACAGAGGGTCCCCTTCTAGGATTGCCAATTTCAGGTTTAAATCTATACATTCTATCAATAAGAAGGAATTCAGGAGAGGAGTAACACTTACTCGATCTGGGTGTTTGTTCATCCACCAGGCCTTGATCTCTTCAGTCGAGCTGGCTGGACCAGTCCATTTAGCAAAAAGGGCATGGTCCGAAAGCCTCGCTACCCTTTTCTCTATTAGTTCTACTAGCATTTGGAATAGTTTGTGACCTCTAGGCCGCATTTTTGTGTCCTGCAATGTTCAGAATTGATAGTATTTGCGATTTAATTTTCTGCGCAGAAGATCGCGATCTCTCTTATTCATTCTTCTTCCAAATTCAAACTCCTCACCCACAGCTTGAGGCATCTTGGCGAAGGTGGTCTGCTTAGGGTTGATTGATTTTTTCTTCTACCATACTTTGTTGTTGCTATTCTGTAGATGACCTCCAATCGATTTCCATTTGGCGGCTGGCTGTTTGCCATTTGTGCCCTCTTCCCGAAACCACCCACGCCTACTCCTGTGGTTGGATTTTTCTGCCAAGTTCCAATTGACGCCTGGAGGGATTTGATTTTGTTCTAGAGGCCGATCTTTCCCATGCCGACATTGACTCTGCTTGTATTGAGGAAGGCATTTGTCGACCCAACCACCATTTTCAAAGACCCACTGTGGAATATGTTCTGACTTCTGCGATTCTGCTGCATTGCCCACCTTTCCAAATGTCTCGATTCCTTCCACCAGATCTGAATTGCCCCAGCGCCTATGTTGATCGACTGTAAATTTTAGCTCCTCCTCGCTTGTATTATTGTTAGGGTTAGAGTTAGGGATAGGGTTAGGGTTAGGTCATTAAAATAACTAATTAACAATACTAAAACACTATAATTATCAAAACTTAAATTTAATTTTTATCAAATCTAAAAAACAATAATTACAATACTATTAAGGAAAGTACTAGCCACTACGTGGCACTTGTTTAATTAATCATGTGGGTACAAATAAATAAATTTTATTTATTTATTAAACTTACCTTCTTTTTTTAATCTTTCTATCTTTTTATGCTTTCATGTTTCTTCCTAAATAAATGAAATTCTTTATTTTATTTGTTTAGCTCATTTGCATATTCAATAATAATTTTATTTATTTATTAAACTTACCTTCTATTTTCAATCTTTCCATCTTTTTCTACTTTCATCTTTCTTCAATTTTAGAATCTAAATCTTTTCTAATTCTTCAACTTTCCTCTATTTTAGAAAAATCTTCAGTCAACAAAGCATGAAATTAGAAACTTCATGTGCATCATTATCCACCATTTTAATTAGATAATTCAATATTATATTTTCTTCAATTAAAATGGTAACTTTCCCATTCTTTCTCATAATCTCATCCGTTCATTTTTCCTTTCAATCTTGATCGTCACTTTTCTATTAAATCCTCTATAAATTCAGCATTCTTTCTCATTCCAAGGCTAACCGCAAATTCTAGCGTTTTAACTTTCCCATTCTTTCTCATAATCTCATCCGTTCATTTTTCCTTTCAATCTTGATCGTCACTTTTCTATTAAATCCTCTATAAATTCAGCATTCTTTCTCATTCCAAGGCTAACCGCAAATTCTAGCGTTTTACATCATTGCAATTGTCACACAATTTTGAGCGAAAAATTACATACCAAATATGAGAGCAAAGTACAAATGAATACTATGGAGGTAAATCATGTCAACATGGTGAAAATAATGCTGCATTTATTCTGATTTTATTGTGCTGTTTGTACTTCATAGGTAGATTAGATTAGATTGAATTGAGGATGGTAGGTTTAGTGGTTCCTTTCTTTGATTCTTCATTTCCTTTATGTCTAATGTTCATTTTTTGATCTAACAATTTGGTGAACCCGACGTGATATCTTTTGAGTTTGTTTTTAAAAGGAAATATGTAGGTTACAGTGCAAGAATTTGTTTAAAACCTGTCATATTCCTTTAATCATAAAAAATGGACATACTAAATTTTACAAAATGGTTTTTGGGTTTTGTAGGCCCCAGTCTTACCATTTCGAAACATTTTATGGTTTTTAATTTCATGTAGAATTAAGAAAGTTATCGTGATTTTAGTTTTGCTGCTTTTTTAAATTTTGTTTTTAAATTCATGTAGAATAATGTTTTTGTGTTACTAATCTCATTGTTTGTAGCTTGTGGCGATTTAGAGGATTAGTTTACACATTTTGTTTGGGCTTTAAAAAGAAAACTCACATTTAATTTTTGGTGCATAAAAATGGACATGCATGTTTACACATTTCGTTTTAGGCTTTAAAAAGAAGGTAACAAACTCACATTTAATTTTGGTGCATAAAAATGGACATGCATATTTACACATTTTATTTTGGGATTTAAAAGGAACCGAAAAACTCACATTTAATTTTTGGTGCCTAAAATGAACAAGATAACTATCACATTTTTCTATGTGGGTTAAAATTAACAGCGTGCACAAACATGCCACATTTTGTTTTGGGCTCTAAAAAGAACAACTTGCACATTTGGAATTGGTGCTTAAAAGGAACAAGTGTCTTTCGTGTCTTGCGCACTTACACGTTGTGTTAAATCCTAGATTGGTGTGTGTGTATCCTCCCCCCTTATGCTTCGTGTGATCTTGGGTGCATGAGAACACACATAATTATCTCCTTTTTTAGTAGGAGGTCTACCTTTGAGACAAATCCTAACAGAGAACTCAATGGTTCGACCTCAAAGCACGTGTTCAGGTGGGTTGTATCAAAGGTGGAAAGGAAAAAGTTAGTAGCACTATTTGGGGATGTTATACCTTACGTGTCAATTTTTGATGTACACATGTATAGACCACACATATATTGACTAGAGACTTTAGTGTCTCACGTCTAAAGTATACCTCTGGTGTTCACTGAGTCACTATAAACCTCTTGTTTTAGAAGCCTAAGACCTATTTGGTCATCTCCTATTGTTGGTGCATCAGGACAACATCGTCCCAAGAAGTTACTTACCATGTCTAATTCTTGGTTGAGGTAGCAAGGTTCCTTGTTTGGAGTTACTCCTTTCAAGGTGAGAGGTGTCAAGGTGGTACATGACCTTGGCATACTCTAGATTGACCCACTCCTCGTTCATGGATTATATCACTCTCTCATGGGTGAGGTAAGCCCAACTTTATTAGAAAAACCCTATTACTACTAGCTAGGTTGTGCGTGTTTGTATTGTTTGTGAACCAAGGCCTAGAGAGTTTTGGGGAAGAAACTTGCAAACAAACTTACCATGAGATCAAAATCTTTGGATACCCAAATCAATGTGTTAAAACTACTAATCACTTTGCAAAATGACTATTTTTTGTGTCTTGAATCATTGATTCATAGTTAAAAATAAAAAAACTAAGAAGATTGGGATCCCTAGAGATTGTTTTGTGTGCCTAAACTGTTGTACCACAATTGTCAACCTATGCACTGCAATTGGGTATCTACATTGCAGAGATAATGTGATGCATTCATTGGCTAGTGCAATCTAGTCACTGGGTATTACACCGCATCTTTGTCAACCAGTTTTTTGCCTTAGATAATAAAAATTGAAACCAAGACATTCATTGTTTACTGCATTTTTTCAACATCCTTAGATTTCCTAGGTTAAACTTAGTATCATTTTAGCCTCATTCTAGGTTCATCATCATAAGTCCATAAAATTTTTCCTTCAAAATTCAAAAGTTTAGAAACCAAAAACAAATTCATAAGGTCAAATTCTAGAGTTACCATTTATGAAAATTTTCAAAAGCATCTTCCTTTTACAAATTCACTCTCACCAAATAAAATTTGAAACCCAACTCATAAGTCTAGTTGTGGAATCATTTTTTTCTGTCAAAACCATCATCATCATCATCATTCTAGGGTTTTATGATTTTTCACTTGGTTGCATTAGTCTAAAAATAGAAAATTTGTCAAGGTAGTCACATTCTAGGATCCAAAGTCAAAACTTCAAAAAGGTCTTTCCATTCATCCCAAAATTTCATTAAAAAACCTAAAAACATAGGTTAGAATTTCCTTTCAAAATATTTGCATCATTCATATTTCTAAAACTGAAAATCTTAGAAACATAAGATAAACTCATTTTAGTTTGCATACATCCCTAAAACAACAAAATTCTAAAAAAATGAAAACAAGGAAAAAACAAAAAAAAACTAAGTAAACACGATCTTTATGGTTGCCACACGGTCACAAAGTAAATGCAATCAAATGGAATCTAATTTTGGTCCTACATATAATCCTACCATGACATGCATTTTGATGCTACATACACCAATCCTACATTTAATTCTTTTGACAACATGACTACACAAGAGGTAGACTAAGAATTGATGCCAAAAGAAATAGAAAACACCTCACAAGATCATAAAATTTTATAAATCATAGAAAAATTAGTGGCAGCTAACCCTAAAAGATACTTCTTTTGATAGGCACAAAGTGGGGCTTGAATTCCCACTGGATTTGATGTATCTACCATTGTAGAAGAAAACCCAAATGTATTGTCATTAGGATTTGGTGTCATAAATCATCCACCACCATCAACATCCACTACATCATAATCTCAATAGTTGAACACGGGAATGCCACCTTCCAAAACATCACATTGTACATCAACTATACCAACACCTACCATCAACAAGAAAACAATCAATCCATTTGCTTCTACTTCCACTAATGTAGCACCAAGTACCCAAAACATGACTGCAACCCAAGCGTTCACCCAATCAATGACTCAAAATAAAGTAAGAAGAACCAACCTTTTAAATTCAGGACCTCAAGTGAACTCCATGTCCACTTCACAAAACTTGAACATTCCTCCACTAAGGACAAGATCCATTTTTGGAATTGCTTGAAACACTCATGGATTTTCCACACTTGGGTTTAGTCAACCCCAAACTCAACAACAAAACACTTTTGGTGCATCCTCCTCACTTTGGGTTTGGTCAATCACAACCTCAACAATATAATACCCTTGGTGCATCTTCCACATTTGGGTTCAGTCAATCCCAACCCCAACAACAAAACATGGTTGGATCATCTTCCATATTTGGGTCTAACCAACCCCCAAAACAAGTAACAAATCTAGGTTTTGCACACACACTAGGTTACAACCAATAGCAACCCCAACACTCTATTCCACCCATGCAACAACAAAATCTTGGCTTAAATCAAAATGTACTTGGATACAAGATGCATGATCAGTAAATCAATCCTTTTGGGAACCCTTTACAAGGAGCTCACCAATATATTCAACCAACCCTACCTCCAATGACATCATTGCCAATGGGTTTGATAGCTCAATAGTTATAGACACTGCAACAACAAATGAACAACATACAGGTAACTAGGGGTAGAAAAACATACTCAATGGAGGAACTATGTCCCTACCTGTTTGATAGGAGCATCTAAATGCCTCCCTTCCCACCAAACTTCATTATCCCCAAATACAAAAAATATAAGGGAAAGGGGGATCCTGTTGAGCACATTCAAGAATTCCATACCACCTCCTTGGATGTAGCCTCTGAACATACATATCTAATGAGACTATTTGTAAGGACCACAATTCTCACATACTAAAATTAACCTTTGAATAAACAATTAGATACCAAGTGCATAAATTAGATCAAATTACTTATAATAGATAAAATTAACTTTCTTTAATATATGTCCAAGTAGGATTACATACATCATGAGTCAAACAAGGTTGTGCCTTTACAAGTTCTTGCCACACAGGATTTTATATGAATAACATATTAGAAAATAACATCTTCCGCACCAACACCTTGGAACCAGAGAGTGAGAGTATATCATTGGGGTGATATCCACCCTACCATGAAGCTTACAGCTTCCCTATGCTTTCCAACTAGAAAGACTGACCCATCACGAGGGGCCTAGCGAACAGGAACCGACGTAGGTGAAAGAAAATTGTGCTCTTCTTAACTTATTACTTATAAATGCATAAATGAACTTGCATACATAGTTCATACATACTTCTCAATTTGGTCCTATTATGTTCCAATAAATATCAAATTCCTATCTTATCAGTGATTAAGGACAACCTTAAAATGTTTATCATCAAGTTGGATCTATATTGGATTTTGATCAATCTAACCATAGCTCTCATTAATTCTAACTTTATGTCCAAAGGTTGATATAATAAATTTAGTTCCAGTTCCAATGTTTAAGTTGTACTCAGTCTAAAGAGTCCACAACAATTTCGTGGATAGATCATATCACTATTACCTCAAGGTTTTCATACAATCAGTTATTAAATTCTAGTGATCAATATAAGATTTACTTTTATTTCTATGAAGACTATCCTTTTCATACAAGTATATTCAATATATATATAAGATACAAGAAAAGACATCATATTCTTTCATATATTCACATTAATCTAAATTACTCACATCATTAGTTTGTTAGCTATACACAACTTTATCAACACCAACAATATTGATAGACATTTAAAATTTCTATGTAATTTGCAAGGTAATACTTTCAATTATTTTATTCTCAAAAGATGTCCTAACCAAATGACACATTCAACCTTAAAATCCACATCAAATAGTGTTCCCCTACATCTGAGAAATGAATTTCTTATAAAGGATTTGTCAATATCAAACTATATTCTCATAATTTGGTCATGTTTTTCTTTTTATAAGTAAGGTTATCAATTACGTTTCTTACTAGCATCATTAGACGAAAAACACATCCTTTGGTTACAAGTCGTATCAGTCCAAATGGATAGTCTTCATTACTCTTTAATTCTTATATGTAAAATTTTAAATATATTTGAAGAATTAACCCATAATTTCTCCTTAAACATTATTTATCTCCCATTATTCTTTTTGATAGGATTTCAAATCAGATAAGGTTATATATGTATATATATCTTTATTGTCTAAAAATAACACTTGAAAAAAAGAAACGTAATCTCATCTGTAATGATTTAATTACTCATCATTCATTTTTTATCTATATAAATGAAACAATATTCTATCAAATATTTACCTAGATATAAATAGACTATGAAATGGATTTGAAATAAACAAATCGTTATGTTTTATTTCAACATAATTAAATAATGTTCCAAATATCATATCAATCACAAGGCAAACAACTTCTTTCAAAGACATTCAATCACTTCTCTTTGATTCAAAAGGAAAAATTAAGTCAAAGTCTTTTTATCAATTTAATGCATGTTTACTTTCACATAAATGCCTTTATTCATCCAATTAATGCATAAGATAAATCAATTATTATTTTCAGCCTTTAACATTCATGCAATGATTTATTGGGTTCGACTTCGTAAGTTAAAATGCCAGGTTTCAGTCATGTTTTCCCAATAAAGGTTTCCAAGTATGATTTCTTGTATAAAAATGAGAATCAATGTTTTCTACTCTTAAATCTAGTTTTATTCTTACTGTGCTTTATCAATTCGCTATCAATTTGCACTCAAAATTCCTCTCATAAGTTTATATCAGCAACATAGATGATGAAATAAAAATGCATAAAGTCGGGACAATAGTAGGAAAGCTTGAAATAGTAGTGTGTAAGGCTGGAACAATGATCTAATGAGTTAAAAAAACAATATGATAGGTTGGAACATCGATGTAGTAAGCTAAAACAATAGTATGAATGATTATAACAGCAATACGAAGTTTGAAGTTATTGCATATATGTTGTAACAAAAGTATAAATGTATGAACAATAGCATAAATATGTGCTACAGTAGTGTATATGCATGCTACAACAGTGCATATACACACTACAACAGTATTGAAGAATGTTTCAATAGTGAATGTGTTTAAAATGCAATAACAAGTAGAATTTTTGGTCTCAGTTATTTTGAATCAGCATGACAACATTAATTTTTCTTTTGTGATGCCCCCTCCATTTGCTTTGTTTGGACAGTCTCTTAGATTGCATCTAGACTTTATGATGTTGTTGGTTAGACCCTATGTTACTGTTTGATGGACATTATGACTCTGTTGGATATTATTTAGACATGGTGATATTTTGATGAGTAGATATTGTGACTATTTGTTAACATTATGATGCTTAGCTTAATGATAATGATGGCATTGTGATGTTTGATGTTCTTATTTATATCATGTATAGCAGATTAGTTGATTGCTTATTTGAGTATCATGGTATGATGATGTTATGTATGGATAGATGTAGGAGCTATCATGTTTTGATATTAGTTGTTATGTGTCAGTGATGGGGATAGTGTCGTATCACTCGCTTGTGAGTGCCCTGCGACTCTGTGATTTCCCCCATCACGGTGTGACTGATTATTTCTTCATGCACATGTTCAACCCTTCATTTTGCTGTAGGCTATAGGTATAGGGAATTGACTCCACCTGATTATCAAGTCTGAGCATGCCAAAGCCCAATGGAGTTGTTGTTCGGAGGTTACATTGGGTTCCCCACGTCAAGCCATCGTCCTCGTCAAGGACAAATCCCTATTACCACAATCCTATTTGTAAGGTCTATTTGTATTGTTTTATTTTGTTGTCGTCGTCTTACATTCATTTTTCTCTTAGTCGGTATTGTTTGACTGCTCCACCTTTGAGTCGTGTTTGTGACTTACATTTTGTAAATGAAAATAAAAGTTTAATTAAAATTAGAAGAATTTAATTGGAAACAAATATGGTATTAAATTTTAATAAATTAAAATTTATTGTTCAAATTAGGATATTGAAATAATTTACATATATAAATGCATATATATATGTAAATATATAATAATGATGGTGGGGTAAACAATCTATGTATGAAATTTAAAATAATAAATAAATAATTAATGGTATATAATGTGTTAAGTGAATGAAGGGGTTAAAAAGTTAAGTGAATGGTAAAATTAAACAAAAGTTTAAAAAGAAGGAAAATTTGAAATTAGTGGAGGAATAAATCAATTACGGGAAATTAATTGAAAAGAAAGTGGAGTTAACTCCATAGGGGCAATTGGCCTTTTCTTTGGGGGAAATGCAAAAACTAATTCGGGTAATGTTGCTGCGAAAATTTATTTTTGGTTTTTGGGTATTCTTGCAGGGGTATTAGGCCAAGAAGTGTTTGAAACAGAGCTTGAAGAGTTGATAAAGTTGGTCTGGATCTGGAAATCAACCAACATCTCCTTCAGCTCAGCCATCTGAATAATCTGGGTTCTTTTCTGGAAAAATTTCTTCCTTTGTTTTCTTTTGAATTAGATAAATAATCTTGAAAGCTAAAAGTTTTTTTTTCTTACTTCGTTGTTGCCTTCAATCTTCATAAAGATTTTTGTACTATCGATAGTTTCCCTTGTTGCAATACTCTGAGTTTTCTTTTAAACTCTCTAGACTCCTGTTATTTCAAACTAAAAATAATCATCAGACTTTACCTGCTTTCTATTCAAATTTCCCTTTTATTGCGTTATAATTGAATTCTTGGACACTTAAATATGCGCATGAAGTTATCATTGAGATAGGTGTTTGTTTAATTTTGATTCAGTTCATAATTTTTTTAAGATATCCCTGTTACATACATTCCTTTTTTTTATCTTGGACAATTAACCTTTAAGTCGTGGCCTCAATTTCCTCATTGTTTAAAAATCTTTACCTTGAAGAAGCTTATAGTATGGAAGATATCATTTTTTTTTGTTCCAGCTTGTTAGGATATGTCCTGTATGATATTTAATCATTTCTTTTATGCATGTACTATAAATGGTGTTATTGATGTTAAGATGGTTTATATCTCAGCATCGTGGATTAGTAATGTGTATTAGATTACTACCGCCTCTCCATTTTTTATTTTGCTTCTTTCAT
Organism: Sequoia sempervirens; assembly: GCA_007258455.2. Taxonomy (NCBI): domain Eukaryota; kingdom Viridiplantae; phylum Streptophyta; class Pinopsida; order Cupressales; family Cupressaceae; genus Sequoia; species Sequoia sempervirens. The sequence goes on from VDFB02270651.1 coordinate 275,027,721, forward strand.
TCAATATTCTGCCTCTTCCATTCATCAATCTGCTTCTGTAGGTTCATGGAAGGCATTAATGAAATCGAATTCGAGTTAGTGACAATAGTTGGTGATTTACATTATACGCACCCTTGTTGTTGAAATAATGGCACCTTGGTTCACACATGTAGTATATTTTTTTATAGGCAGAGTATTTCAAGCAACACTGCTTCTTAGTTGGATCCTAAAAGTTGCAACTCATGTTCTCCATAACGTCTTGTGCAAAAGCTTACAGGTATATAAGTGAGCATTCAAGAAGAATTTGATTTAATTACAAACACATTGTTATAGCGCCAAGTTATCTCCATCTTAAAAAAAAAAGTCTTGTAGGGGTCGATATCCTCCATCATACCTAAATCTATGGTTATCTATGGTGTCATAACTGCTATCCAATATTTACTTGTATTCATATCCTGGTATTTACATTGCATGTCATTGTATTGGTATTTTTTTTAAGTGCCTGATTGGGTGATCAGTCGTCGTCCCTACTGGAGTTAAAATTGTCCCTTAACCGTGGTTCCTCGAAAATCAAAGATGTTAAGGATATGTTAAAATTGAATGAAAACAAACTAAAACTCTTTGGATATATTAACAATGTCATTCATTGTTTTATATTTTATATTGTTTTTATTTAAAAAAAAGAACCTCTTATTCTAGATAGCCGCGCCATGTTTTGGAGTCTACTGATTACTATAAGTCATAAATCTGGTTTAGATTTTTGTCATTCATGTAGAAAAGAAAATGGAAACTATACAAGTTCGATTATTTATTCAAATTTGTGTCTATCGATTACTTTAGTGATCTTAGACTTTGTTTTAAATGAAATATTTTGAATAATGGTTTCTACCGATTGCTTGTAATCAAAGATTTTAGTTTAAATAAATATAAACATATATCGAGTCTCTCAAATTCTTTTGTAATCATAGACTTTAATTTAAATAAATAAATATAATATATATATATATATATATATGTATGTATGTATATATATATATACATGTGTGTTATAAGTGATAGACATAATATATGTGTGTGTGTGTGTGTGTGTTTATGAGCAATTTAGCATACTTGTATTGGGGCCGATCTTTAAACATTTCTGTTATTTATGTTAACTCAACTTAGAGATTTAATTTAAGGAAATAGAGATTTGAAGGATCAATAAAACTTGAATGAGATAAATTGAGGATAATGTACAAAACAAGAAAATACCATTGGAGTTGATGAATTGGTTATAGTCACGAATTGGAAATTATATATTACAACTAGATTCTTGTACTCGTATGGCATGAATTGTTAGTTTGGAATGTGTTTGCCTGGAGTCCTCCAGAGGCTAGGGAAATCAGTCAACATGAAGAAATTCTTGATTATTTGTGTGTTGGAGATATTTTGCTATTCATGATGATGTTGAATGCTTAGCTAGCACGAGAAGTACAAGTTGTGATTGATTTCATGTACTTTGTGAGTAGGAAGAGTAAAGCCTCGCTATGCGAGTCACTTAAGTTTTTGTTTGAACCTTGGGTTTATGCAAGTGGAGTCTTTTTTTGTTTTATTGGTTTTCGGTGGTCAGTAGGGAAGTGGCTTCCAATGGGGGCCGACGCACAAAGGGGCGCCTAGATAACCCATGTGGAAGTTTTCTTAACAAGTGATAACATTAAAATAAACTAGGGGGACTGGGTAGCCAAAACATTAACCAAATAATTTTATACCTCGCTTAGGCTCAAGTGCTTGTTTAGGCTTGAGGTGAGACGGAAGGCTTGGAATGGAAAATCAGCTACCTCGTCTTCACGGGAGGTAAGTTTATTCTGCATAAGTTGGCATGAGGGGCTAGAGTTCGGTATAGGCTACTAGGATAATCCAAGATGGGGGCCAGGGCCTAGAAAGAACTACCTGGATAACCTATGTCCAATTATGTGATGACACTTACCCTACGACAACCGGGTTTACCTTTACTTATTGTTTTACCTTGAGTATCTATGTGCCTCTAGAAGTATAGTCATTGATGTTGTTGTTGTTGATGTGTTCTTCTTGTGTTGTGAGTTATGTCAACCTTGTTATGTCTAGTCCTAGTCTATTAGTTATGGTGGGGCCCTTTGTTACCTCCTAGCACGGGGGGTGAACCTTTGGGTTCACATGGTTGGGTGGAACGTGTTACTTTCTCCATTGGGTTCCATTTTTGTTCGTGATGTGGCGACTTCATCTGATCCTTTGACTTCTGCACTGCATCTACTTTTGGGAGTTTGATCATTGTACTTGTAAATGTATTGTATCTTTATTTTGTATCATGTATCTTATGTTGGGCACTCCTCACTTGTATCGAGGAAGTATTACTGTACAAATGTAATTGTAAACTGAAAATGATTTATCTCAATATGTGAAGAACTATGTAATCAGTGATATTGTATTTGTTAATGAAATGAATGTAATATGAAATTCTTTATATGTTACAGTATGGATGTATCTCGTAGTTCTATTGATTTAATGTGAAGAGTAAATGTGATGCTTAATGATGTTTAGAATTTGGTTGTTACTAAGTTATATGGTTTTGTAATTTGGTTAATGAAATTAATTAATGCAATCAAGCACCCTAGAGGATGTAGGATAGAAAATAAGTTATTGTTCAATTTCAATTGTGCAACATTTCACTTTTTTTTTAAAAATTGTTTGCTTTCAGTTGTTTAGGTTTTGTCCTCTAGGTTTCTCGATGGGGGCATTATACATGGTATCATAGCCCAGGTTTAAAAAATCGATGCTCTGGGTATATAAATTACCCCATTAAGTTGTCTTGATGTATAGTTGAAGTTTAGTATTTCCTTGCCAACCTTGTCTAATACCCTGAACTTGTCTGTGTAGGATCATGCCTAAGAGATGGGGTAGAGGTCAAGGGTGAGGCAAAGGTCATGGTGGTGGCAATGGGGCCAATCACCAAGATTCACCTCCACAGAGTTCTCATGAGTCAGATCGTGAAGAGCATCAAAGTTCACAAAACAATCAGGGAGGTGTAGGAAAAAATTAGGGTCAGCTAGGGATGGAGAGTGCACAGTTACACCAATTACTAGAGGAGGTTCTTTCCCGGCTTGGTCCAAGGTAGGAAGGTGAGTTGTTAGTGATTTGGGAGAGAGAGATATCCCAGGAGGAGGGAATTAGCTATTGAGTAGGATGTCGTTTTAGTTGGTCACATGAGGGACCTTCTTCATATGCATCCTTTGACATTTGATGGGATAGGCAATGGATTAGAGGCAGAGACCTAGCTTATCGATCTGAACCAATGTTTTGCTATGCACCCATATGGTAGTAATACCAAAGCTAGATGCGCCATTATGCATCTCTGAGGATTTGCTTCCACGTGTTGGCATCTTGAGGAGCAGAAGCTCCATCTAGACATAGACTCAGTGTCATGGGAGATGTTCCCTAAGCAATTCAGAGCTCGATTCTTGTTTGACCATTGGTGACAACACCAAGCAGATGAGTTTCATGAGTTGAGACAGTTTGCAATGTCAATGGAACAATATGAGCATAAATTCTATGAACATAAGTAGTACGCTGGCATTGGGGATTACGAGGGCATGTTGGTACAACAATTTATCAAGGGATTAAATGCACACATCAGTGGTGGATTTTGGGTGTTCGAGCCGAAAAAAATGGAGGTTGCTGTGGAAAAGGCTCGGATTATTGAGGAGAATCTAGCTATGGCCTTAGGTGGATAGATGTGGGTTCAAATTGGCAGTGCTCCTCCGATAGGGTTCAGTTCACGTGGTGGTTAGTCTCATTCAACAAGTCCATCTAGGAGTCAGCAGGCACCCTCTAAGGGTGGCCAACAGTAGTAGCAACAACCCTTACAGTCTAAACATAAGAACTCTTGATCTCGTCAGGATGATAGATCTCAGCCTAGGAGAAACAGGAACTGGAGGTGAATTAAGCATTACTGCTCTAATCAGCAAGCCCAAAGTTCACAGTCTACAGTTAATAGGGGCAGTGTTCAACAGTCTAGTGCACCACTTGGTAATAGAGGTTTTGGAAAAGGTATCAGGTGCTTCTCATGTGGACAATAGGGTCATATTTCTCGTTAGTGTCCTCAGAAGGGCACTTCTGAATTTTCTCAGAGACCTGTGGCTTTAGAGCTGACAGTTGGGGATGTAGGTAGATCACATAGGGTTTTTGCTGCGGTTGATAACCACCAGGCTGAGCACCAGGAGACAATGGTTGAGGCATCAGGTGTTACAGGGTGGTAGAGTTTTTGTTCTCTTTGATTCAGGTGCTTCAGAATCCTTTATTTCTCCTTCTATTGTAGTGTGATGTGGACTGGTGGCAGTGAAGCAGGATGATAGGTGGCAGGTTGAGTTAGCTTTCGGTGCTAGGGTCGCAGCTGAGTCTCTTGTCCGTGGTTGTAGTTTGAAGATTGGATCTCTTGACACCACAGTTGATCTTCGTATCATTCCTCTTGCTTCTTACGCTGTTGTATTAGGCATGGATTGGTTAGAGGGCCACAAAGCAATCATAGATTGTTGTCGCAAGTTGGTGAAGTGTGTTGATGATTTCGATAGGGAGGTCGAGGTAGTTGGGATTCAGAGACCTATTTCTTTGAGGATGATCTCAGCTATGCAGTTGAGAAAGTGTATGTGACAGGGCTATCAGTGATTTGTAGTGACAGTCAATGATTTGGAGTTAGGAGAGAGTCAAGAGGAGGTGTCACTTGATAGTCATCTCATTCTTAGACAGTATGCCAATGTGTTTCCTAGCGAGATTCCAGGGATGCCACCTAAGCGTGACATTGGATTTAAGATTGATCTTGTACCTGGAGCCGAGCCCATTTCATGAGCTCCTTATCGGATGACCACTCAGAAGCTTAAGGAGCTCCGTTTACAACTTGAGGAGTTGTTAGAGAAGGGATTTATTCATCCTAGTGTATCTCCTTGGGGAGCACTGGTGATATTTGTGATAAAGGACGGGTCCCTTCAATTGTGTATAGATTACCGATAGTTGAACAAGGTGACAATAAGGAATAAATATCCGTTGCTGAGGATAGATGACTTATTTGATTAGATTAAGGGTTCCAGGGTATTCTCAAAGATTGATCTTAAATTAGGTTATCGCCAGTTGTGTATCTTCGAGGTAGATATATATAAGACTACATTTCGTACTTGATACAAACACTACGAGTTTATAGTGGTGCCATTTAGGTTAACGAATGCACCCTCAGTGTTTATGAGTTTGATGAATGGTGTGTTTTGCACCTACCTTGACCGATTTGTCTTGGTGTTTCTAGTGATATATTGATCTATTCTCAGACCATGGAGGAGCATGAGGATCACTTGAGATAGGTACTACAATGTTTGAGAGAGAATCAGTTGTATGCTAACTTGTCAAAGTGTGAGTTCTTCAAGACAAAGGTGAAATATCTAGGACATGTTATATCTAGTGAGGGAATTGTAGTGGATCCTTCAAAGATCCAAGCGATCATTGATTGGCCTGCACCTATTAATGTGTCAGAGGTTCACAGTTTTATGGGGTTGGTAGGTTACTACCAACAGTTTGTATAGGGGTTTTCGAGGATAACACACCCCATTACTTCTCTTCAGAGGAAAGGGAAGAAATTTGGCTTGGTCAGAGTAGTGCAAGGTAGCTTTTTAGAGTCTTAAGGAGAGATTGACCAATGCTCCTATCTTTGCTATTCCTGATGCTTCTAGGGATTTTGTAGTGTGTAAAGATGCTTCCTTGGAGGGTATAGGAGTTGTGTTGATGTAGGGCGGTCGCGTGATTGCCTACGAGTCTCGCAAACTCATGGATCACAAACTAAATTACCCTACACATGATCTTGAGTTAGTTGCTATGGTACATGCTTTAACGAGGTGGAGACACTTTCTTTTGGGGCATAGATTTGACTTGCACACTGATCATCGTAGTTTTCAATACATCTTTACGCAGCCTAATCTGAATACCAAGTAAAGATGATGGATGGAGTTCCTATGTGAATATGATTTTGAGGTGAAATTCATCCAAGGAAAAGAGAATGTGGTTGTGGATGCACTCAGTAGATGGAGACATGAGTTATCGGCAATGACTCTTGGTGTGGATTTGAGGAGTCAAATAATTTTAGCACTTCCTATACGAACAGTTGGTATCAGGAGGTGAGGACTGAGGTGGAGACAGGAAGAGCTTTAGAGGGTAGATTTGTAGGATATTCCCTTGAGTTAGATGGTCTTTCGAGGCATTTAGGTCATATTTATGTACCATCCACTAGGGATCTTCACACTTTGATCATGTCAGAGGCACATCGAGCACCGTATTCAACTCATCCTGGTGTCAAAAAGATGCACACTGATCTTCGACAACTATAATTTTGGGCAGGTATGAGGAGAGATATTGCTGGTTTTGTGTCAAGGTGTCTAGAATGTTAGAGAGTGAAGGAAAAACACTAGCATCCTGTAGGACTTTTGCAGCCTCATTTGGTTCCAGAGTGGAAATGGGACATTATCTCATTAGATTTTATAGTTGGGTTGCCTATTTCTTTACATCAACATGATGCTATTATGGTCACAGTGGACAGGTTGACGAAGGTGGCACACTTTTCTCCTATCCGTTCCTCTTATAATGCTTCATTAGTGGCCAGAGTCTTTATGGAGGACATTGTCAAGTTACATGGTATTCCTCATTGGATCATATCAGACAGAGATCCTATGTTTACTTTATCTCTTTGGACGTCCCTAATACATGCTTTGGGGACTCAGTTGAATTTTAGTTCAGCGTATCATCCAGAGACTGATGGGAAGACCGAGAGGGTCAACCAGATCCTCGAGGAAATGCTTTGAATGTACGTCATGGATCAATAGACACGATGGGAGGACTACCTATATTTGGTAGAATTTGCATATAATAATAGCTATTATAGTTCTATTGGCATGCCTCCCTTCCAGGCGTTATATGGTCATCTGTGTCGAACCTCATTGAGTTGGGACCATTTGGAGGATAGGGTTCTGTTGGGTATAGAGATGCTTCAAGAGATGGAGTAGCAGGTGGTTGGGGTTAGAGAGCATTTGGTAGTAGCCTAGGATAGAAAAAAGAAATATGCTAATGCTCACAGGGTGTATCATCAATTATCAGTTGGTGATAGGGTGTTTCTACGTGTGCGTCCTGTTAGAACTGTAAAATTTTGAAAATTTTAGCGTTGTATGTACCCATAAGTTTGCTAAGAAGTCCATACCATGAGTACAAGAATCCACTTTGCATATCATGTTTGCCCATGCTTTAGTTTGTTTTCATCATGTGGTCCCATAGAATTCATCTAACCCTGAGTATTTCAATGTATAAATCATATCGGCGGTCTCAATGATCCATGAAGCATTTTATACTAACATATGTCTTTTTGTAGTTTATTGGCAAGAGATCAAGATTGTCTTACCGATAAAGTTTCATTTGGTAATACCCATCGGGAAGACACAATTCATAGTCTCAGCGAAAGAAAGATCCTATCGGCAAGACAATATGCATCAGGGTGAGTCATATCGAGCCTATTTGTGTCTTACCGATCGAAGACATAGAGACTTTATGATGTTGGTTAGACCCTATGTTATTGTTTGATGGACATTATGACTCTATTGAATATTATTCATACATGGTGATATTTTGATGAGTAGATATTGTGACTGTTTGTTAACATTATGATGCTTAACTTAATGATAATGATGGCATTTTGATATTTGATGTTCTTATTTATATCATGTATAGCAGATTAGTTGATTGCTTATTTGAGTATCATGGATATGATGATGTTATGTATGGATAGATGTAGGAGCTATCATGTTTTTATATTAGTTGTTATGTGTGGGTGATGGGGATTGTGTCGCATCACTCGCTTGCGAGTGCCCTATGACTCCATGATTTCCCCATCATGGTGTGACTAACTATTTCTTCATGCACATGTTTGACCCTTCATTTTGCTGCAAGCTGTAGGTACAGGGCTATCGAATCCACCTGATTATCAGGTCTGAGCATTCTAGAGCCCAATGGAGTTGTTGTTCGAAGGTTACACTGGGTCCCCCATGTCGAGCCATCGTCCTCGTCAAGAATGAATCCCTGTTACCACAATCCTATTTGTAAGGTTTGTTTGTATTGTTTTGTTTCATTGTCGTCGTCTTACCTTCATTTTTCTTAGTCGGTATCGTTTGACTGTTCCACCTTTGAGTCGTGTTTGTGACTTATTTTTTGTAAATGAAAATAAAAGTTTAATTAAAATTAGAAGAATTGAATTGGAAATAAATGGTATTAAATTTTAATAAATTAAAATTTATTGTTCAAATTAGGATATTGAAATAATTTACATATATAAATGCATATATATATATGTAAATATATAATTACAATGGTGGTGTAAACAATCTATGTATGAAATTTAAAATAATAAATTAATAATTAATGGTATATAGTGTGTTAAGTGAATGAAGGGGTTTAATAGTTAAGTGAATGGTAAAATTTTGCAAAAGTTTAAGAAGAAGGAAAATTTGAAATTAGTGGAGGAATAAATCAGTTATGGGAAATTAATTGAAAAGAAAGTGGAGTTAACTCCACAGGGGAAATTGGCCTTTTCTTTGGGGGAAATGCAAAAACTGATTTGGGTAATGTTGCTGTGAAAATTTCTTTTTGGTTTTTGGGGGGGTTTTGGGTATTCTTGTAGAGGAAATCTTGCAGGAGTATTAGGCCAAGAAGTGCTTGAAATGGAGCTTGAAGAGTTCATAAAGTTGGTCTGGATCTGGAAATCAACCAGCATCTCCTTCATGTCAGCCATCTGAATAATCCAGGTTCTTTTCTGGAAATATTTCTTCCCCTATTTTCTTTTGAAATAGATAAATAATCTTGAAAGCTAAAAGTTTTTTTTTTTTTACTTCGTTGTTGCCTTCAATCTTCATAAAGATTTTTGTTCTATCGATAGTTTCCCTTGTTGCAATACTCAGATTTTTTTTTAAACTCTTTATAGCCTTGTTATTTCAGACTAAAAACAATCATCAGACTTTAGCTTCTTTGTATTCAAATTTCTCTTTTATTGTGTTATAATTGAATTCTTGGACACTTAAATATGCGCATGAAGTTATCATTGAGATAGGCGTTTGTTTAATTTTGATTCAGTTCAAAATATTTTTAAGGAAGATATCCCTGTTACATACATTCCTTTTTTTTTTATCTTGGACAATTAACCTTTAAGTCGTGGCCTCAGTTTCCTCATTGTTTAAAAATATTTACCTTGAAGAAGCTTATAGTATGGAAGACATCGTTCTGTTTTGTTTCAGCTTGTTAGGATCTATCCTATATGATATTTAATTGTTGCTTTTATGAATGTACTATAAATGGTGTTATTGATGTTAAGATGGTTTATATCTTAGCACTGTGGATTAGTAATGCGTATTAGATTACTACCGCCTCTCCATTTGTTATTTTGCTTCTTTCATTCAATATTCTACCTGTTCCATTCGTCAATATGCTTCTGTAGGTTCATGGAAGGCGTTAATGAAATCAAATTTGAGTTAGTGACAATAGTTGGTGATTTACATTATACACGCCCTTGCTGTTGAAATAATGGTGCCTTGGTTCACACATGTAGTATATTTGTTTGTAGGCAGAGTATTTCCAACAACATTGCTTCTTAGTTGGATCCTAAAAGTTGCAACTCATGTTCTTCTCCATAACGTCTTGCGCAAAAGCTGATAGGTATATAAGTTAGCATTCAAGAAGAATTTGATTTAATTACAAACACATTGTTATAGTGCCAAGTTATCTCCATATTAAAAAAAAAAGTCCTATAGGGGTCGCTATCCTCCATCATACCTGAATCTATGGTTATCTATGGTGTCATAACTGCTATCCGATGTTTACTTGTATTCTTATCCTAGTATTTACATTGCATGTCATTGTATTGGTAATTTTTTAAGTGCCTAATTAGGTGATCAGTCGCTGTCCCTATTGGAGTTCAAGCTGTCCCTTAACCGTGGTTCCTTGAAAATCAAAGATGTTAAGGATAACTTAAAATTGAATGAAAACAAACTAAAACTACTTGGATATATTAACAATATCATTCGCTATTTTATATTCGCTATTTTTTAATAACCCCTTATTCCAGACAGTCGTGCCATGTTTTGGGAGTTTATTGATTACTATAAGTCATAAATCTAGTTTATATTTTTGTCATTCACGTAGAAAAGGAAATGGAAACTGTACAAGTTCAATTATTTATTCAAATCTGTGTCTATCGATTACTTTAGTGATCTTAGACTTTGTTTTAAATGAAAGCTTTTGTATAACGGTTTCTACCAATTGCTTGTAATCAAATATTTTAATTTAAATAAATATAAACATATACCGAGTCTCTCAAATTCTTTTGTAATCATAGACTTTAATTTTATTTTATTTTATATATATTTATATATATGCGTGTGTGTTATAAGTGATAGAAATAATATATATATATATATGTAAATATGTATTTATGAGCGATTTAGCATGCTTGTATTGGGGCTGATCTTTAAACATTTATGTTATTTATGTTAACCCAACTTAGAGATTTAATTTAAGGAAATAGAGATTTGAAGGATCAATAAAACTTCAATGAGATAAATTGAGGATAATGTACAAAACAAGAAAATACCGTTGGAGTTGATGAATTGGTTATAGTCACGAATTGGAAATTATATATTAAAACTAGATTCTTGTACTTGTATGACATGAATTGTTAGTTCAAAATGTGTTTGCCTGGAGTCCTCTAGAGGCTAGGGAAATCAATCAGCATGAAGAAAGTTTTGATTATTTGGGTATTGGAGATCTTTTTCTATTCATGATGATGTTGAATGCTTAGCTAGCACTAGTAGAAGTACAATTTGTGATTGATTTCATGTACTTTGTGAGCGGGAAGAGTAAAGCCTCGCTATGTGAGTCACTTGAGTTTTTGTTTGAACCTTGGGTTTATGCAAGTGGAGTATTTTTCTCTTTTATTAGTTTTCGGTGGTCAGTAGGGAAGTGGCTTCCAATGGGGTCCGGTGCACAAAGCGGTTTCTGGATAACCCATGTGGAAGTTTTCTTAACAAGTGATAACATTAAAATAAACTAGGGGGACTGGGTAGCCAAAACATTAACAAGATAAGTTTATACCTCACTCAGGCTCAAGTGCTTGTTTAGGCTTGAGGTGAGATGGGAAGGCCTGGAATGGAAAATCAACTACATCATCTTCACGAGAGGTAAGTTGATTCCGCATAAGTTGGCATGAGGGGTTTGAGTTCGGTAGAGGCTACTAGGATAGCCCAGGATGGGGGCTGAGGCCTAGGAAGAACTACCTGGATAACCTATGTCCAATTATGTGATGACACTTCTCCTATGACAACCAGGAGTACCTTTACTTTTTGTTTTACCTTGAGTATCTATGTGCCTCTAGAAGTATAGTCATTGATGTTGTTGTTGTTGTTGTTGATGTGTTCGTCTTGTGTTGTGAGTTATGTCAACCTTGTTATGTCTAGTCCTTGTCTATTAGTTATGGTGGGGCCCTTTGTTACCTCCTAGCATAGGGGGTGAACCTTTGGGTTCACATGGTTGGGTGGAACATGTTATGTTATCCATTGGGTTCCCTTTTCGTTTGTGATATGGCGACTTCATCTGATCCTTTGACTTCTGCACTGCATCTACTTTTGGGAGTTTGATAATTGTACTTGTAAATGTATTGTATCTTTATTTTGTATCATGTATCTTATGTTGGGCACTCCCAACTTGTATTGAGGAAGTATTACTATACAAATGTAATTGTAAACTAAAAATGATGTATCTCAATATGTGAAGAACTATGTAATCAATGATATTGTATTTGTTAATGAAATGAATGTAATATGATATTCTTTATATGTTATAGTATGGATGTATCTTGTAGTTCTATTGATTTAATGTGAAGAGTAAATGTGATGCTTAATGATGTTTAGAATTTGGTTGTTACTAAGTTATATGGTTTTTTAATTTGGTTAATGGAATTAAGTAATGCAGTTGAGCACCCTAGAGGACGTAGGATAGCAAATAAGTTATTGTTCAATTTCAATTGTGCAACATTTCACTTTAAAAAAAAAATTGTCCACTTTTAGTTGTTTAGGTTTTGTCCTCTAGGGTTCTTGGCGGGGGTGATACAACTTTAATCATTGGTTTGAACAACCATGTGAATGTCATAAATATGCACATGTATGCATGTATTGGAAAATGCATGCATAGGTATACATATTTATTCTCAATTTTTGAAAGATATCTACATAAATCCTTTAATAATAGCACAATAATTCATGGAATTGATGATTTAAGAGGTTATTATGCACATTCAAGCTCAAATCTACAAATTATTCACATAATTTCTTAGAATTAACAAGCTATTTAATGGTGTGGCTAGTAAACAAACAAGAAGAACCTATAAATATGAAGATCTTTGACAATGCTCCAAGGATTTCTTCTCTTCCTTTTCTATTTAAACGTTGTCCCATCGATGACTCTCTTTTTTTTATCTTCTTTTCCTCTTCATCGTTCTTCTTTCCACTTTGCCAAATTCCCAATTCTTCTATCTCTATTTTTTTTTTCCAGATTGAATGTTTGTGGATAATTCTTGTGTGTCTTGAAAGAATGAGGGTTTAATCTCTTTTATTATTTATTTTATTTTCTATTTTTATTTTTCTTATTTTTTGTGTTTACTTTCTAAATTTAAGTCCCTTTTTCTATCTCATTGTTTTGTTTTCTAAATCTTGCTTTCTTTTTCCAAGAATTTTCTCATATTTATCTAATAAAACTAACATGATTTATTAATAAACTTTGCATCATAATTATCTTCAAAAATAATATATAAATAATCTTAATTATTCTTCCTTCACATATATATTTTTAAATAAAAATCACTTTATAAAATAAATTAAACTACTTTATTTTTATAAGGACTTTTCTAATATTTACTAACACTCAATTTAATTAATTAATGCAAATACAAGGAAACTAAATGTCATCTAAGTGTGTGTGTATATTTCTTTCACCATGGTCACTTACAACAACTAGACACCCTCTCCTCAATGATACTCTCTCTCTGTCAAGAGTATTTTTGTGTCACACACATGAAACAAAGTTTGTTCAACAAATTTTTTAAAAGTAATATTAAATTATAAATTAATTATTTAAAATAGGGGTCGTGACATCCTTCCCCCCTTAAAGAATCATCGTCTCGATGATCAACTTAACTAAAGATAAAAATTTCATACCTCTTTAATTCTATTTTACCTCAGTGTCAAGACTAGCCCACCTGACAATTGTGTCGTTACTCCATGCACCTGTTTGTTCATAATTGAAAAAATTCCTTCATCTAAGATGCATTCACTTGCAGTCATTGTTAGTAGAACATTGTTCATCAAATCAACTTAGTTTAACACTTTACGACAAATAAAAACATGCAAGCTAATTCCTTTGCTTCATAAAATTTTATTCATATTCCAAACATTCAATAAAATAATACACTCATGTTCATTCTTTTCATCATGCCTACTCGCACGAGACATTAGAACAATTTCTCTTATGATGAAAAACAAGCATCCCATACTACCTACTATCACCATTGGCAATCAAAAATTACATCAACAAAAACATCTCAATTTCACAATAACGTCTTCATAAAACGATCATTTCATGATTAGAAGATCAAAACAAGAAGTTCATCAAATTTCAATATTGATACATCCATTTACCAACAAAGTAAATCTTAATCTATATTGGAAAGAAAATATACAAAATGTACAATTTCTACTTTTGATCAAATACAATAATAATTTTCATAGAAAGAAGTACAAATTCATGCTACATCCATTTTTTGAAAGATTCAAATGTATATTCTATTTGTAGCTACTATAGCCAACTGTTTCTTCCCAAGCTAACAATCAAAAATAAAAAAAACATGGTCAAGGTGCTTTTCCACCCAACCATGAACACAACACTTCCTCAGGGTTCTCCTTAACTTGAAGAATACCCGGTCCTGCATGAGGCACCTATAGCCTATTTAAAAAAGGCAAGGGAAACTCTTGATGCATTCCTTTTACCTTATATGTATTCAACACTAGAATGGACATATTTCTTGCATACAGGATGTGGTCGAGAATCATATAACATAGAAGCTAGGAATTCATTATCCATCTATTTCAATGGTACAATATAGCTTTGGCCAAAGCATAAATACAAAAAGTGGTTGATCTCGAAAAAGAAGATCACCTTCTTTGTTAACCCACATTCAACATCTTGTCCCAGAAGGTACGCTCAAAGCTTATCACATGCAACACATTCAACAAGAATAATCTATTTCAATTACATAAAATACAAATCATATATCATGATAGTGCTTACACGCACAAGTGCACATAGAATGAACAAGAAGAACACATGAATCCTCGGTGCATAACTCACATAGGGTATAAATACATAACTTAATTGTAGTGCCTCTCTCACACAAAATAAGGTATATGATTCACATATAATGAGCATTACTCACTCAAGTTTATATTCTATAAACATGGTAAGTGCATCTCTTGCACAAGTGCATTGCTCACACAAAATATGAAATATGCATGAATTTACAGTAGTATAATTATAATGATCTTTACTCGATCCTTAAACATAATGAGTATAAAAAATAAATATATCTTGCACACAAATTAAAAATGTAATTATTACACAAAGGAGTCAATGACTCACTTTAGTGCTTCACTTATAGTAGGGAAACTATGACATGAATATGCATCTCTCATGTTAGTATATTATTTATTTCACTTGTGTGATGGTCCTACTCAACCTTTCATTGGACATTCTCTGGATAATAACATGTCTTACTAATATTTTGAGTTTGAACGACTTTCCCACACTTTATTTTAGAGTTCAATATAATAATCAGTATAGGGAACACACATGGACTAATGGCCAATATAAATCATATATCAACATATTGCATCTTCCATTAGATTAAGTCGAACACACAAATCTCATACACTAATCCTTGCCAAGGTACAGTTAACATTATTCCATTCAAAAGGAATTTCCATCATCCAAGAATACTATTGGATTTACTCTAGCTCTTCACAGACTCCAATAACATGAGTCAATTGTCGCTTATGATTCTCAAGTCAAAAGCCTCCACCACTAAGAAAATTCCACAACAGCTCAATTCAAGATTTGCAATACTATGTTATCAACATTCCTGACATTATTTGTTTCCATCAATCACGAATCTATCACCTTGTTACCTAGCATCATCTGAAAAGTTCTTTCTACCCTATCTCTAGTACTCAATTACATACCCTGCTCCCAATGTATTCTCCGCATTCTACTCCCTTATACATTCCATTAAATCCTTCATGGCATAATGGAGAATATAACATATTACATGATTAGGAGTCCAAATGTTTAAGCATAGCCATCAGAAAAATAAAAAATAAAAAATAACAAACAAAAAGAAAATTATCAAAATATAAAATTAATCTCAGTGATCATAAGAATTGCAAGGAAAAAAATACTGATGGCCATACTTAGGCATAAATAAAATAGAAAAATATCATACTGGCCCACAAAATTTCATTCAATAAAATAAAATAAAATAAAATATTAAATCCACAGTTCACAATATATGATGGAAGCTCAATGCCACACTTCACCTTGATCAGAGGTGAGTAGGAGAATACACATGGTCACTTGACAACCCAATTTCTAAAACTCTAATTATGTTCACACAGAAAGATTATTTCCAACAATTATTTTCATTATACCTCCTACTTTGAATCATCTCAATTTCCATTGAATCTCATTTCATTATAGGTGGATTTTTACATCCTTATTCTGTGTAAAAGATTTGTTTTTCTGAAAATACATAAAAAAAGTTTACATCTCATTTTCAGATAAAGGGAACTCTTCTGGTTCCTCTTCTTCTTTCGACTTGAGGTTTACAACATTGAGAGGTGGTTGTCCTCGTACATGCTCCTCTGATTCTTCACTTGAGGCAATTACTATCATTTCAGCCATAGTAGGAGTTTGAAAATCTCTATTCCCCATGGTAGGAGGAGACACTATTCTCCGAAGGCATATCCCTAGAGAGTTGAAAGGGTGTTGATTTGAAGTTGACAGTTGTCTTCATCTTTTTATTTTCTTGGCTAACCCAAGCTAGTGCATGACTCAAGGTATCTTCATCTCCTAGCCATACATCACTATCGTCATTAATTCCCTTGATGGTTCACACAATAGCTTCCCTCTCTCTCTTGGCTCTGAGGTGGTGCTTGTTTCTAATGGACTTCCTTGTAGTCGTTATGAGGCACACCATCCTAGCACAATAATTCCAACATTAGACTCTCATAATGTTGGATGGGAATAGAACATGATGAGTACATAGGTTCCAGAGATGAACCCTAGGATTTGATACCAAAATGTAAAAACCACAATTCTCACATACTAAAATTAACCTTCGAATAAGTAATTAGATACCGAGTGCATAAATTAGATCAAATTACTTATAAAAGATAAAATTAACTTTCTTTAATATATGTCCAAGTAGGATTACATACATCATGAGTCAAACAAGGATGTGCCTTTACAAGTTCTTGCCACGTAGGCTTTTATATGAATAACATATTAGAAAATAACATCTTCCACATGAGCACCTTGGAACCTAAGAGAGAGAATATCATCGGGGTGATATCCACCCTACCATGAAGCTTACAACTTCCTCGTTCTTTCCAACTAGAAAGCCCAACCCATCATGAGGAGCCTAGCAAACAGGAATCGACATAGGTGAAAGAAAACTATGCTCTTCTTAACTTATTACTTATAAATGCATAAATGAACTTGCATACATAGTTCATACATACTTCTCAATTTGGTCCTATTATGTTCCAATAAAAATAAAATTCCTATCTTATAAGTGATTAAGGACAACCTTAAAATGTTTATCATCAAGTTGGATCTATATTGGATTTTGATCAATCTAACCATAACTCTCATTAAGTATAACTTTATGTCCAAAGGTTGATATAATAAATTTAGTTCCAATTCCAATGTTCATGTTGTTAAAAATTGAGGTGTTTATGTAGCTTAATACTTTGTAAAACTTTATGATTGCTGATCTAAATATGTATTCTTGTTACAGATTCTTTGTGGATGATTATTTGATTAATTCATTTTATCATTTGTAGAATGAAGACAGAAGGTTGTAGAAGAAGTAGATAGGATATTAGAAAATACACAACATATACCATGGAGAAACCCTTTCTGGAAAAAACTCCACCAAGAATCAATGTATTATTTAATCTCTGAAGTAGATTACAATAACTCCAATTCTTGCTTGAGAATGCTTCTTTTTCCTTCACCAAATTTTCTTCACAACCTGCAATAAAATTGATAATCAACTCTCTTCAACTTGCTTGAGATAAATGGGCATTAAACAACTTTGTAAACTCAACATGAGTTACAATTACAATGCTCAAGCCCTATCCCTAAAAGGTATGCCTATCTCTTGAAAGTAAAGTTATGCCATGAAGAACAATGTCAAATCCTCATCTTCATGCATTTGGGTGTCCCAAACTGAAGTAGCAACTCAACCTTTATTCTATAAATATCTTCAAGACTTCATCCTTAAAGTAGGTGCCCAAGAGTGGGCCCACTTAACTTATCCTTCTAAAATATCTTAGCATGAAAAGGAGTTAATTCCAAGAAGCCAACTTGGGCGCCCAAGTTGGGTCCAAGTCATTTCTTGTTAACTAAAACATTTCTCTCCACCATTCATGCAAGAATGGTCATCCCCTGTTAACTGAAGGTAGTCCCTATTATCTGTCATGCAACTCAAGTCATTAGTCATGCATTCCAAGTTAACTGAAGTCAACTAGCATTCAACTAAAACTAACTGAAGATAATTGAGCCATAACTGAATTGAACTAAACTGAACTAAACTGATTCTGAACTAAACTAAACTGAACTGAATGAACTAAACTGAACTGATCTGAACTAAACTGAACTGAACTTCATGAATGTAAACATCAAACCCTAACTCCTAGGATCTTTACATGCATTCAGAAGTGTTATCTCTTACTCCAAATAGTTAACTGAACTCAAGGTGAGTGTCACCTACCATGTGGGTGCCCCATGTGCCCCTATTATTTAGGAACTCATATTGGATGCCCTCAAATTCTCCTAACATTTAGAATTAATTACAAATGTCAATTAACATGATTATTTCATCAAATATTAATCTCTTTGTAATCCTAGTGTTTGAGAACACTTTCCAAGGACTTAGGAGATACATGAAATAAATAATGTTTAGGATTGCAATTAAATGGCATCCTATTTCCAACACAAGTTGTACTTGTTCTAAAGAGTCCACAACAATTTCATGCATAGATCATATCACTATTACCACAAGGTTTTCATACAATCAATTATTAAATTCTAGTGATCAATATAAGATTTACTTTTATTTCTATGAAGACTGTCCTTTTCATACAAGTATATATATATATATAAGATACAAGCAGAGACATCACATTCTTTCATTTATTCACATTAATCCAAATTACTCACATCATTAGTTTGTTAGCTATACACAACTTTATCAACACCAACAATATTGATAGACATTTAAACTTTCTATTTAATTTGTAAGGTAATACTCTCAATTGTTTTATTCTCAAAAGATGTCCTAACCAAATGACACATTCAACCTTAAAATCCACATCAAATAGTGTTCACTTACATATGAGAAATGAATTTCTTATAAAGGATTTGTCAATATCAAACTATATTCTCATAATTTGGTCATGTTTTCCTTTTTATAAGTAAGGTTATCAATTACATTTTTTACTAGCATCATTAGATGAAAAACACTCCTTTGATTACAAGTCATATCGGTTCAAATAGATAGTCTTCATTAGTCTTTAATTCTTATATGTAAAATTTTAAATCTATTTGGAGAATTAACCCATAATTTCTCCTTAAACATTATTTATCTCTCGTTATTCTTTTTGATAGGATTTCAAATCAGATAAGGTTATATATATCTTTATTGTCTAAAAATAACACTTGACAAAAAGAAATGTAATCTCATCTATAATGATATAATTACTCATCATTTAATTTTTATCTATATAAATGAAACAATATTTTATCAAATATTTACCTAGATATAAATAGACTATGAAATGGATTTAAAATAAACAAATCGTTATGTTTGATTTTAGAATACTTAAATAATGTTCCAAATATCATATCTATCGCAAGGCAAACAACTTCTTTCAAAGACATTCAATCACTTCTCTTTGATTCAAAAGAAAAAATTAAGTCAAATTCTTTCTATCAATTTAATGCATGTTTAATTTCACATAAATGCCCTTATTCATGCAATTAATGCATAAGATAAATCAATGATTATTTTCAGCCTTTAACATTCTTGCAATGATTTATTGGGTTCAATTTCATAAGTTAAAATGCTAGGTTTTAGTCATGTTTTCCCAATGAAGGTTTCCAATTATGATTTCTTGTATAAAAATGAGAATCAATGTTTTCTACTCTCTTAAATCCAGTTTTATTCCTATTGTCCTTTATCAATTTGCTATCAATTTGCACTCAAAATTGGTCTCATAAGTTTATATCAACAACATAGATGATGAAATAACAGTGTATAAAATTGGGACAACATGAAAGCTTGAAATAGTCGTGCATAAGGCTAGAACAATGATCTAATGAGTTAAAATAGCATATGATAGGCTGGAACAACGATGGAGTAAGCTAAAACATTAGTATGAATGATTATAACAACAATATGAAGTTTGATGCTATTGTACATATGTTGTAACAGTGGTATAAATGTATGAACAATAGCATAAATATGTGCTACAATAGTGTATATGCATGCTACAACAGTGCATATACATGCTACAACAATATTGAAGAATGTTTCAACAGTGAATGTGTTTAAAATACAATAACAGGTAGAATTTTTGGTCTCAGTTGTTTTGAATTAACATGACAACATTAATTTTGCTTTAATCATTGGTTTGAACAACCATGTGAATGGCATAAATAAGCACATGTATACATGTATTGGAAAATACATGCATATGTATGCATATTTATTCACAATTTTTGAAAGATATCTATAGAAATCCTTTAATAACAACACAATAATTCATGGAATTGACAATTTAAGAGGTTATTATGCACATTCAAACACAAATCTACAAATAATTCACATAATTTCTTAGAACTAACAAGCTATTTAATGGTGCAACTAGTAAACAAACAAGAAGAACCTGTAAATATGAAGATCTTTGATAATGCTCCAAGAATTTCTTCTCTTCCTTTCCTGTTTAAACGTTGTTTGATCGATGACTCTCTTTTTTTTATCTTCTTTTCCTCTTCACCATTCTTCTTTCCACTTTTCCAAATTCCCAATTCTTCTATCTCTATTTTTTTTTCTGGTTGAATGTTTGTGAATAATTCTTGTGTGTCTTGAAAGAATGACGGTTTAATCTCTTTTATTATTTTATTTTCTTTTCTTCTTTTTTTTTTGCTTTGTTTTTGTGTTTTATTTCCAAATTTAAGTCCCTTTTTCTCTTTTTCCATCTCATTGTTTTGTTTTCTAAATCTTGCTTTCTTTTTCCAAGTTTTTTCTCATATTTATCTAATAAAACTAACATGATTTATTAATTAATTTTGCATCATAATTATCTTCAAAAATAATAAATAAATAATCCTAATTATTCTTCCTTCACATATATATTTTTAAATAAAAATCACTTTATAAAGTAAATTAAACTACTTTATTTTTATAAGGACTTTTCTAATATTTACTAACACTCAATTTAATTAATTAATGCAAAGACAAGGAAACTAAATGTCATCTAAGTGTGTGTGTGTAGATTTCTTTCACCACAGTCGCTTACAACAGCTAGACACCCCCTCCTCAATGATACTCTATGTCTTTGTTGAGAGTATTTTCTTGTCACGCACATGAAACAAATTTTGGTCAATGAAATTTTAAATAGTAATATTAAATTATAAATTAATTATTGAAAATAGGGGCCATGACACTATTTCCATGAAGTCTTGGGGGACAAGTCTTTGATGGGTTTGCACACTTGCCACTATCCATTCACACATGGAACGAGTTGATGGATGCATTCATTTCACACTTTTCATATAATATATCAACATACATCAACATCACCCACTTATGTGCTGAAAAGAAAAAAGATGGCGAAACATTTGTGTCATTCTTACAAAGATGGAAAAGTCTAGCAAGTAAGTGTGCTTCCCATATCCTTGAAAAACAATTGGTTAAGATCTTCATGGATAACCTTGTTGAACACCTAGAATACTAAGAGGGGGGAGTGAATCAATATTCCATTAAACCATTTGATCACAATCCATCCAATTAACAAAACACATCCAACAAAAATAATGAATGAAAGCATTCAAAACAATCACAAGATCACACAACACATGAACACCAATATTTTTACGTGGAAAACTCAAAAAGGGAAAAATCATGGTGAGGATTAGGTCACAATATATTATAACTGGTTATAAGATATTACAAAAGGCTCACTTCTAGGACACACTATCCAATAGGGCTCACAACCACAAAAATAAAGATAGATCAAAGATAGAATGGTCACATAACCAAGATGTGAATTGATTCAAAATGCACCTTGTGCTGAATTCAATTCATTTGAAGCTCAATAAATTGACTCTATGCACTTCATCAGATACATTATACAAAACACTACTTTTCTTTACATTCACTCAATATTCACAATATTTTTTCTATAGTTCTAATCATTTACATACAAAATTTTGCATACTCACATAATCATAGAACATCTACAACCTAAAAAATGTCTTACATATATATCCAATTCATCTGCATGCATCAATTAGGTTGGTCTAATTAGATGTAGCCCTAAATTAAATCAAAACTGTCTTGTCAGCTCCATACTTGTACCAAAAACATCTTCGTGCTTAAACCAAATGTGAAAAACTTAATTTAGCTTAGCATGGACCTAAAATATATCTCACTAACATCCACATTACATATTTAATCACTGCAACACATGCCAAGCATTAGGTCAACTAGGAAATAGACCTAATCACAAAATATGCTAACTGATCAACACTAGTGATCAATCTGACCACATAATCATGCACCATCTGGAATATACAATGTGTTCACACTTGTAAGTAATCTCCCAAAACTGAAAAAATTAGATTCTTGTCACTAGAGGAACGTAGACCAGTTTGCTCATACCCACTTACACTGTACATAGCCAAAAATCTATATGCAAAACTACTGTCGCTTGTATCTTTCAAACTATGCATCCAAACCAACTAAAATTTTGAACATAGATGTGAATTATAGTCAAGAACAACATATTACCATCACATAAGTAGAAATTATCATATGAGCAAATATGGACCAAAATATAGAATTAGATTTGTTCATCGGATTAATGTAGATACCAACAATCAATGTTGACATCAATGTCAACACATTAAGGGGATCCTTCTTCATTCTTTCAACAATATCCCCCTTTGTCATGGGTCGAAACATGTGCCAAAAAATGAATCTCCAAACTTCAAAAACTTCAAACATAAATCTCCAAAATTCTTCAAAACCTTCAAACATCTCCAAAAACTCCAAACATCTCCCCCTTTGACATCAAGGACAAAGGGTGTGCCAATAACACACATGTTATCTCCCCCTCAGATGCATATGTACAAAGAAATAACTGAAATGGATATACTGACTGCCCCTTAGGAAGTTAATCCAAAAAGTTGAACCATTTGCATGTACAATGAAAAAACTGAAAAAATGAAACAATGAAAGAGTATACAAGTAAAAGATGTTTAACCAGAGGTGGAGGATCCTTTGAGCTCCTTGAGAATTTCTTTCCAAGCAGACTTCCCTTCATTCCAAGTTTTCTTGGCTGCTGCAAGTGATCTGTACAAAGATTCCAACTCTCCTATACTCTCTTCTCCCTCTTTCAAAGTAGTAGGATTCAAATTTATCATTGCAAGTTTCTCAGTATCAACTAGGGAACTTGATACTGGAATATGCTTGGTTTTCACCAAGTCCCCAAGCTGTCCAAACCGCCTTATGATGTCTTCTTTCTACCTCTATAATGTGAATAATCTAGTATGCATGTCTTTGATGGTAGTCCAAGTGGTGTGATCTCTATCCTGTGTTGGGTCATAGGAACTAGAGACATTGGTTAGTTGAGACTCGATTGAGTCTATTAAATCCTTAATGTCCTGAGTGGTATATGGCCACTTCATGCAATATAAAAATAGAGTCTTCACTTCATCTTCACATTCTTGAACATATTTAATGCATTTCTCCACTTTATTATGTGTTGATGCACATCTCTCTTGCAGCTCCAACAACCTCTTCTTTGCAAACCTTGTTTCAACTTCATTTTCAACTTGTTCTTTTAGATCAGAGGCGTACTCCTTAAGATAATCTACCAACAACTTAAGATTTTCAATAGAGGTTAAAGAATTATCAGTTGAAGAACTGAGGGTGGCATCCTGCAAATTTTTTATTGATTCATTTATTAGCTTAGTTCCCTTTTGGAAAGTTTCAATTATTTCCTTCCTTCCAGAAGCATGAAAAACATCTCCAAGCTCCAACTTCTAAATAGGTGAGATCTTCTCTAGATCCACACTTCCTTGATGCACAGGGAGCTATAACAATTGAGGAGGTACAACAAGTTGAAATCTTATCTACCTCAACAAAAGACCCTTAAGAAGATTATCTAGAGGGCTTGGGTAGGTCCATGGTATTTTGTGCTTCTTCATTCTTTCTTTCCACTGAATCTTCTTCATTCTCTTCTTTTTCCTCTTCAATGGAGACTTTGTCCTTTTTCTTATCTTTATACTCCTTGTCATCATCTTTCTTATTATCCTTTTCTTTCTCTCCCTGTCCTTCTTCACCATTCTCATTTTTATTTTCTTCAACATCTTTACCTGCATCTTCATCCTGTCTATCAGCATGGCCCTCAATGCCATATGTATCATTCTTTTCTTTTTCTTGCTCTACACTTTGTTTTTCATCATCATTGGTAGGCTTATCAGTGTCTTCTGGAGGAACAAAAGTCTCTGAGGTAGCTTGTGTTTCATTTACCGATGGTGGAGAGAACACAACATTCTCAGTATAATGAAACATTGGTGTTTCTTCTCCTTTATGGTCATTTGAACACCTATCTCTTACATAACCTCTTTAAATATTGGCATGTTTGAATTACGAGGAATATTTTACTCTGCATTAGTAACCTTTTCCTCAAATTTTCCTTGAGCTATTTCAGATGTGGAAGTAGTCGGCATACCAAATTTCTCAGCAATATCTTTGACAGTCTTTACTATTTCCTGCTTCATCTTTTCCACCTAATCCTTTTCTTTTTCCATTAGAATTATAACCCTTTGTTTAACTCTAAACTCCTTAGTACATACCTCTATCAATGTAGCTTTATCATCATCAGATAACGAGGATCCAATTTCCTCCAAGGTATTTTAATTTTATATTTTGTTTCAATGGCCTCTCTTCTTCTTTCTATTAAGTCATCCTAAACAACTCTAGGAACCTTTTTCTTGATATTGCTCATGTCAGCTTCTAAAACAATAATATATTTGATGATAGCTTTAATAATTGTGTTCCTATCTATTTCATCAACTTCTTCATACAATTTTTTTGTAGCTTCTAGCATATTATCATATGTAACATATTGTTAACTAGAACATCCAATTTCATGGGAGTGTGTGCCCTTATTGGAGGACACTTCTTCTGCTTCTTTTTCTCTAAAGGGACTTCCTCTATCTTCTTCCCTTTCTTCTTCTTAGGTTTTTCATGAACATGTATAGTAAATCCTTCCTTTTTTCTTTCAGTTTCTTCTTCTTCTGAAGTGTCCATAATGTCCACCATTTGTTTCTTAGCTCTGGTGCTTGCCTCTTGTGAGGCACCTTCACCGCTCTCAGTAGCACTGCTTCTTTTTCTTCTTGCTAGTTGTTCCTCATTCTCTAATCCTAGCTCAATTTCTTCCTCAACAACTGCAATTAGGTTCTTTTCTCTAAAAGATTTTTGTTTCTTTCTCCTTGAAGAGGTAGTAGGGTTTTCTACAAGAGTCACATTCTTCTTCTTGCTTTCTCTTGTATTTGGTTCAGCTGGAGTAATGATTTCTTCAATATCGGAACACTAGGCTCCACCTTCTTTCCTTTACCAATAATAGTAGTAGCTCCGAAGGAGCTAGGTAATGTAGAGACATGGGTGGAAGCCGTTCTTCAAAATCTCTTGGGTTCGAAGGACTCACCTACAATATTGTATTATTTTGCTTTTTCCTCCTTAATATTCTCTTATGTGTATCCTTCCCTTCTTTCCCATTCCTCTATAGCTTTCCTTGCCTTTCTCTTGATTTTAGGTTTCTTCAATTCCATGTGCACCTCTAAATATTTTTCTTCATATGTCCCATATCTTTCTTGTGAGGGATCCTTAGGACTTTTAAGAAATATGTCCACATATCCATTAACTTCATTTTTAGAAACTTCATAGCCAAGATGCATAATCCATACCATCCTTAGTTCAATAGCCTCAATAATACGCTCGTCAAATATAACAAGGAAATTTATTTCCTTTGCATATTTTTCCCAGGTTTTTGAGGAATTCTTTCCCTTTCATGAATCTTATTTTGAAAGAATGCAAATAATGCAATTAAGGCATCATCTTGAGCTTGTAATCCACCTAAAATATGCATGTAATCTAGAATTTAATGTGCCACTGGTCTTCTCTTATCCCATATGACATCCTTTCTTTTGGGAATCTCTCTTATGAAGTAAAAAAGAAAACAAGGTGATCATCTCCAGTAAGCTCATTGGTCCAAAGTTCTGTGATTTTTTAGGTTATTATATCCTTCCAATTTCCCATGTATGTATGCCCTAGTATCTTCCGTAGGCAAAACCCTAATTGAATACTTGAGAAAGCATTGATGGGGTCATTATCAAACACTTTCATTAGATATCTCTTAAATTTTTGTCTAGGCCTCTTAGTGATGTGACCAATGCTTGGGGTAGCCATTTTAACCTTAATTCAAGCTCAAATACTTAAGAAAAAAATTCTAATTTAAACCCACAAAGCATAATAAGCCATAAATACCTCTTTATGTGCACAACAGGATCTAGGGTTTGAGTACTCTACACCAATTTTTTTTGAATTACCCTCAAATCTCCTTCAACTCACTCTGCCCTTTTTGAATGCACCAATGTGATTGAAAATGACTTATTATCTCACATCTTTTTGATTTTCCCTAATTATTCATTAAATGCTTCAAATTCTGTAAAGCTGATAAACCCTTCACTGATAATTATTAAACCCTAAAATGCTTTGTATTTCTTCAAATTTACACATTTTATACTGGTTTCTTCTTCAAAAGATTAAGCATGTTATTTTTCACAACATATTCTTGTGTCACTCCTTGAAACTTCATATTTCCAGGGGGTTATTTTATTTTACTATTATTGCTCTCCCTAAGCCCAT
Organism: Sequoia sempervirens; assembly: GCA_007258455.2. Classification (NCBI taxonomy): domain Eukaryota; kingdom Viridiplantae; phylum Streptophyta; class Pinopsida; order Cupressales; family Cupressaceae; genus Sequoia; species Sequoia sempervirens. Next base: position 275,054,326 of record VDFB02270651.1, read on the forward strand.
GCCTAGGTTTAATTTTCAAGAGAATTATCTGCACCAGAGAAAGGTACAAATTCATTTGTGGTTCTCAATTCTTCTTGTTCTTAGGATCTTATTTCTTTCTCCAAATATTTTCCATTTCCTTCTTTACTTCAGTCAGATCAATTTTCTTCACAGGTTCATTTCTCTTTGTCAGGTTTGTTTGTCTTCCATTCTTACTTCTGCAAAAATTTGAAATGTGCCCAGGTTTGCTGCAACTATAGCACACAACATTTTTCTGACCAAACTGATCTCTATTCAATCTAGATCTGCATTAGTTAGCTTTGTGTCCAAATACATTGCATGTATAGCAGTGACCATTGAAAGATTGAACCATTCTACCAACATTATATCTATTCATCATCTGATTTTTGTACTCAATAGATCTATGTCAAAATTTCTTGCAAGCAAAACATTGTTCAAAGAAGGATCAAACATTCTAATTCATTATACTTCTACATTCTATTGCATTATGTCTAAATTTATTTCATGAAAAGAAAATACCATTAAAAGATGGGTACCTTTGAGCATTTGGTTGTTTGATAGGGGGTCTTCTAGCATTGCTTCTTTGATTCCGGATTTGTTTTCAATTTCCTTGAGTCTTCTCTTGATTTTCAACCTTGTTTGGGGTCCGGTTAGCCTTTGAGATTTCTCCTTCTTCAAGTCCCAAACCTCCTTTATCTTTAGATGGTTTATGCCCTATAATTAGTTCATCAAGCATTGTAGAACTTGTCTTAAATTTTTCCTCATGAATTCTCACTTTTTCCAAATCTAATTTTAGATTTACCACTTCTTGTTCAAGTCTTGTGCATTCATTAGTCTTTGTTTTTACCATTGTATTCAAACATTCCTCAATTCATTTCTTTTCTTCCATTTGCACTTTCAATCTGGTGATATCTTTGTTTTCTTTCCTCAAATGTTCATTGACTTCCCTATGTCTTTCTCTAAAATTCTTGATTTGTTCTCACAATTTTTGATGCATTCACTTGCTTCCTTTAGGTTTTCCTTCATATATTTGTTTTCTCCTTCAACCTTGTCAAGATCTTTAAGAGTTGTTTTAAGTTCTTCCTTGTCAATCATGCAGTGATCTTCTATGTATTCAATTACAAAAATCTCTTTTGGAGTAGGATACTTTATATCAATCATGTGTTCAACCTCCAAGATATTCCTCAAGCTGTTAGGCTTCTTAGAAGGAACCAAGCTCTAATACCAATTTTTGAACACTTGAAATACTAAGATAGGGGTGAATCAGTATTCCATTAAACCATTTGATCACAATCCATCCAAATAACAAAACACATAAAAAAATAATAATGAATAAAAGCATGAAACAATCACAAGATTACATAACACATGAATACCATTATTTTTACATGGAAAACTAGAAGGGAAAAACCATGGTGAGGATTAGCTCACAATATATTACAACCAATTATAAGATATTACAAAAGGCTCACAGCCATAGAAAGAAAGATAGATCAAAGATAGAATGGCCACACAACAAAGATGTGAACTGATACAAAATGCACCTTGCTTGTGCTAAATTCAGTTCCTTTGAAGCTCAATAAACTAACTCTATACATTTCATCAAATACAATATACAAAACACTACTCTACTTTACATTCGCTCAATATTTGCAATATTTTTGCTATAGTTTTGATCATGTACATACAAAATTTGTCATACTCGCATCATCATTGCACATATACAACCTCAAAATTTCTTACATATATACCTAATTCATTTGCATGCATCAATTAGGTTAGCCTAATTAGATGTAGCCCTAAATTAAACCAAAATTGCCTTGTCGGCTCCATACTTGTACCAAAAAAATCCTTGTGCTTAAACCAAATGTGAAAAACTTAATTTAGGTTAGCATGGACCTAAAATAGATCTCACTAACATCCGTATTACATATTTAATCACCACAACACATACCAAGTAGGCTAGGAAATATAACTAATCACAAAATATGCCAATTAACCAACACGAGTGATCAATCTGACCACATAATCACACACCATCTAGAATATAAAATGTGGTAACACCTATAATTAATCTCCAAAAATTACAAAATATGATTCTTATCATTGGAGGAATACAAACTGGATTGCGCATACCCACTTACACTATACATAGCCAAAAATCTATATGTCAAACTACTGTCGCTTGTATCTTTCAAACTATGCATCCAAACCAACTAAAATTTTGAACATAGATGTGAATTATAGTTAGGAACAACATATTACCATCACATAAGTATAACTTATCATATGATTGGATGCAGACCAAAATACCGGATTAGCTCTGTTCATCGGATTAGTGTAGATATCAACAAACAATGTTGACAACAATGACAACACATTAAGGGGATCCTTCTTCATTCTTTCAAAAATCCTCAACAACAAGGTGATGTTTTGTTTGCAAATTCATGGGTCCAACACATTTGAAGAAATCGTAGAGAAGGGAATCTCCATTGAAAAGGCCCCTATTGGAAAAGAGCTTGTCAAAATATTTAAGGAAAATAATAATTATCCTTCCAATGACAAGAGAAAATTTTGGTCACATAATAAAAACATGACAAATGACAACGTCATCGACACCAAGGGCATAAATAAAACACATCCTATGGTCAATCTGAAAGGACCCACAACAATGAACACCAACAACCCCCCACCAAAACAAGAGAAAAATAATAACATGATTCATAACACAATGCCACATGGCCCTCCAAGGGCTAAACGACCAAGAAACAAATACCATTAGGAGAACCAATCGAATCAATCTTAAAGAAGCTCTTGCAAAACAACATCATCCAATTACTTGAGATCAAACACTATGAACCAAGACTCTTCAAACCATCCTAGTGGAAATATAATGACTTCTATTAATACCATAGAATTAAGGGACATAAAACTTCTTCCTACTTCCAACTAAAGAATCTTATACAAGATCACATATGTAAGGAAGCTAAGGTCGCATAACAACTTCCTAAACTAATCTTGAGAGGAGAATACTACAAAATTTTTACAGATCTTTAACAATTAGAAAAACTTAAACAAAAATAGACATAAATATCATGCATACCATAACACAATGATTTACATGGGGAAAACCCTTTCGGGAGAAAAACTCCACACTCCAAAAGTTTCCCAATATATTATTCAGAAATCACAAAGATTACAATATACTTGTAGAGAAAACTTGTCACAGGAGTATCACCGCTTAGGGATCCAGAGGAAACACAACCATTATCAGACTCTAAAAATACATCATAATACATAGCCGTAATACAACGCCCTCATAAAATAGGGTTTCCTTCTAGAGCAAGTCAAGCCAAAAAAATATCGACCATTAGATATGAAACCTAATGATGAATGGTCTAGATTTATAATATTAAAATATACATAAAATGTGGCTTTCAAGGGCACTTCCCTTGAACCCCCACCAGGGCCCGTTGTCCCCAAACCCTTAGCCGGGGGGGATGAGCCCCCATGGACCCCCATAGGGGGGTACCCCCCTATAACCCCCTCGTGCTGACATATCAATAGTACCTTATGTATTTGCAAGGTTGAGACATATTTTCCCAACAACATAGAGTAGGAAGACATTCTTGAATTGATAACCAACCTGGATCCAACAATTTTGACCACACATTTTTCAAAGACCCTTTGCAAACCCATGGGAAAGGAAAAGCCTCTACTTTTAGAATAGAGGGAAAAGATTCAACAAACTATACCAATGTATAATATGACTACACAATGAAGAATATTCGATCATCAAACCATAACATATCCACTATCACTATGAAGAATAAAAATCTTAAATGTGCAGTTACCACAAGACAATCAAAAGTGACTCTACAAGGGGCTCATTTTAAGTCTCGGTCGACATAGGAGTATAACCTACTCGACCATCTAGGAAAAACCCCCACTCAGATCTCAATTCTTGAGTTACTATGTACCTCCCTTAAGCATAAGGAAATTCTGGATAAAACACTACAAGAGTCATCTGTATGCTCTGATCATCTAAATGTGAATCAATTTCAGGCCATGGTAGGGTCCCTAGCTACCAACCACCATATGAAATTCACCAAGAAAGATTGTACTTTGCAAAAACCTAATCATAATGAGCCATTGCATCTTGAAGTATTCATTAATAAACACAAAATCAGATGATGTTTTATAGGTGGTGGAGCTAGGTTGAATGTTTGTACCTTGCAATTGGTAACCAGGATGAGTTTTTTAGAAGCTTGTATAGATGAATCCAAAGGAATTATCATAAAGGGATATGATAACATAGAATGCTCTTCCAAGGGTTTCATCACTCTTCCAATCAGAGTGGGTCCCACCATACAGGATATAGTGTGCCAGGTTCTGGATCTAGAATTTTTATATAACCTCTTGCTAGGATGTCCATGGATTCATGCCATGAAGGTTGTCCCATATACATATCACCATTGCTTAAAATTTCCATGCAATGGGGAAGAAATTACCATTTTTGGTGATCCCGACCCATTCCAGTATTGAAATAATCTAAGAGGTACCCCAAAATTTTGTGTACCATGCCATAGAGAAGGCCTACCTTCTACCTTCACTTCATAATATGTTGACTCTACCTCTTTGTCTAGAGCTGCATATTTACCCAAGAAATTTCCTGAAGGAAAGGTCCGGATCTAGGATGATGGATGTGGAGAATATAACATGGAAATTTTGTTTTGCATGGGAAAATTTCTAGTTGCACCCAAATACTATGACAAACCACGTCATATAAAAAAATCCTAAAGTCATAATCCAATATAAATTGCCAACGATGTTCATCAAATGGGGGCGAGTTATAAAAGGAATGTATCAATGAAAACCTCTCCAAATGGATCTATAGAGACAAAGAGGATGAGATGCATGTGGATCTTCCTATTGATAAATATGGAAAAGGTTTCAACATGATGAAACAAAAAGGCTATGATGGTCACAATGGCCTTGTGGCACAAAAATAGTGTATGAATGAACCAATAATAATGGAAAAAAGACCAAAGAACCAAGGTTTGGGGTATAAAACCCCCTAAAGTGAATGCTCCTAGTACCAATATATTTTAGAAGAAACTCGTCAATGTTTATGAAGTTTTCGAGACATCTGATGATTACCATAATGAAACAGACTCCAACGAATGGGAATGGGATTCTTACACCTCTAGTGACTATGACCTAGATACCTTTTGGGATCTTGATAACTCTAATTTCCTTACTCTTTCCACATCATCCATAAGATTTGTTGATAGTAATGATAACATGCCCTTACTTCACTTGCAACTAATTGATTGGGACCAACAAGGTCCACCAAGCTTGGACCTATTCAAGAGCGACGAAGCAATTATTGAGTTCTTGGGACTTAGAGATGGTATACCCAATGGGGATCACAAGGTTTGCTTCACCATTGACCTTGAAACTATAGCATACTTTAGGGAGTTTATCCAACCTTCTAGCTACAAAATCAATGAAATAAAGAAAAATAGTTTTGAAGGTGAAAACTGAAAGGCACCTTCAGATGTAGAAAAAAATAAAAGAAAGGGAATATTCGAAGGTGAAAACCTTCTCAAGGCACCTAAGGATTAAAGGTTGGACACACTTCCTACCAATCAAGATAAATCCCATATAATAGTTGAAAAGACAAAATAAGTCAATATAGGAACATCTAAGAATCTAAAGGTGATACACTTTGGTGCATCCCTGAAAAACACAGAGAAGATGAAATTCATAGAGTTCTTCACAAAAAGGAAAATCAATTTTGCATGGTCATATGCAGACATTCCTAGACTAGAACCCCAGCTAGTTCTTCATCATTTACCTCTTCTTCTAAATGCTAAACCTTTCAAAAAAAAGTTGAGGAAGATGCGCCCACAAATCACCTTACTAGTAAAAGTTGAGTTGAAGAAACTCCTAGACGTGGGGTTTATAAGGCTGATAGACTATGCAGAGGAGATCTCAAATCTAGTACCAATCACTAAACTGACTGAGAGCATACAAATCTACATTGATTTTAGGGACCTAAACAAGGCTTGTCCAAAGGATGATTTCCCCTTACCAAACATTGACATGATTCTAGACATTACAACAAGACATGAGATGCTATCACTAATGGATGGTTTCTCTGGATACAATAAAATCAAGATCGTACCTAAAGAACAAAACAAGACAATCTTCACCTACCCATGGGGAACATACTGCTAGAAGATCATGCCCTTTGGCCTCAAAAATGTCGAAGCTACCTACCAAAGGTCAATGACCATGATTTCCCATGACATGATGCACACTTTAATGAAATACTATGTTGATGATCTATTAGAAAAATACCTTACCATAGATGGACATTTGACGAAACTAGATAAAATATTCACATGGTTGGAACAGTATAAGGTGAGACTCAACTTGGAAAAAATTGTTTTTTGGAGTAACCTCAAGGAAGCTCCTTGGATACATTGTTTATCATAGAGGCATATAGGTCGATCCTACAAAGGTGAAATCCATTTTGGAAATGTCACCACCTTCCAACCCTAAACAACTTAGTAGCTTACAAGGTAAAATGCAATCAATTTACAGATTCATAGCTTAGCTGACAGACACATGCCACCCACTCCAATATTTATTTCACAAGAATGTCCCTTTCAAATGGATTGATTCTTGTGAGCAGGCCTTCTAGAAAATCAAGGACTATATAATGTCGCCACCAGTACTAATGCCAACAATCAATGGAAAACCACTCATATTATATGTCTCAGCAACACCATCTTCACTAGGAGCCCTCCCAACACCAATCAATGAGGATGGAAAAGAAAGGGCGATCTAATACATTAGTCTAACTCTTGTGGGGTATGAACTCAATTACACTCCCATTGAGAAGGCATGCCTCATTTTTGTTTTTGCTACCTAAAAGCCAAGGAAGTAGATGTTGAATTTAAAAGTTACCAACTTGATAGAAAAAATTGACCCTTTGAAGTACCTATCAAGCAAGGCAACATTGACAGGAAGATTGGAAAAAATGGGTGATGCTTCTCAGCGAGTTCAATATGTGGAAAGGAAGGCAATAAAGGGATAGGTCATAGTAGATTAGCTAATTAATGCTCCTATTCCCACATTTCAACCTTGGATATCAAAATTTCTTGATGAGTCAATATTTATACTAGATACATCAAAAACTTGGAAGTTGTACTTTGACGGATCTTACACCAATCATGGATCAAGAGTTGGTGTTTTGTTTATAACACCATAAGGGGATACAATACCTAAATCTTATAGAATATCCTTCCCATGTACAAATAATATTGCTGAATATGAGGCCTTGTTGACACATCTAAGGGAAGCTATCATATGGAAAATCAACAGCCTGCAAGTCTATGGTGACTCACAATTGGTCATTAGATAGGTCAATGAAGACTATGAGACTAACTATGAAAAGCTTGTACCATACAAGAAAATGGTTGATAGCCTTAAAGAATATTTTGATGTCATCCTATTCATACAGATACCAAGGATCTAGAATAAAGCTATAGATGCAATGGCCACCATTGGGTATCTCTTGGATATTCCAAACAATGTACATTAGTGTGAGTTTTTGGTGGAACAACTCTTAATCCCTGCACTTGATGTCCCCGAATCAAAGCTTGTGTACGAAATTGTTGGTGCCAATTCCCCTTGGTACCATGACATATATGACTATCTATATGAAGAAATCCTCCCTCCCAACCTATAAAATAACCAACAAAAACCCTTCATCGGCAAGCTACCAGATACATTATCATTGATAATACCCTTTATCAACATAGCCTAAATAGAACTCTTCTTATATTTCTTGACATGGATGAATCAAAAATGAATTTGCAAGAAGTACATGAGGATATATGCAGAGCTCACTCTAGTGGGACTACTCTGGAAAAGAAGCTCATGAGAACTGAGTATTACTGGTGAATGATGGAAAGAGACTCTTATCATTTTGTGAAAAAATGTAGGCAACGCCAGATTCATAATGATTTGGTACATGCAACAACACAAGGTTTTCATCTGGTTACATCAACTTGGCCTTTTTCTCAATGGGGTCTCGACCTTGTCAAGAAAATCCAACCTACATTTTCCAATGGACATAAGTTCATAATCACAACAACTAAGTACTTCACCAAATGGATTGAAGCTATCCCCATGATGTACATAACTGGCAAAAAAAATTCCAAGTTCATACTGAATTACATCATTTGTCAGTATGGTGTACCATTGTCCATTGTTAAGGATAACAAGCATCCTTTCAGGAACTAGGATGTATGAGAATTATGTGAAAAATACCACATCCAACACCATTTTTCCACTCCCTATTACCCCCAGGGTAATGGCCAAGAGGAGACATCAAATAAGACCATTATTAAGATATTGAAAAAGACTATCAAAGACGATGGCTGAGACTGGCACATTCAATTGAACCCAACCTTATGGGCTTACTGCATGAGCATTTGTACCCCCCATTGGTGCTATCCATTATGCCCTTGTCTATGGTTCCAAATCTATCTTGCTGATTGAGGTCAATATCCCATCATTGAGAGTCTCCATGCAACAATTCATCAAAGAAGAAGATTATCGGATCTCAAGGTTACATGAGCTCAAACTATTAGATGAAAGAAGGAAGACTGCAGTGGTCCACTTAAAGGCATACTAGAATCACCTTAGAATTAGTTATAACAAAAGAGGTAAGTTCAAAAACTTCAACATTGGTGACCTAGTCTTGAGAGAAAATCCTAAGAATTAGTAAGAAAGAGCGAAACCAGGAAAATTTGAACCAAATTGGTTAGGTCTGTACATCATCACAACATCATATGGTTATGGATCTTACCAACTGGCTACATTTGAGGGTGAACCGCTATCTGATCCAATCAATAGCATGCACCTTCAAAGATATTACACATGATCTTTGGAAATCCCATGGCGTCAAAAATATCAAAAAATACAAAAAAATGGAAAGAATAGAAAAAAATAAAAAATAAAAAAGGATAAGTAAATCATCCTATAGTAAAAACCACTTTGATGGTGCTTTGGATAAGTACTATGGAAAAAACCTAGCAAATAGGTGCCATGTGTAGTCAACTAGATCACTCTACCATCTATCGTTACTCTATCTGATTCTGCTCATTATCATCTAAGAATAACACCTTTCATAGTAAAAGATTTTACACATTTCTCATGCCCTAAGAATGAATTAGCATTTAACGTCACCCACTTATCATATCCACTTCTTTCATGCTAATTGGTCATTTTTTGGACTGGGGGAAATCCTCTACCTAAAGTTTCAAAAGGATCTTACACATGGTTCTTGAAAACATTATCAGAAACTCCAAAAACATCCAAATATCTAGAAAATTCTAAAAACATCAAAAAACTCCATAAAATCCAAAAACATTCAAAACTTTCAAAATCGAAAAATGCCCAAATATTCAAAAATTAAAAAAAAACATTCAAAAATCCAAAAAACATCAAAACATTCAAAATCCAAAAACAGTCATAAAATGCCAAAAAAATAGCAAAATGTGTCATGGTTAGTTAAAATATGTTTTCTATGTGCTTCATGTAGGAAAGGCCATCATCGATGAGCTCCCGAGACATTAGGTTAGTCCCCTTAGGGTCCGTCAGGTTAATTTCTCCATCTATCATAGTCTGCATTTTATAATAAATTTTCACTTGTCATGGTAAGTCAAACAAGGGATAACTTTGAGAACCCCCCTTTGGAAAAGGTGTAAAATCTTGGTGAATATTGTATACTTCCCCCCAAAAATATTAATTTTATTGTGATTTTTTTTTGTTTTTCGGAAAAAAATCGTAATTGGTGAATCTTTTGTAATTGCTAGAAGTCTGTGGAAAATCCTAGCAAACTGCAATTTTTTAATACCAATAAAATGTTTTCATTGGTGATTAAAACCTATTTTCAAACCAATAAAATATTTCCATTGGTGAATTAAACATGTTTTTAAACTGACAAAATATTTCTATTGGCAAATTAAACCTATTCTCAAACAAATAAAATATTTTTGTTGGCTATTCAAAAATGTTTTCAAACAAAAACAATATTTTCATTGGCGAATTAAACCTATTTTCAAATGAATGGAAAAACATTGGTGAATTAAACATAATCTCAAACCAATAAAAAATTCATTGGTGAAATAAACTAGCATGCCAATAATAAATCATAGCATGGGTGGCAAAAATATCAAATGCTACGTATTGTTCTATTTCGAGACAAATTTTCGACACATCCAAATTCCTTCATAAATTGTTTGGAATGGGGACAAGTGTCAACACATTCATTATGTTTGAAGCTAGATGTCAATACAAATCAATAAAACCCACGACCGTTCGATGAATTTTTGATGGATGACTGTAGTTGCATTCTAGAAGCCAATGTCTGAAGCACTAGACTTGTGAATTCAAACCTCCAGAATTACACTAGAACCCTTAGATTTCCAAAAATCAATGGTTGACATTTTATTACTTATTAAATCACTTAAATTCATGACACCCAAAATAATATTTTATTGTTGACTGGCTACCAACAATTGAAGGTCACTTAAGTTATGAATTGAGCCTTTGGAGTCATCGTGGTGACCAACCCCTCGACCTAGGCAATTACCAATTCCGTGGAGTATCAAATTTAGGTGACAAATGTTTGCTCACGAAAATCAACAGTTGAGACAGGCGATTAATGATCAGGTGGCTCCTGTGTGCCCGCTCTACTGAGAAGGTGATGTTGCCATTTTTCTGTGATAAAGCAGGATTGTGACATTTGTCCTCGGTGGGACTGAGCATCAACTCATGGTTAATGGTCTAAATGAAATCAAAGGTCATGGCTAAGTTCATCAAAGATCAACGGCTATCGCAAGATGGATGACTATAGTTGTATTCTAGAAGAAAATGTCTAAAGCACTATACTTTTGAATTCAAACCTCCAAAATAATGCCAAAACCATTAGATTTTAAAATATCAATGGTTGACATTTTATTATTTTTTAAATCACTTAAAGTCATGACTCAATATTTTTGAAATAATATTGTTACATCAAGTGGTGAATTAAATGTTCAAGTGTTGAGTATTTGATGTCTTCATTCTATATATACTTCACGAACATGATGTTCTTCATATCATTTGCAATATGTTTGGTAATTGGTTTTTCTTTCTTTCTTCTCTATTCTCAATTTAACTATGATATGGAGTCTTCATGGCATGTCATGCTACCCAAATGTTTTTGGGAGAAAAGAAGTGATGATGCATACGATAGACAAAAGTTGGGTATGGTTTTTACAATTCCTTGTGTGTAGGTTGACGATGCTATAAGAATCATTGTGGGTAAGGAATGGCTTCAGAACAACCCATGTGCTCTATTTTCTAAGGTAGCTTCAGATTTCTTGTCCAATTGCATGGATATTTTGCTCGATAAAGATTTGGTCAAGATGCTGGCAATACATTATTTGCAGCCTTTCATTTACTCCATTTCTTCATTGCAGTTGGCACTGGAGCATTACAATTTTGAAAGTGGGTTAGCGCCTATTGGTGAAATCTTCCATAAAGTGGAATTGTATGCTTCTATAGTGCAGGCTCTTGCCCTAGTTAATATGAGGTGCAGTTTGTTGTGTGATATGAAAAATGAATCATTAAAGAGTCTGGAGTTTTGGAGGAAGCATTTGGGTGATTCCCTTTTCTTCTCTACTGCTACTTTGTTAAATTTGATTGACCTCCTTCTCAAACAATTGGTTGAGGGACTCTACTACTTTTACAAATTTTTTTAGTAATGAATTATGTCTATATTTTATTGTACAACTCTTGTAATATGTATTTTTTGACTGGTTTTTTGTCACAGTTAGTGAATTTTTGGCTAGGCTAGCTATGTAGTATGTACTTCATCTTCAACTACTTAAATTAAAATACTTTTCATGGCTCCATTCTTGTAAATCCTTTTTTCTTTGTTCAATATAAAAATGTGGCTTTTAAAACTAAGAAATTATCAACATATAGTTCTGATCATAAGTGAGTGAAATTTATTGTGACTTATTAGTGGACATTGATAATGATTAAGCTACAACAAGCCATTTAATTCTCTCTTTATAATGCTTCGAAGTACTCTACCCTCCATTTAATTATCAATATTTTTATTGATTTCTGCATATTCGCCAAATTGTCTTTTATTGAAGAAAATTTGGTTGTGATACCACAAATTAACACCATATGTACATTTAAAGTGAGCAAAATGTTGGATTTGATCATATACTTTTGATCATAAGTGAGTGAAATTTATTGTGAATTATTAGTGGACATCAATAATGATTAAGCTACAACAAGCCATTTAATTCTCTCTTTTCAATGCCTTGAAGTACTCTACCTTTCATTTAATTCTCAATATTTTTATCAATTTTTGCATATCTACCAGATAGTCTTTCATTGAAGAAAATGTGGTTATGATACTGTGGATTAATACCATATGTACCTGGGAAATCTTTAAAAGATTCAAAATTAGGCTGCTCTTCTAATCTGAAGCAAGTGAAATGTTTGATTTGATAACTTGATACTGAAAATGGAAAAAAGTATGGCATGTGGCACATGCTTTCTTTTTATTGATTTCTGCATATCCACCGGATTTCCTTTCTTTGAAGAAAGTGTGGTTGTGGTACCATGGATTAATGCCATATGTACATCCAAAGTGATTGATTGGATAACTTGATATTGAAAACTGCACGACATACTGGAGATGATGATGTCATTAATCCAATGATCAATTGAAACAAGATTTGTAATGATTTCATATCGTTTTAGTGGCAATTTTGATAGCTTGTCATCTTTGAGGTATAGTTCACATGTAGCTAGATGTCAATCAAAATAAATATTGTAAATATAAGACTTAAGTTACACGATTAAGTTGGTTTTTTGGTTTGTGCGATTATCATTATACCCAACCTCACACGACTCATGAGTAAACATGGATCAGGCTAGTAGTGGTACTGGTGACCCATAAATAGGGATAGTGAGCCCAACTGAAATCATTCATAGAAGGCTAAAGGGTCTACTATTGAGTGCGCTATTCTAAATTGTCATAAGGGTTTTCATTTTGTAAGGTTAATAAGGAAGAAGATGATGTGGTATTATTGGGGATACTCTAAATTCTCTTGCCTCTAATTATGTAGTTATAGAGTAAAAGACCAATTTCCTTCAATTTTAGAATGGGTGGAATTGGAAAGAAGTTGATCTGGTTCACCTGACTTCTAAGATAGGTTTTGAACTAGGATGAGGAGCTTTGATGGAGATAATTTTTTTCCTAGAGAGTACACTTGCATAATTATTTTATTCTTGTTTGCATTCAAAGCCGATGACTTCTCATACTCCATTTTAATAGAGGCCCTCAAAGAGGAACTGTGGACTTTTAGACTCATTATGTGTTACTAGATGCATGGAAGCTGCGTGCAAAAGGTGTTAGTAGGTTTACTACCCCTCATATTTTGCATGACTCTAGTTCTCAAATAAGATAGGCACATTTTTTTTTTATCTTCACAGCTCCCATTTCCCCAACATGTTAAACAAGCCCTATGGATTCTCAAAGTCACTTGTTTTATAATATGGTATGGATTCCATAGCCGCCACTACTAGCTTGGAATTAATTGTTTCAGTTTGGCATGTTCTGGTGCATCAGATTAAATATATTATAAATGTAGAACCATATTCAAGATCCCAAGATCCAAACCATGGTTGACAAGCCTCTTGGTTTGAGAATATGGTTTGTATTGCCACCACCAGCAAAAGTAGACAACAGTCGAACAACTTGGAATCAATTGTGTCTGGTGTAAAGTGACATGTGTCATTTATACAAAACAAGAGCTTGCACGCTCTATCATCTTTAAAAAGCTATGTAATATTGTAACATTGAAATTCAATGGTAATAAAATAAATGGTTTACTCTTCATTATCCATTTACAGTAAAGAATTATTTTGTGTTTACTGTGTCTATTCAAATTATACAAGTAATGTAAATGGAATGAAATATTTAATAAACTTAGAAAAAATAGATTTTTTTCCTTTAAGAGATTAAGTATTATCTATTTATGAAATATTGCATGCAAATTTAAAAAATAAAGCAATATAAATGAAAAAAGAAAGTTGCCATCAAATTGACCAAAAACACTAAAAGTTCTCTCTTGCTAGGGTTTTTTGAAATATTGATTTCTAATTTGTTGTTGACCTACTCCCCCAGTTCCAGGTATCATTAGTCATATTATTAAGTCCTTTGCAATGTTAAGTTACTGGCCCCTTGGCCTTGATGTCAATCAATGTATTTCTTTTAAAGGGATTCCATGAGTCCGCAGGATGCTTCAAGTAGATCTATATGTGACTTACAGAATTGTGGAATGGACACGTGGAATCATCTCGATGACTCCATTAGGATTGTGTATCCTAGCACCACTAAAGTTTAAAAAAACTTTAAAACAAATGTGATAGGGATGTTGGATGAAACAATCACTGTTTCATGCTCTGGGTCTTGCTTGGAAGACCTCTAGGGTGTTACACTCCACCACTTGAAAAATATAGGACCTCTACCTTCTTAGGGTCCCCTGGTTTCTCCTTGCCAACCCAACTATCAACTTAGATCCTCCTACCAAGTCAAGACTTGGTGCAATCTTGCAACTCTAACCTTAGCCCTTAATCCACCCTAAAGGCTACATTCCTCCAAAATATTGAATTTAGCTTTGCAGGGGTGTGGAGGTGATTTTAATGACTTTAGTCCATCCTACTTTGGTTCTTGAGGGTCCACCTGACTCCATTTCTTAGTCACTTCCACCAAACCCTCATTTAGGTCTAAAAAGGCTACTAGCCCTAGGAGCCCCAATTAGGCCTCCTTCTTCGAGAAAATAGGTTAGTTCTCAAAAATTTCCAAAGAACATCCCAATCTTTTCTTGGGATTCCTGGTTCATATGCCCACCTCTCAAATATTTTTGGGGTCTTGGGTCTCAACTGTCCGTACAACGCCCTAACCTGAAAATGAGCAAAACTAGATCTTTTAAACCCTTCCCTGGCTTCTCTCAAACTGTTAAGTATTCCTCACACCAGATGGATTGATGGAGCTTCCTCCTCCATGCTATGTCTTGGCAAGACACTTATCTGTCTTCTCCAAGTAGTAATTTATCAAAAAGTTGACACCCCTACAAATCAAGTGCTTTGCACTAAGGTCTTCCCTAGCTGGACTCTTCCTGGCTCACCTAGGGCAAGAATTTCACAGTAGCTCTTGTGTTTTCAGAAGCCCTAGACCCTACCATATGTACATACATGGAGTCTAGTCACTATTCCCAAAGGGCCGTACAATTTGTACGGTGGGAAAGTGAACTAACACTCCATTTTCACAAAACTGCCTGGTTTAGACTAGCAACAGTGAGAAATCAAAACTATTTACAAACAATGCTTGAAATTGAATAAAGAAACTAACTAATGTCACACAATGCTTGAAGAACTACTACACTACATCCTACACAAACTACAGTGCCATGATTAATCCATTAAAACCTCACTTCTATGCAAAAATTAGAAAATGCACTCTCAAACACAATTGCTCTCCTTGAATTCACAAAAATTCAAAACATAACAAATGCTTCCAACCCCACTCCAATTCTGAGGCATTCCATAAATAGGGTCTCTAAAATAGTTAACCTCTTCCTTGGGCTCTTCTTGGCTGCTTGTAGCTCCAATTGAGCAACATTTGCAAATATTTTTCAAGAATTCCTAAAAAAAATCCAAAACCTTATTTTGGGCTAGATCCTAATGATGCCTATTCTATGGTCAACATGACCTTCATTATTGATCTAACACCCAAAAATGAAATGCCATGAGGTTGGCCTATGAATAGATGATAAGTTGGCCTAAACAAATTGCCAAAATATGACCTTCTAGACAATCTAAGGTAACCTATGGGTGCTCCTGCACCATTCTCCCCCCCTCTGCACAAACACTAAGGAATGTGGGGAGAGATAAGAGATAAATCAATACCTTGCTTCTTGAACTGAGCTTCATCCACCCATGTAGCCTCAGATTCTGGTTTGTCCTTCCACTTGATGAGATGTTCCATGTATTACTTATGCCGGGTAGACTTATTCACCCTTGATTCCAAGATCCTCTTTGCTTGCAACTTGTCTTTAGGAGGTAAGGCTATATTACTCACATCCTTCAAGAAATCCACACTTTTCTGATCCAAGTCAGTGACTGGTCCCTTATACCTGATCAAATCAGCCACATTAAACACTGGTGAAATGCCTAAGTCTGTAGGTAGCTCCACCTTGTAAGAATTCTTTCCATACTTGGCTAACACCTTACATGGTCCCACTCTCTTCATCTGCAACTTGGTTGATGTTCCTTTCTACAACCTAGATTTGTTGAGATGGACTATGACATAGTCCCCTACTGCAAATTGTAGATCTTTCCTAGACATATCCACCTTAGCTTTCAACTTGTGAGTAGCCTCTGTAATTGTCTTCTTCACTTGCTCCTGAATCTCCTTCATGGTCTGAGAGAAATCCTCAGCATGACCACTCCTATGCTCCATAGTTCCTAAGTCTCTAAGTTCACACACACCTCTTGGGTGCATTCCATACACTATTTCAAAAGGACTTCTACTTGTGGTCCGATTCACACTATCATTGTAAGCATATTCAACTTGTGATATGACCATGTCCCATGTCTGTCCATACTCCTTGGTGAGGCATCTTAGTAGGTTACCTAACACTCTATTGATCACCTCAGTTTGTCCATCTGTCTAAGGATGGTAGGCTGATCCAAAAGACAAGTTAGTACCTAATCTGCTCCATAAAGTCTTCCAAAAATGACTCATGAACTTCACATCCCTGTCTGAGACAATGCTCAATGGCAATCCATGGATCCTCACAATCTCTTTGAAGAAAAGATGAGCAATATAGCTAGCATCATGGGTGGTCTTGCAAGGAATAAAATGACTCATTTTGCTAAACCTATCTACCACCACATAGACACTATCAAACCCTGTCTTAGTTTTAGGGAGTCCTACCACAAAGTCCATGCTAATACATTCCCATGGTCTATTGGGAATGGGTAGAGGTTGATACAAACCTGCATTGCTAGCTCCCCCCTTGGATTTCATACAAACTACACACTGCTCCACATACCTTCTGACATCCCTTGGCAACTTGGGCCAATAATAGAACCTCTGCACTAATTCTAGTGTCTTGTTGATACCAAAATGACCACTAAGACTACCATTGTGCTTCTCTTGGATAAGATTCTCTCTCATTGAACCTTTTGGAACACATAACTGATTCCCCTTGAACAAAAGTCCACTCTGCAATGTATACTCTGAGAATTGACTATGAAAGTGATTCTCAAAATCAGAACATACCTTATATGCCTCCGAGAAGTCTTCATCTTCTCCATAGAGATCCTTGAAACTCTCTATCCCAATGCTCTTTATTTGTATCTCTTGCACTATCAGCAACCTCCTACTTAATTCATCTGCCACCTTGTTCAACTGTCCCTTCTTGTGCTTGATGGTAAATGTGAAGGCTTGGAGGTATTCCATCCATTTCAAATGTCTATTGCTCAACTTCTCTTGTGTGTTGATGTAGCTAAGTGCTTGATTATCAGTAAACACTACAAACTCTTTAGGTAGGAGATAATGCCTCCACTTTCTAAGTGACTGCACTAGAGCATATAGTTCCAAGTCATAAGTAGAATACTTTTGTTTAGCTTCATTGAGATTTTCACTAAAGAAAGCTATAGGTCTACCTTCTTGGCTTAGTACCCCTCCTACTGCAATTCCAATGGCATCACATTCCACAGTGAATAACTTATCAAAACTAGGTAATAAAAGGATGGGTTGAGTTGCTACTTCTTGTTTCAGTTTCTCAAAACCCTTCTTAGCTTCAAGGGTCCATTTGAACTTAGTTTTTAGGCCACCTTTGATTGTATCAAGTACTGGTGCACATATGCCACTAAAGTTCCTTATAAACTTCCTATAAAACTGAGCTAACCCATGAAAAATCCTTACCTCTGTCCCTGTGGTTGGTGTAGGCCAGTTTAGGATAGCTTCCACCTTGCTTGGGTCCATCTTCAATGATCCTTGGGATACTACAAACCCCAAATACACAAGCTCTTGTTTGAAGAACTCACACTTTTCTAGGTTGATGGCTAACCTCTCCTCCTACAATCTTTTAAGAACCAACTCCACATTCCTTAGATGTTCTTCTGCTGTCTTGCTAAAGATGAGTATATCATCTAGATATAACACCACAAATAACCCTGTGAAGTCCTTAAGCACTTCATTCATGAGCCTCATGAATGTGCTAGGGGCATTTGAGAGGCCAAATGGCATAACTCTCCACTCATATAACCCATTAGTTGTCTTAAAAGTTGTCTTCCATTCATCCCCCTCTTTGATTCTAATCTGGTGGTATCCACTCTTGAGATCCAACTTGGTAAAATACTGTGCTCCTCCAAGACAATCCATCAAATCCTCAATCCTAGGAATAGGGAACCTATATCTAATTGTAATTCTATTTATAGCCCTAGAGTCAGTGCAAAGTCTCCACTTACCACCTTTCTTGGTTTCTAAGACCACTGGTATTGCACATGGACTGATGCTCTTCCTAATTAATCCTTGGTCTAACAATTCCTGCACTTGTCTAGCTACTTCTAGGTTTTGATCTGGTGTAAGCTTGTAAGCTGCTTTGTTTGGAAATGAAGCCCCTGGTATGAAGTCAATCTGATGACTGATGGCTCTCTTTGGAGGTAAGGTTGCTGGTGATCCATCACTAACTATATCCTTGAACTATTAAAGCAACTTCTGGACTGCTCTTGGTATGAAAGATTTCTTAGTCTTATCTTCCTCCTTGGGTTGCACCATGACCACATATCCTTCCCCTCCTTGTTTTAGAGTGTTGATAAATTCCTTGCCACTACTTAACAAGACACTAGGGGTCTTTGACTGGCTTCTTCCTCATCTGACAGTGACTGCAGTTTGAATGTCTTTCCATCCTTCTTGAATGAGATAGTGTTTTCCTTTCCATCATAGATGGCTCCTCTATCATACTGCCATGGTCTGCCCAATAGAAGATGGCATGTATCCATGGGCAACACATCACAAATCAACTTGTCCTTGTACCCTCCAATGGAGAACTCCACCGTTGTCTGCTCATTTACAAGAACACTCTGCCCTTTGTTCAACCATGTCACCTTGTAAGGGTTAGTGTGGGGTACTTTCTCCAGCTTCAACTTCCTCACTGCCTCCTCAGAGATAATGTTATCAGTGGACCCTAAATCCACTATAACCTTGCACACCTTTCCAAGTATTTTGCATCTTGCCCTGAATAAGGCTCTCCTTTGCTTTGGCTCTGCTTTGACTGGTTGTCTGATTAGAACCCTGCTAAACATCAAGTTCTCCCCCATTTCTGACTCAATGTGACTAACCTCTAGTGACTTGACACTCATAGTGTCTTCTTGAGCATATGCTACTCTCTTTTCTGTATTTGAAGAAGATGCTTTCTCTGGGCACCTATAAGCTAGATGTCCCACTTGACCACAGTTGTAACAATTCATACTAGCAAAGTATGAGTTACTTCTGCCTGCTCCTCTTCCTCTATTTGAACCTCCTTAAGATCCTCTACCTCTTCCATAACCTCCTCTAGAAGTTGTTTCACCTCCATGCTCTGTGAGTTTAGACTCTCCCTGACTTCTTTGTTTAGTCCCTCTACCTTGGTATCCACCTCTATGTCCTCTTTGATCTCTGCCTTTACCTCTACTCTTAGAAGCCTGGTCTTGTTTCCTCTTACTCCTCTCTTCAATCTTTATAGCCAATTGATAGCATTGGTGCACTGTTTTGGGACTTAGAAGAGTCATCTCCTTTTGAATGTTCCACTTCAAGCCATTAAGATACCTAGCCACCTTACGACTTTCATCCTCTGAAACATTAGATCTCATACAAAGTTTTTGAAACTCCTATGTATAGGAATTTACATCTTGGTCTCTTTGTCTCAAGCTCTATCTTTTCTTGTGCAACTAAATTTCATAATCATCTGGCATGTATGCTTCTCTCACTTTGGCAACCATTCCCTTCCAAGTAGAAATAGGCTTCTTGCCTTCCTTTTCTCTCTCTATCTGAATGAACTTCCACCATGTCAAGGCAGTACCTCTCAATCTTGATTTGGCCACCTTTACCTTCTGTGCTTCAGTGATTCCATCACACTCAAAATGGTTTTCCATTCCCTCTATCCAATCCATGACTAAATCAACTTCCATTTTTCCACTAAACAGTGGTATGCCTTCAAGTGCTTTTCCACTCAAAGCCTTCAATGCCTTCAAGAAAGGCTCTTCTTGCAAAACAGGGTCAGGTTCAAGGATCTTTTCTTCCTCTGCAACCTCTTCTTTCTTTGGTACCCTTCCTTCCAACTACACATTACTCATTGCTTGCTCAAGTTGGGCTATTCTTTCCCTCAATAGCCTATTGTCTTCCTCCTGTTCTTCGACCTCTTGGCCAATTCTGCATTTGTCACCATGTCAGTAGAACCACTAGACTCAATCTCTGACATATATTAGTCTATCCCAAATCTTTTGTAGCTTTGATACCAATCTGATAGGGAGGTTGGATGAAACAATCACTGTTTCATGCTCTGGGTCTTGCTTGGAAGACCTCTAGGGTGTTACACTCCACCACTTGAAAACTATAGGACCTCTACCTTCTTGAAGTCCCCTAGTTTCTCCTTGCCAACCAAACTATCAACTTAGATCCTCCTACCAAGTCAAGACTTGGTGCAATCTTGCAACTCTAACCTTAGTCCTTAATCCACCCTAAAGGCTGCATTCCTCCAAAATATTGAATTTAGCTTTGCAGGGGTGTGGAGGTGATTTTAATGACTTCAGTCCATCCTACTTTGGTTCTTGAGGGTCCACCTGACTCCATTTCTTAGTCACTTCCACCAAACCCTCATTTAGGTCTAAAAAGGCTACTAGCCCTAGGAGCCCCAATTAGGCCTCCTCTGAGAAAACAGGTTAGTTCTCAAAAATTTCCAAAGAACATCCCAATATTTTCTTGGGATTCCTGGTTCATATGCCCACCTCTCAAATATTTTTGGGGTCTTGGGTCTCAACTGTCCGTACAACGCCCTAACCTGAAAATGAGCAAAACTAGATCTTTTAAACCCTTCCCTGGCTTCTCTCAAACTGTTAAGTATTCCTCACACCAGATGGATTGATGGAGCTTGCTCCTCCATGCTATGTCTTGGCAAGACACTTATCTGTCTTCTCCAAGTAGTAATTTATCAAAAAGTTGACACCCCTACAAATCAAGTGCTTTGCACTAAGGTCTTCCCTAGCTGGACTCTTCCTGGCTCACCTAGGGCAAGAATTTCACAGTAGCTCTTGTGTTTTCAGAAGCCCTAGACCCTACCATATGTACATACATGGAGTCTAGTCACTATTCCCAAAGGGCCGTACAATTTGTACGGTGGGAAAGTGAACTAACACTCCATTTTCACAAAACTGCCTGGTTTAGACTAGCAACAGTGAGAAATCAAAACTATTTACAAACAATGCTTGAAATTGAATAAAGAAACTAACTAATGTCACACAATGCTTGAAGAACTACTACACTACATCCTACACAAACTACAGTGCCATGATTAATCCATTAAAACCTCACTTCTATGCAAAAATTAGAAAATGCACTCTCAAACACAATTGCTCTCCTTGAATTCACAAAACTTCAAAAAATAACAAATGCTTCCAACCCCACTCCAATTCCGAGGCATTCCATAAATAGGGTCTCTAAAACAATTAACCTCTTCCTTGGGCTCTTCTTGGCCGCTTGTAGCTCCAATTGAGCAACATTTGCAAATATTTTTCAAGAATTCCTAAAAAAAATCCAAAACCTTATTTTGGGCTAGATCCTAATGATGCCTATTCTATGGTCAACATGACCTTCATTAGATGATCAACACCCAATCAAAAATTCCACTAAGGCACAACCAAAAATGAATAGAATAGATGATAAGTTGGCCTAAAAAAATTGCCAAAATATGACCTTCTAGACAATCTAAGGTAACCTATGAGTGCTCCTGCACCAAAATGTTTATTTTTTATATTGTAAATTACTCAACCGTTCGATGAACATTTGATGGATGGTTGTAGTTGCATTCTGGAATGAAATACACAGAGCGCTAGGCTTGCGAACTCAAACCTCCAGAATCACCCTATAACCATTAGATTTACAAAGATCAATGGTTGAGAATTTTTTTCTAAGTGTCATTATGGAAATGTAATGTACTAATTGTGTAGTCCAACAACAACACGTTGACGTTTCATTCACTTTAATTTGAAAAAAAATAGTGAAATTTCTATTGCTAAGTGATTTTATTTTTAAGTGAGAGAGTCAACATATAGGGAGATTTCAAATTGCTCATTGTAGTGCACTAGGGAGATTCTGGGTTCCAACAAATCTAGTCCATGCCTTTCAGTATTAATATTTTCAAGAATCAAAATTTGGGTAAGTGAAAGACAAAATTCCTACGGCTACGTTTCATCATTTCTTAAAATCTTATTTTGTCAAACTTTGAAATTTGGGTTTAGTGTTGAGAGAATTAAGAAAAATTAAGGAGGACTAAGAGGGAATTCACAATATCACATTGTACAAGCATGTCTACCACCACTAGAAAACCAAAGAAAGTTGTTGGGAAACTAAAAGGTAGAGAAAAATCGGATAAAAAAATACAATATGTTGGATTGTTGAAAACCCCAATTTTCACTAATCACTACCATTATATTTATGATCCTGAAATCTATGGTAGGATTACCTCATAACTTAGATTTTCATTTGAGAATAAGGCTACAAACCAAATGCAAGTTAATATTTTTAGTGCACCATGGGTAAGTGGATTAGGGTGCATGATGTTACATGAGGTTTTCCCTTGCCCAAAATTTATCAAGGTCTTTGCCCACAATTATGATGATAAAAAAGAGCAATTTTTAATAAAGATAGAAAAGAAGAATTGTTATCAATTAATGAAAAAGATCTTGGAAAAGTGTTAGGGTTTACAACCAAAGGATTCAAAAACATCCACATTGACCTAGAAAAGCTTGCTATTGATTATGAAGCAGTGGATGAAAGGGAGAAACATTCTTTCCTAAATAAAATAGTTCAGGATAACATACAAGTTGGAAACAAATTGAAAGGTAGTCATAAGCCTCCTTATGATTTTGATATTTTAGACCATGGGTTTAGGATACTATTTCCATACTAGCATTTTTCCTTGTACTGGATAGCAATTGGGAAGTGGGTGCAAGCATCCTTGAAATGGTATATAATATCTATTATGTTGTTTCACCTCATCCTATCAAATATAACTTTATTGACAATATTGTAGAATCCATGCATGAACAATTTTTAATGATTAAAGGAGGTCCACACTCAAAGTCCACTAAGAAATTTAGGTTCACAACCTACTTGTGCTATTCTTTGCTATTCAAATTTAGTGGAATGTTTCAAACCAACAAGCTTCAGATTCAGCCCTATACAAATGTTGAGGAAAAGAAAATAGCTCCAACATATGATTGGACCACTAAGATAAAGATGCATGATTCTTGAAGGAACTACAATCATTTTGTAGACTAATTTTTGGCTCCATTCAATCAAGCAATTGCAAATAATCCAATGCATACATTGTTTATGTCATGTAGAAATTACATTCAACTAGGAAAAGAAATAGAATTGGCTGATTGGTACTTAATGGAAGAATATACTCTGCTAAGATTTTATGAATTAGGAGTAGAGCCATACAAACTTTCAATACATGTGACAGGGTTTTTACATTGGAATATGTAATTAAGATGTAGAGTACTAATGAACTACACCTTTTCAATCATCAGAAGAAGACCTTATTTCCTTCTTTACCTTTTTCATGTGGAGGGTTCACATTCAAGAGAAAAGAATTTAAGATGGTACATGATCTTTTGAAAATTTTGTATTTTGATGTTTTCCGTCACTAGTAGTATGATCCATGTGACACCATTAAATCAATGATTGTGGCCAATAGGAGTGCTTCCAGTAGAATTCAACATCAAAGTAAACCCTTTCATGAAAACTTGAGAAAAAAGGATTCTTGGGATGAGGTCAAAATAGAAATGGAGAAAAGTGTTTTTGAGAAAGGTATTTCTTTTGAACAATTGTTAGCACAAATTCTGGCATTGCACCAAAATACAATTAGGAGGTATAACAATTTTTATAAAAAAAGTGATAAACCATCTAGTAGAGTAAACATGCCATATTCTTTAGATAAGGAAGATATAGATTAAAATTGAACATGATAAAAAATTATTTCCTTTTGGTTTATGAGGAAGGAGCTAGGTGAACCAAGAACTCTTGCAGACTTTGGAGATAATGAAGAAGATCACGAGTTTAGAAAATTGTGGAATATAGAGCATCCTAATGAATGTGAAGATCAAGAAACTGATGATGAATCTAATGATGATATGGAAGAAAAAAGCTATGTCAAATTTGGTTTAAGTGAGGCCACAAAAGAAGCATATATTTTAGGAGCATCCATAGCCAAAAAAATGGGTTATGAAGGTGGTCCTTTGGGGTCCCAAGGACAACACCCTTTGATGGTACACAATGTAGAGCATAGAAAACCAGGTGATAAACGAGGGCTTGGAGCTGATAAAGTAGGCCAAGGGAATACAAGTACAGTTGAAACAATTCATTTTGTTAAAGCTTCGAATCCTAATCCTCATGGTCAAATACAATCACAACTAGGACATGCCCATGGTGGAGAACCTAGTTGAATTGGAACTTCCACTGGTGGGTCGATGGTGATGGTATGGGTAGTAGTACTAGTAGTGGTCGACATGTGCTACAACACCAAATTACACACAAGAGGACACCAATACAAGATACCACACAAACACCATGTGATCAAGGCATATAAAAGAGGGCAAGGATTTTGACAGGTCCAAGTCCAACTACCGTTTCCACCACAAAGGAGTTATTTCCAGGAACTCCCTCGATTAGTGTGGCTACAACAACAACTGCAAGTACTCCTAGTCCTTCGCTATTCAAGCATTACATTATTCCTGTGTCCCCAGGTTTTGATTACATTGAAGAGTTTAAAAAGAAATTAAAATTGTATATAAAAAAAGAAGCAATTGATGGAGAGTGCGTATACTGTAACTTCAGAGCCTACAACAACCATGGTATTAACCATATTTGACACAAATAAAGCAATCATGGAGTACACGTTTGTTGTTCCCACAATTCAAAATAAACCAACAAATCAGATTGATTGATCTGAATTTCAGGTGAAAATTTTCCAATTGGATTTTTTTGGATTAAAAATACTAAAAAAATAGTGTATCAAAGAAGAACAATGAATTAGTGTACACATCATTGCTAAAGCAAGAGAGAGAGAGAGAGGTTTCAGAATCAAATAGAAAAGTTACAGGAAGACCTAGCACATGAGAAAGCAAAGAGGAAAGCAGTAGATAACAAGAGCAATGAATTAGAAAAAAGAGTAAAAAATATGCCTCTACATCAACAAGCAAAGAGGATAAACAAACATAAGTGAAATTGAATGAAATGAAGCAAAGGTTAGATGAGAGCAAAAAGAAATATGATGAGGAAAAATCCACTTCAAAAAAATTAAGACAAAGCATTGGGAAAGGAAATGAATAGTGGGAACAAAAATTGGAGAAAGAGAGAAAAAGAAATGAAAGATTGGCTGCAGAGCTGATGGAAGCAAAAAAATGAAATAAACTCTTGTCAAAATAAGTTAACTACATTTTGTAGAGAAACAATGAGGCATATGCAACAAAAGATCTGGGAGGAAATAATGCAAAGGATTGATCATTTGTGTGAATTGTTTCAGTTGATTGATGTTATTAGACTATATTATAAGAAGCTCAACAAATATTTAACAAACAACAAAAATGTGTTGGAATTAGAGAAATCTGCAAATCAAGTTCAACAAACAGTCTACAAAGATAGTGACAATGAATTGAAATCAAAAGGGATTAATAATTATATTTTTGCCTCAATGATGTTGTCATCTACCATTCAAAAGTGTTTGAGAATGCGTGAAACAAGATGATTTGTGCATCTGGCTGCAAAAAAGATGAAGAAGCTGGATGCAAAGGTAAGGAACTTCACATAGCTTGGTTTTCTAGAGATTTTGACACAAATAAGAAATTCATTGGAAATGATGATTTCAGAGAGAAGTTGGAGGGTGCAAGGAAGATTGATTTGGACTAGTTTCCTCATAACCTAGATGAGGCAAACTATTTGGATTCCATAAAACAATTGATAAGCTTGAATGAAATTTTGATTGAAACATTCAAGTCAAGTTCTAATTTCAATCATGAATTGTTAACAAATTTTCAAGTCAAACAACATCAGTTAGAAAAAATGACAATTCCACCATCTGAATAGTGGAAGTTGCTAGAAGAGGTGATAGAGTGATTTGATATGATAAAATGAGTTTCCAAGTTCCAACTCAGCTCTGTGCAGAGTTGTCTTTGAGAAATATTTTGCATTGCCTCTATGTATTCCTTGATTTGAAAATCAATAAAAAAAACTCAAATTCAGTAATGTGTTGATGTTAAATTATTTGTATTATTTATTTTATCATTTGAAGAAAAAAATTGGTTTCAACTACTAGATACACATTAAATGATTGCTCATGTTTATTGTTGTATATGCTACTATTGTTAATATTCCATTAAGCATTGAGTTGAGTGATGAATCACTTAGTACATGTTTAACACAATTAAAATATGAAATTATTAATAATATGTTAATTTATTCAGCCTAATGCATAATTTCAAGGAATACAATATAAAATATCAACTACAATTTGAAATATAAAATTATTGGTAATCCTCAACTAGTTAAATTAGGGTTGTTAGGTCTGTAACCTAGGGATTTCTAAAACCCTATTATCCTAAAACCCTGGCATAAAATTCTTGGTAATCCTCAATTGGTTAAATTAGGGTTGTTAGGTCTACAACCTAGGGCTTTCTAAAACCCTGGCGTTCTTATGTTTTGTTGTTGACATCATACACTTTTTGACTGGTCTTTAAGTTATGAATTATGGGTATCGATGTTGTGAGTCTCATATCCCCTTTGCGAGGAAGTGCCCCTTTAATATCAGATATAAAATCAAAATCAAAACCTTTACTTTTATGTAATTTTATTGGTTTATGTTAGTTACATGGCGAAAGATAAAGGATTCCACAAGTCTGCGAGCCCATAGCGGAATGCCCTTTTCTTGGTTCTGAAACCGCGGAAGGACACTGTGTGAGGATATTAGCATGTGGGATGTGGGAGAATTCTATTGGATATAGAGGACGATTGCATCCATTTCAAGAAAATCAAGGCTTTACTCATCATTGAAATTTTAGATTTGTACGTCCCTTTCTAGATGGATGGACCACATTCAAAATTGATAAACAGGTAGATGAATGAATTGCACTTGCACAAACAAGAAGTAATGCTAGATGTGATAGATGATGGCTCATAATTTGCTTCATAAAATTTTTGGTCATTTTCTTGGTCCGGAATAGTAGCAAAAACCACAAAGGGCTGAGGTGCACCCATTCCGCATCAACTTGAGCTTAACTAAAAAATAGGTATTCCATTCTTGGAAAAATTCACCATTGTTATTCTTGAAGCTCACAACTAGGTCTGCAAAATATGTTGCAAAATACTGTAGAAATTAGTTCCTGGAATTATGAGTCGATCAAACACCCAACCCTCTGGCTCTACATATAAAAGACCCTTAGAGGAGGATATTTTGGCCCAGTTGTTGCGTTCCTCAAAAAAGCCTCAATGTCAATGTAACCTCAGCCCTAATGTAGTAGAGGGGATGGTAGACATAGCCAAAAATTGCAAAGATGTTGAGCTGAAGTACCAAGATGACACAATCACTGGGTGGGAATTGTTCGTACATTGATATGAAAAAGAAACTACCATTCCCTTGTCTCCAATGCATGGACCTATGATTTGGGGAAGCTTGTTGTTCCTAATGTATTTATAAATGTGGAACTCATTAGATGCCTTGCTTCTAGGTATGATGAGAATATTAGAGTAATTAGAGCATTGGATGGAAGTATCAGAATGGATATAACTAGGGAGTTTATTTGTTGTGTTTTTAGACTCAATGTGGTTGCAAATAAGGTTGTAGACCTTACTTCTTTTAGAAGAAAATACAAGAAAGATAGAAATAGATTTAGAGTGAAATGGCTCCCTAGGTTTAGATAGAAAAGCTTCTATGGAAAGTCATTGAGAATCCTTGATAAAGAACATGAGCCTTTTGATGTCAAGTCTTTTGAAGACTACTTTAGAAGAACATATTGGTCATTATGCTAGGTGTTGGGAGAAAATGCACGTTAAAAAATGGAGATACCTCTTATGTATATGGCTGTTGATATACATAATCCTTTTGTCAATAATCACTTTGACTATGCCAACTTTCAATCTAAGGCTATTCACAATCGGCTAGTGGACATTAAGAGAAGGAAAAGTAGTAAGGAGCCATAGGTGAATTTCATGTGGTATTCTCTCCTTTTCCATATGATTTTGTACAAACGGAAAGATCATTTTAGCATATTTTTACAACTGAACATGAAAGATAAAGAGGGCTATGATCTCCCAGTGTAATGTTGGACCCATATTTGAGACAAACATTGTAGTGAGTCTAACTATTATTTTTTTTGAGATTTTCTTTATAAGAAAATTCATGGAAAGGTTGGGTCGACTTGGAATCAAATTGCACAAGAAAATTTTGGATTTCCTTAGGCCTAAAGAGTGGAGGTTGGAGTAAGGAGTACAATATAACTGGGGAGATTATTACCTCCATGATAACTTAGTTGTTATTAGAGTATATGGCTGCCCTCAAGGCCCCCATGTACTACCCAAATATGTGTCACCCAGGTTGGAATTCATGGAAATTATATGACAATTGAATGAGACTGATTAGTTTCATTTAAGGAAACAAAGGAAAGGGTCTTTTTTTCCCTTATGTTACTGCATTTTTAGATTTCAGTTTTACCAAAGACAACTTAGATAGACTGAAAGAAATGCTCAAGGAATACAAGTTATTTCAATTAAATGCAAGGAATTTTGAACTTGAAGATTTCATACACGATGTCAGGAAAGGTATCAGAAGGTCTGATTTTTTCCATCAGGTTGATGAAAACAAACATGTCATAAGAAATTGCAAGGATGGATATGAGGTAATAGACAAAAAGAGTAAATGGCTTGCATTCATGAAGGAAAAGGCTACCAGGATAAATAATGATGAGGATTATCGTGGAGCATTTTATGATATTGTTGACCCAATTGCCAAGATTGAGGTGATGTTGATGAATTTTGATAGAGTTGTAGGTAAGGCCCCTATCCTAGAAGAGAAACCAACAAAGCATCCTAGACCTGACCTTTCTATCAGAAGGCCCTATGGGCATGTTATTAGAGAAAATGTGCAATCAGACCCACCATAGGTCTTCCTCTCTTTCCCCTCAAAAAATTAGTGTGGATTTTGATTCTCCCCCAAGAGAGAAACCACAGAAGAGGATGAAAGTTGAGCAACCACCATTGTTGGTTGAAAATCCCATCAATCCAAATGAAAGTGAAGATGTTCATATCGCCATGGATGAAATTCAGCAGTACATGCCATCCCCCCAAGACCAAATATTTTTTGCCTTAGATTCAACAAATGTTCGGGTTGGACGTGGCTATGGGGAGAGATAACCTCAATGATGTGAGGGAATTGGCATGTTCACAATTCATGTCTAATGATGAGTTTATAAAATTCTAGGAGTTTAAAGATTTTTTTGAGATCAAAGAGGGAGTACCTTAAAAGAGTTTAGTTGGCACAAGTAGATGTGCCTAGAGAAATGTATTATGAAGTAGCTACAATGGTAAGGGCAAAAATGAATTTTGAGTCCAAAAAAATCACGCCTGATGAAGGGAGAAGAGTGGTAGAAGATAGTGGATTGCTACTACTCCCAGATGGGACATTGCTTTTGCAATTGTCTTTGATACTATTAGGAAACAAGAAGGAGAAGTTTTCTCCACAGAAGAGGAAGCAAAGATGGAATTTTCAGGATCAGGGTTCAACCCACATTGGGAAGCCCTTGCAATTTGGGCCCTTGCCCCAAATATAGACAAGCCTGAGATTGTTGAAGCATCAAAAGGTAAGGCTGTCAAAGGGAGATTGATTGTAAAGAGGGTGTCTGACACCTCTACCCCTGAAGCTGCTACATTAGTGGTAGATGTTTCCAAGTTTAATGAAGCTAGTGTTCGAAGGTTGCATGATAGACTTAATACAATGACCAAGGAACATAATGATCTCATGGAAGCTTACAACTAGCAGTAGGTATTATTGGCTAAACAAAAAACCCTTATTGAAAGTTTGAAGGAAGCAGGCTCCTCTTCTACAGTCCCCCCTACTCATGTGATGATTAAAAATGTAGATCTTAAAGGAAAGATTCAAATACTGGAAGAGCAGTTGAAGAAAGCTCAACAAAATCAAAAAAGGAGAATGTGTGCATTGCAATGTGCATCCTGGAGAATAGACTTTCTAAAACCTTAAGAAGGATGGAAAATACCCGTGTGTCATATTTGAATTTGAGAAATGCCATTACCCAGAGTATGTGGGGATCAAGAGTGGCTCAAATGTATATTTGAACAATGGATTCCTACATTTTCATCTTTGGAAGGTATGTATAAGGGATCTAAACACACATCTGATGGCCCACTTGGTATCTATCTTACTTTTGAGATGGTCAAGATGGCACAAAATCATAAAGGGAATTTGGTAGGTATAATTGAAGTTGTATGAGAAAGAATGAACTCTTTCATAAATGTTGACAAAAGGGTTGTACCCTGCCTATTAGAAGAGAATAGGGAGTTGAAGACCCTAGAGAAATGGAACGATAGTTTCAATATTCTAATCCCCACACTCCTCCCTCTAATTTTCAAAGATGACAATCTTGATTTAAATCAACTTGATTCCTATTCAAACAAGATGGTCAATGCAGAAAAAAAGATGAAAACTTTTTGTAGAGAGGCCAATGCTTTACTTGATTCCAAGTATCATCAAAATTTTGAGAATTCAAAAAAGATAATAGCTCATGATTGGCCTTCTAAGGATATGATTAAGGCATGGGATGAAAAGTGTAATTTTTTACCCAACCTATGAGTGGACCCATACTTTTATTCCAATGCCTCCTATTTGACAATTTGGTTGTCAGAAAGTTTTGGGATGAGGTTCTTCACTTATTTTCTTGTTTCTTCCCTTATGTTATAAAAGGGAATCCCGAGCCTCATTCAAAATTTCAAATCATTCTAATTTTTTGATCTTTCATCTCATTCTTTGTAAGCTCTTTTTGCACAGTTTAAGCTATTTGATAACGCATATAGGAAATGTAATTTTTTTTCTGTAATAACAAAAGATGATTCAAATACTTAAGTGTATTTCTTTAATTTTGAATATCGACCTATATTTCTCTCTAGTATTGTATTCACTATCTTTTGACTCAAAATAATCAAGGGTTATTTATAAGTTGTCATAACACATCATGTGTTTATGTTATGGATGTTGAACTGTTAGCTTCTGTTCAAGGAATGGATTAACATTCCTTTAAGTTATTTATCAAAGAATGTGTGAATGGAAATGCAATATGAATTTATAAGTAGTGTGATAACTGTTGTTCTTTGCTTGGATTCTCATTGTAAGGCAGTGAGGTTATAAGAAGCCATTACTATGAGTTGGTCTATTGTACAAGTATATTTCATTTTTTTGACTCAATTGCAAATAAGGAACTGATCAAAATAATTCATAAACTATGAAAAATTATGTAGAATCACATATCAAATTCAATATCATGGAATATAATTTAAAATATAAAATATCACAATTTCATGGAATAAAATATAAAATATCATCAACTACAGTTTGGAATATGATTCATGAAGTGCAATATAAAACAAAATATCATGAAGTGAAATGATTCACAATTTCATGGAATACAATATAAAATATCATCAACTACAGTTTGGAATATGATTCATGAAGTGCAGTATAAATACCTAAAAACCGCTAATTCACTTCCATTTCCCAAATCAATTCAGGGTCCTCAAATTTACATTCAACTTGAGATAAAGTAAAATATTTATCTTGATTCTAATTCTGGTCTTCATTTTCTTTGATCTATGTCTCAAATTCAACATTCATTGTGTCATTGTCATTTGTACCATTGCCAATTCCACCACTACCAACATTTGAATTTTTGCACAACCCTCTTCTTTCGCATATGGATCTCCAAATTGTGAATTCCATTTCAAAAGGAAAAGTTTTGACATTATACACACTTCCTTTCACCCTCAAGCAATTTTCCAAATTCTTGTCTAGTTTGTTTCTTATGTGTGATTTCAGAAATGCCAATGAACTAAAAACTATCTCATCCCCCATTGACCCCAATATGATTGTTTGACATAAATCAACAAGTTTGAAATATTTTGATATCAAACTACACAATATTTTACTTTGACCTAAGGTTGTCCAAGCCTTTGTCATTGATCCCAATTCAAAGGGCTTCCCCATGGAAACAAGTTGTTCCATCATACTTCTTGCAAAATGCTTACATTATTGTCTAAGCTTATCTCCATTTAAAATTCCTTCTATTGTTTGCTCATTGTATTTTTCTCTTTTCGAAAAGTGTTCGACCAAGATATTTAATTTATCATGAAAATATCTTGAGCTATCTCGATTGCCTTGAATCTAAAATTGAGGATACACAATAGCCATGGATTTAAGTATTTCTTCTCAAGGGAATCTATTATAAACGTCTGAGGAAAGAGATTTTGCAATTTCCTCCAAATATATTACTAACAGATTTATCAATGTCGTTAAAAGCTTCCTTTGTAACAGGTACTTCTCTGATAGAGCACCTGACTATCGTATAATGGTACATTGGTATCTCAAATCCATGTACATAGACACATAAGTTCTCTCTTTCATTAAACTGTAGATAATTATCAAGATGATTCAAATCTCTAATGTTTTCCAGCTTAAAAAATTTGGGCTTTTAGAAGTTAGATCTAGATATAGATGATCGAGGGCCATACATGTCATTCTACGTAGTTTGGTATATTCATTAATATATAGTTCTATCTTGGGATTTCTTCACAAGATTTTTCATTTCATCCAACATGGGGAGAAGACTAGCTAAATTCAAGAGTGTCTCTATATCGCTTAACCTATGTAAGAGGTTAGGAGCTTTGTCTACTATGTTGCAATGATCATACATTACTCTAATCAAGGATCGATATTCTGAAAGAACTCATTGTGATAGTCCATGCAAGGAGATCCATTTGGTATTAACATCCTTGAGAAGCTTGTTTCTTGTTGTTATTCCCTTAGCAAAATTTTGAAATTTTGCGAAACATTTGGGACTTTAGTAGAAGTATGTGTAGAGCTCGTAGACTAGATTTTCAAATTTTGATACTATAGGATACTCGCTTACATTTCTAAATGCTAAATTCATTCTATGGGACATGCACTGAATGGAAAGCATGTATGGTGCACAAGTAGTTTGCAACTTTGTATAAACACTGGCCCTCTGACCTTGCATTACTGTAGCTCCATCAACTCATACACACACCAACTTTTTAGCAATTGTCAAGTCATCCATATCTCTAAATTTCATTCAAATATTTCTTGACTAGTTCAAATAGATTTTGTGATGTTGAATTTTCCTTCATTTTATGAACACAAAGAAGATGAGCTTGGAAAACGTGTTGTTTTATAGTATACACATGCATACAGACCCAAGAAGTATTATCTACCATAGTAACTTCATCTAAAGATAATGCAATGGAGTTTGAATATTTTACTTTCTCCTTTAAATCTTGCTTTTACACTGCAACAAGACAAGTTACCCATTCCCATCCAACATTTACTGACCAATATGCGCTAGGAAAGTGAGGAACACCCAAAAAAGATAATAAATTAAAATATTCTAGGTAGTCTGTCATAGGATGCCCTCTGGAAAAAATATGCAAAACAACACTCATATGAACAGTTTTTTCCAGTTGTGCTCCTTCCATTACTTTTCCAAATTGAGCCTCAATTGTACCTCCACATGCAGTAAGATTCAACATTCTTTGCTTATGCTCTTCATATTCCTTGACATACTTAACATGAAGACATTCTTCCTTTGTTTTCCATGGTACTACTGATTGTTCCTTTTCATCTATGATTTATTTTTCATAAACTTTACCGTTATTTTTTTTCTATAGTGTCAAGCTTTAGCTACAACTTCTTGTCTCTTTTATATTTCCAACTACAAATCATACACTTGCATTCTATTGTAGGTTCATCTTTGTTTGATTTCTCCACTGCTACAATGAATGGGTACTTTGATACCCAATCAAGCTAAAAATTCCTTGTCATTTCCCACTTCCACCCCTTTTTTTATTTTCCTTTTCTTTTCTTGCTACCAACATCATCCAAGTCAATTATCTCATACTGGCTAACTAGGGTATCCATTGGAACATCTTCTACAGTATTTCCATCCTCATTTGACTCATTTAACTCAATGGTAATCCCACCTTCCGATGGCGATGAGGTACTGTGAATTCCTTCTTCATTAATATTTGGTGGAAGAGTTGATGATGTAGCCCCATCTTGATCTGATGGATAAAAATCATTTCCAATTCCAAAGTAAGATTGTATGGTAACTCTACATTTTGGGTGCTTTGATGGCCTCCTAGTTCCTTCACCACCCTGAGGAGTATTACCCTTGTTGCACTTGTTGCTCAACATATTGATCTCTCAATTTGAATAAAAGCTAGAAAAAATGTCTTCTTGTTTGAGAAGTGTTGGCAAATGGTCAATGCTCCCCTTGGGATTCATGACATGGACTAACTGCCTCACATGGATCCGTTAACTCTAGCAGTTGTATCAAGCATTAATAGGTCAATATTTTGGTGCAACAATTGTGGGCCAACAGTTGGTATCAGAGCCAAAGGTGTCATGTTCAAATCCCCTTGGGTAATGCTAAGGGGGGTTTGTTGGAAGATGGTCAACTCTCCCCTCAGGATTCATGGCATGGACTAACTGCCTCCTATGGATTCGTTAACTCTAGCAATTGTATCAGGAATTAATAGGTCGATCTTTTGGTGCAACGACAATTGTGGGCCAACAAGAAGGACAAAGAATATAGATCCCATTCCCTACTCAATATCATCTTTAAGATTGAAGCAAGAATGGAAAAGAGATAAAAAAAAATCTTATAACACTATGAAGAAATGATCACCCACCTTTAAGTTTAGGTTTTCAATGAATTGCTATTTGTTAATGCAAGAATGCTTGTGTTGTAAGTTTGCAACTTGCATACAATCAACTTCAAGGTTCCAAGTCCAACTTCTGAATCGAGAGCTCACAAGTTCAGAACTGAACAAAATATGTAAGAATAAATGACAGTTTCAATTGTATTCATATCAATCCATATTTGGTGAATTCTGTGGGATTCTTAAATGGTGTATTAAAAATTTGGAAAATCCCACGTGATTATAAAATGATACATTAAAGTTTTGGGTGAATGAAACCTCGATGAAACACATACGTTGTAATTTTCAAGGCAATTATGGACCTATGATTAGCATGGAGGTGTCATGAAAATTGGCGAAATGTGTCCTCAAATGTAATTATTTTTTAATGTTATTAGCGAAATGGGTCCTCATAAGCAACTATTTGTAAATTTTAATTGGGAAAATGGGTCCTCATAAGCAACTATTTGTAAATTTTAATTGGCAAAATGGGTCCTAATACACAATGTTGTTTTAATATTATTGGAAAATATGTAGGTGATTTAATACATACTTCCGAGATTCCAGGCAAAATTATTAATTGATCTATTTGAAACATGTAATTTGTTATGGTGAATTTATTACATAAATATTCCTCATAAAAAAATTGATGGTGAATGGACATGCATTGGAACGATAATTTGTAAAATCTGGGTGATTTGGCCACCCTGTAGGGTGCAAATAATTCACCAATTTTGACTTGGTCGATATCTAATATTCGCCAATTGGAGAAGATTCACCACTAAAAAATACCCGAGTCAAACTACATTGTCTTTGTACTATACATAAGCAAGACCATCATCGATGAGCCCTCAAGGCATTTAGTCAATCCCTAAGGTTTGTTGGGTTAATTTCTCCATATTTCATAGTTTGTATTTCATAAAAAAGTGCCACTTGTCATGGTTGGTCAAACTACATTGTCTTCGCGCTTCACGTAGGCAAGGCCATCATCAATGAGCCCTCGAGGAATTAGGTTAGTCCCCCTAGGGTCCCCCATCACAATCAATATTTCATCACAGTCCATCATGATCCACAATAAAACTATCCCATGTCATGAACTGACATGTTGGACAACAAATAGGAAATTTTACAAAAATTGAGGTTCACAAATCATGAACCAACAAGAAAAAACTACCAATATAGCCATAAATCTAGTCGATCAATTGTCTAATCATCCATCAACATCATTTATCTTTATCGGATATCATTTTTCTTATATAGGTTGTTGTATCCTCGACAACGGACCCAATGTCTTATACGAGGTATGTCAGTCCTGAAACTAGACATTATCCTATCAAAACACATGCACCTTAGGCATGAAGGACTAGATGATTTTTGACTCATTTGGTCTTGGTTAAAGTTTTATTTTTTTATTTGATTTATCTTATGTCATGTTCCTAAGCTACTCGAGGATGTTTAGAAGTGATGAGAGGAGCGATGATGGATCATAACTTATTTTTGTTGATTTCTATTTGCGGTTTGTCTTGGTAACATGACTGGGGAAACTAAGGTCATTGTGTGTGATAGAATTCCATTTGGAATAATCCAAACATCCTAT
The DNA here is from genome assembly GCA_007258455.2 of Sequoia sempervirens. NCBI lineage: Eukaryota > Viridiplantae > Streptophyta > Pinopsida > Cupressales > Cupressaceae > Sequoia > Sequoia sempervirens. The sequence continues at coordinate 275,091,336 of VDFB02270651.1, forward strand.
TCAAGTTAAATGCCAATATAACACTTTCTTTTATATGGATAAACATGCTTTGTGGTTATTCTCTTACATATTCCAACAAGGTTCTACTGTTACTAGTATGAATCAAGGAAATCCTTGTTTGATGTGTATGAATCTTTGACAAATGTATACTAATGTCTCCAAGGTTTTTCTCAACTTGGAGTACACTTTCCACTTATCCATATATCCATATCTTCAGGCAAACGGAAAAAAAAGTTGTCTTCACAATTTATGCTTAGGTGTGCATACATTCACTTGCCACATAATAAAATGCTCTATGATGATAAAATGTGCAGGGTAAACCCACAAAAGTGGTTTACAATTTGAATGAGGAAGGAAAATTTGTAAAAAATGACCCCATGCCAAAAATTTTCATTTTGGGGGTTCGAACGAACTTGTTGGTTTGAACGAACCAAAAAAGGGTTCGCTCGAACCAGGGTTCGCTCGAACCAGGGTTCGCTCGAACCAGGGTTCGAGCGAACCCATTTAATGCATGCAAAGACAAAAAGAAAATGAAAACCCCTTTTGGGAAGGGGGTTCGTTCGAACCTAGATTCGAGCGAACCTAGGTTTGATCAAACCCAAGGGGTTTCGCTCAAACCCCCCTGGTTTGAGCGAACCCCCCTTTTCCCTGATTTTTGACCTTGTTCACAAAAAAATCAAAATTTTTGCACTTCAGAGCTTGGTTTGAACATGAAAATGGTGGAGAATTCACAGACCCAACTAGAATTAGGTAGTACTCAGAGCGAGCTATCCAATGAATATAATTTTAATATGTTTTCGTTTTATTATGTATTTGTTTTTTTAGTTTTATTAAAGATAGGTTTTCCACCGAAAATCAAGCTCTTTGTTTTGCACATGTGGAAAGATAGAAGATTATAAAAAAAAAATTGAAAAATATGAGTGCACCAGATATTGAAGTCCTTCATCCAACTAAAAAAAAATTGAATTTCAATACATACAAAAAAAGTTTCGTGTTATAGAGTCGCGCTATGTCTGAATTGTAATTGGTTTGACTTTGAAACTCGATTAAAGAAAAAATATTCAATAAAAAACTATCTAACCAAGTGGAAGCACTAGATATCATAGTTACAAATCTAAATTTGAAAGAATTAGAATTTTATCCTTCATGGAAAAAAAATTATGCGTTATACGGTGAGCGTCACTTTTTAAAAATCTTGTTTTCTGAAAAAGACTAGTTTTTGAGGGAGATGGAAAAAGAAGTGCAATCTGATTCCAATTTTTTTGAAAAAAATATATTTAGAATCTACAAAAAAATTGTCATGAAACTATAGTTTGCATCATCTTCAAATTCCTTACAGTTTAGCCGCTATAGGTGCTTGAAAGTGAAGATTTAGTTAAAAATAATAATTTTAGTGTCCAGTTTGGCCAAAAATTGTAAACCACTATTGTGGGATCACCTTGCACTATTGAAAGCTCAAATACTATCAATCATGCATCAATCAAGATCCATCTCATAATTCTTCACTTCTTACTAACATTTTTTTCTAGATAACATTTCTTTTGTAAGTCCTCACACCTAATCACATCAAATCAGCTTGTATAAAAAAATGGATTTTTTTTTGAAATTTTTACCAAATTTCTTGAGGGGGCACCATGCTATACTGTAGTTGTCGAGGAAATACCAAGGAAATTCCTAAACTTGATTTTTTATTTTTTCTTTGACACAATGCTATCAAAATGCATTGTATCAAAGAGGGGCCAAATGTAGATACCTGTTTTTTTTTTTTATTAGAGGGGTAAACGCTTTTGACCCAGAGCTATGTGTTGAGATATGGTGTTGTACACCATTGCATAAATTGACTTATTATATTATTATAATTAAATAATTATTTAGTTGTGATGCACCTTGGTGGTGTGGATAATCAAACTAGGTAATTATTTGGGGACCACTTGATGTTGTATTGTAATGTAGTACCCCTCCATTTATGCTTATGTTTTCTGTTGCATGTTTTCACATTGTTAGACTTTGGTACTTTGGTTTGGATATTTTGATCGCTGATTTTGAGTGACAGTGGATTTACTTTGTGACATGATGATACATTGTATGGTGATAATTGATTTCTGACATGCTTTGTGATAGCGTAGATGTTTCCCTTTAGATGTTATTGCTATGTATATGTTTATGATGGACTAACTGTTATTTAATTCGTCAGTCTGATGTGATGTGTATTGGTGTGGAGAACGAAGTTGCATCACTCGCTTGCGAGTGCCCTGTGATGTCCATGATTTTCTCCGCACGGTGTGCCTATACAATGGATTATATATATATGCATGTTATTTGTTTGGTTGCAGCATTGCAGGTACATGACATCGACTCCACCTAGTTACTCAGGTCTGAGCATGTCAAGACTCAACAGAAATGTTGATTGAGAGGTAGTAACATGGTACATCCTAGTCTAGTCTTAAACCCAGTCTTAGTACATCGTTAGTTTAGTTTGGAGTCTTTGGTTGTCTTGTCTTTTCCTGATTGGATTAAATTGCTTTGATAGGAAAATCTTGTCAATTTTAGTGATAGTTTATTATTCTTTAATATACTGTTATTTAAATTAATTTTTAAATGTTAAAGAAATAAGTTTTACATTGTATTTAATTAATTAATTAGTTTGTTTGGTTAAATAATTTGATCATTAAGATTAAATTCATTTAATTAAATAAATTAATTGATTAAATTAAAATTGTTTTAAATGTGTGTGAATAGATTTGATTTTAAATTATTTGTTATTTGGGAAATGACATTTTTAATTATTAAATACAATTTGCAATTTGGAAATTGAATTTTTAAATTAATTAAAAAAAAAATGTAAATCTTGAAAGGAAAGATTGCCGGGAAGTTGTTGAAGATATTTTCTTCTTCTCGACATGTGTGCCAGTTAAATTTATTTTTTTTGGTTGAGGAATTTCTTGGAGGTTATCTGGGATTTGGGGAAACACAAAAGTTTTTTTTTTTTTCTTCACGGGAAATGAAAAGATAGTCTACTGTTAAAATTTCTTTGAAAAGTTTTTGTGATATCCTTTTTGGTACTATTGTATATTTGTGGAAGTTCTCTATTTTGGATATCGGGATTTGGTGTTCGGGAGAAGTTTTGGAAGCTACAGGCAAAACTTTTCTCCAGACAGATTTTTTTAAAGCTTCAGGAAAATAGGTATTTCTCTTGTGATTTTTGATTTGTTGTTTTCTGAAAAGAATCTCTGAGAAAAGAAATTTCAGTTAAATTAAATCCTTGTACTTCTCGAAAAGGAAATTGGTTTATGTATTTTTGTTTTGAAAGAATTGTTGGTTTCAGAAGAATTTCTGTAGCATACTTTCTGTGGAAAATATTTAAAATAGTGAAGGGGAAATCATTTAAATGGAAAATGGATTTTAAAACCTTTGGGGTAAATTAAAATTTGAATGGAAATTTTTGTGCATGTTTTCTTTTGAAACCCTGAAGAAATTTTATAATTTCCCCAATGAAACCCTGTTGAAAATTTATTTCATAAGTAAACCCTATAGAAATTTCTTTTATTTCTCTGTTGTAAAACCCTGATGAAATTTGATATATATATATATTGATAAATATATATATATTTGTATATATATTCATCTTCATATATTAATTGGATTGTGAAAGTCATTAATTTATAAATATATGATTATTTAAATTGAAATCGCCGTATGGCGAGTTAGGGTTCAAAATTTTATAGAGACAGAATTAAATCTGCAATCGGAATTGAAAAAAATAGAGTTTTAATTTCTTTTTATGAAATTTCGAATTTAATAGTGTGTTTTAGATTGTGGCTGGGGGCGTAGGGCTATCCCCACAGCCGCCCATGAAGGGCAACGGCTGTGGAGGCAGCCAATGCTGCTCGCGTAGGCAGCGCTTAGGCTGCCCACACAACCGCGACCTTTCATGGCCGGCTGTGCGTACAACCACAAACCCTGTGTATGGGTTTTGTTGCAAACAAATAAATAAGAAAGGAACTTCGAGTTCATTCCGAAATTCGCTTTAATTTAAATATGTAATTTCGGATTTATTTTATATTCGCAAATTTTGAAATTGTGATTATTTAATATTTTATATATATATATATGTATATATGTATATGTATATATATATAAATATATGTTTTTTTTTTAATTAATATATATATGTATATTTAATATTTTAAAAAAAAAAATTGTATTTAAATGTGGAATTATTTATTAGATATTTGAAAGTATAAAATCAATTAGTTTTAAACAATAATTGATTGAGAAAAAAAATTAGGTTTTTGTTTTTATGTGAAATTGAGGAAGTTAAAATTAGAATAATTAAATGCAATTTTCTTTATTGTTTGAGAAAAGAATTACAATTAAGTTACTATAATTTCATGTTAACTCTTTGAATGACTGGATTTAGTAAATCCGAATAGTAGACGTTTATTTTTCTTGATTTGCTTTAATCGTGTTTCTTTTTGGGAAAATTGGGAATGTCTTAGATGTATAAGTCTTCCAGAATGATATGTATAGTAAGGGAGTTGTTATTGTTCAAATGCATTTCTTGAGTTGACTAGGGTAGTGCACGTGTTATAGTATGGTGCATTGACACCTGAATTTATGAATAAAGATTTATTGACCGATGTGTGTCGTTTGTTATTATATGATTGAATTTTGTGCACATTGTCTACCCTAGTTAGAGAACTTATAATTCTTTTGTTATGTTTAGGGGAGTGGCTCTATGTGAGGGCCGACACACAAAGTGGTGTCAGGGTAACTTACAAAGAGTTAGTAAGTTAGTGATAACTAAATAACACAGTAGTTAGATTAAAATCCTTAATAAGATGATTATGCCTCGCTTATAGACTCTTGAGCTAGTTCAGTTTTGAGTATAAGTTGAGAAGGCCTGGAATGGAAAATCGATATCTTGTTACCTTGAAAGATATTCGATTCCGCAATGGTTTGCAAATGGGGCTGAGTTTTGTAAGAGGTTACCAGGGTAACCCAAGTTGGGGGTCGAAACCTAGGAAGAAACGTTAGGGTAACCTTTGCAATATTGTGATGACACTCCACCTAAAATAACAGTTAACTTTGTGTAGTTAGCACATTTGATTGTCTTAAATCTGGAAGCAATGTAACCATCAGTTAGTTATGTACTTGTGTCTAGGGTGAATAGGTTATGTCTAGGTAACCATATTACTATCTCCTAGCACGGGGGGTGGACCTACGGGTACCACATGGTTGGGTGGAACATGCACCTTACTTTGTTGGGTCCCAGTTTAAGATCATGGCAACGAGAGCTTCATGGATGGAGAGCTTGTACTTGGACTTATGTGTACTTTCTTTATTGCATTATTTGAAATCTTGTATTTGAAAACATCCCTCAATTATTTATGAGGAGAACATTTGTAAAATGTAAATTGTAACTATTTTTGATCTACCTCATCAGATGGATGAGAATTGTAATGTTAATTCAAATGCAATGTAAGAATCATATTTGTACTTTATACTATCTTGAATGGGATTCAAATGATATGCAATGTATACTTTTTAAGTTTATGATTAATTAAATATGTGCAATGCTAAATACTAAAGTCGTCTATGGAACCTCAAGTAGTGTAACGTCGCGTAACTTAGTGAATGCATGCAACTAATTAAGTTAATATTAATACTTTAAAAAAAAAAATTATTTCACTTTTAAACACAATTGCAACATTCCTTAGGTTATAAGACGGGGCATTACAGATTGGTATTAGAGCCAAAGTTATAGACACTGGACGCTTTGGGTAATCGCGAGCCCATTAGGTTGACCTAGTACGTAGTGTCGCTATCTGTTAACCTTGGTTGATTAGTATCTAAGACTCGTTATTGTTCATGTGTAGGATCATGCCTAGATGAGGTGGTAGAGGTCATGGTAGAGGTCGAGGTGGAGGCCGAGGGCCAATCCCTCAGGTTACTCCCCCTTTGAGCCCTCATCAGAGTGATCAGGAAGAGTAGTTGGATCAGAGGAATGAGGGACAAAATCCTGAACAGTTAGGAATAGAGGGTTCACAGATACGTCCTTTATTAGAGGAGGTCCTAGCTTGACTTGGACCTAGACAGGAAGTTGAGCAGGAGGTTGTTAGAGAGCGTGATAGATCTCCTAGTAGAGTAGATGATACATTGCATAAGGATGCTATTACTGCAGGACACATGTAGGATTTATTGAGGGAACGCCCTCCTACTTTTGATGGTACATGAGGTGGCTTAGAGGCAGAGACCTAGCTACTGGATTTGGGTAGATGCTTCGCCATGCACCCTTACGGTAGCAATACCCGAGCGAGATGCGCTATCATGCATTTGAGAGGATTCGCCTCTACTTGGTGGTGCCTAGAGGAGCAGAAGCTCCACTTAGATATTGGGTCAGTGTCTTGGGAGATGTTCCTAGAGAGGTTTAGAGCAAGGTTCCTATCGAAACAGTGGAGGCAGCGACGGGCTGACGAGTTTCATGATCTACATCAGTTGGCTCTATCTGTTGAGCAATATGAACGTAAATTCTATGAACTCAAGCAGTATGTAGGTATTGGCGATGATGAGCCTATGCTAGTACAACACTTCATCAGGGGTTTAAACGCCCACATTAGTGGTGGAGTCAGAGTCTTTGAGCCAAAGACTATGGGAGTTGCTGTGGAGAAGGCTCGCATAGTGGAAGAGAATCTTGTTATGGCGTTAGGTGGTCATACAAGAGTACAGATTGGCAGTGCTCCTGCAGCAGGTTTTAGACCACAGGGTGGATAGTCACAAACAGGGGGTTCCTCTAGGAACCAACAGAAACCCTCAAAGGGTGGGAAACAACAACAACAACGTACACCTCAAAAGAATAATAATCCATAACCACAATAAGGTAATAGTCCACAGATAGGAAAGAACCGCAACTGGTGGTGCAACAGGCACAATAGACAGGATTAGCCTGCGCAGAGTGCTCAGTCTATCATCAGTAGAGGTAGTTTCCAACAATCCAATGCACCTTTGGGTGGCAGAGGATTCGGTAGAGGCACAGGTTGTTACTTGTGTGGACAACATGGACACATTGCTAGGCAGTGTCTGATGAGAGGTTCTTCTGGTTTTGGGCCTCGACCTACAGTTTTAGAGCCTACAGTGGGTGATGCAGGACGATCACATACAGTATATGCTACAGTTAATGACTGCCAAGCCGATCACCAGAACACAGTGGTCAAGACTTCAGGTAAGTTACATGGTGTTAGTGTTTCCATTCTTTTTGATTCCGGAGCTACCGACTCTTTTATTTCACCGACCATTGTTGAGAGATGTGGTCTTGTGATGGTAAAGCAAGGTGGTAAGTGGTAGGTTGAATTCGCCTCTGGGGTGAAAGTAGCGGTAGAGAACTTAGTACATAATTGTGAACTTAGAATTGGTACGTTAACTACCTTAGTAGATCTTTATGTTACACCTTTAGGATCGTATGACATAGTTTTAGGTATGGATTGGTTAGCATCTCATCATGCTGTGATTGACTGTCGACTTAAGACAGTTAGTTGCATTAATGATTTAGGTGTGAAAGTGGAAATCATAGGTGTACAAAGACCTATCTCTTTGCGGATGATATCTGCTATGCAATTAAAGAGATGTCTTCGTCAGGGTTGTCAACTGTTTGCAACAACAGTTACTGATCTAGAAAAAGGTGAGAGTCGAGAGGTATCTCTTGGTGATCATCCTATTCTTAGGGAATTCGCTGACGTGTTTCCTAATGATATACCTAGAATGCCACCGAAGAGAGATATTGACTTTAGAGTTGACCTAGTTCCTGGAGCTGAGCCTATTTCTAGAGCTCCATATAGAATGACGACTCAAGAGTTAGAGGAACTTCAAGTTTAGTTAGAGGAATTATTAGAGAAGGGTTTCATTCGTCCAAGTGTTTCCCCTTGGGGAGCACCTATCATCTTTGTAAAGAAGAAGGATGGATCACTTAGACTGTGCATTGACTATCATCAATTGAACAAGGTTACGATTAAGAATCGTTATCCTTTGCCTAGAATCGATGATCTTTTCGATCAAATCAAGGGAGCTAATGTGTTCTCTAAAATCAATTTGAAATCTGGATACCATCAATTGTGAATACTGAAGTAGATATTCATAAAACTACATTTCAAACTTGTTATGGGAACTACGAATTCACAGTAGTACCGTTTGGGTTAACGAATGCACCATATGTATTCATGAGTTTAATGAATGGTGTATTTCGTACATACCTTGATTGCTTTGTCCTTGTATTTCTCGATGATATTTTAATCTATTCGAGAAACATGAAGGAACATGAAGAACACTTGAGACAGGTATTGCAATGTTTAAGGAAAAATCAATTGTATGCAAACATGAAGAAGTGTGACTTCTTTCAAACTGAAGTAAAATATCTTGGACATGTGATATCTGGAAAAGGTATTGTTGTAGATCCTTCAAAGATTCAAGCTATTATAGATTGGCCAGTGCCTACTAATGTAGGTGAAGTGCGTAGTTTTATGGGTCTAGCTGGTTATTATAGGTGGTTTGTTGAGGGATTTTCTAGAATCGGTCATCCTATTACTTCTCTTCAGAGAAAAGGGAAGAAGTTTGTTTGGATAGAGTAGTGTCAGTTGGCTTTTCAGACACAAAGAAAAGTTGACTAATGCGCCTATATTGAGTGTTCCTGATCCTACTAAAGATTTTGTAGTTTGCACTGATGCATCCTTAGAGGGCTTGGGAGCAGTTCTGATGCAAGATGGGCGTGTGATTGCTTATGAGTCTCGCAAACTCAAAGATCACAAATTAAACTATCACACTCATGATTTAGAACTTGCTGCGGTAGTGCATGCATTAGTTCGATGGAGACATTTCTTATTAGGTCATCGTTTCAAACTTCATACTGATCACCGTAGTCTATAGTACATTTTTATGCAACCTAACTTGAATGCTAGACAGAGACGGTGGATGGAGTTCTTGTGTGAGTATGATTTTGAAGTGAAATTTGTTCAAGGGAAAGAGAACGTAGTGGCTGACGCTCTTAGTCGTCGTCAACATGAGATCTCTGCTACTACTCTTGAAGTAGATTTGAGAGGTCAAATACTAGCAGCACTTCCTATTGATAGATTGTATCAGGAAGTGAGGACGAAGATTGAATCTGGTAGACCTTTAGAAGGTCGATTTGCAGGGTATATCCTTGAACTAGATGGTATATTACGGCACTTAGGTCGTATCTATGTACCAAATTTTGAGGGTCTTCGTACATTAATTATGACTGAAGCTCATCGAGCTCCATACTCAGCTCATCTAGGTGTTAAGAAAATGCATGTAGATCTTCGGAAATTGTATTTCTAGCCTGGTATGAAACGTGATATTGCTGATTATGTATCGAGATGTCTTGAATTCCAATGAGTCAAAGCTGAGCATCAACATCCTGCTAGATTATTGCAACCACATCTCATTCCTGAATGGAAATGGGATATTATATCTGTTGATTTTATTGTAGGGTTACCTACATCATCACGTCGACATGATGCCATTATGGTAACTGTTGATCGATTGACTAAGGTAGCTCATTTCTCACCAGTACGATCATCATATAATGCTTCATCTGTAGCTAGGATATTCATGGAGGACATAGTTAGATTGCATGGGATTCCTCGTAGGATTATTTCTGATAGAGATCCCGTATTCACTTCAGCCCTATGGACTTCATTACAACATGCTCTAGGTACACAGTTGAACTTTAGTTCAGCGTATCATCCTCAAACCGATGGACAAACGGAGAGAGTTAACCAAATATTAGAGGATATGCTTAGAATGTACGTAATGGACCAACAGTCACGTTGGGAGGATTATCTGTACTTAGTAGAATTCGCTTACAATAACGGATATCAGAGTTCCATAGGTATGCCACCATTTCAGGCATTATACGGTCATTCTTGTCGAACTCCATTGAGTTGGGATCGACTAGAGGATAGAGTATTACTCGGACCTGAGATGCTTCGAGACATGGAGCAACAGGTTGAACGAATTAGAGAACACTTGATAGCAGCACAAGATAGGAAAAAGAAGTATGCCGATGCACATAGAATAGACGATAGTTTGCAGTTGGTGATAGAGTGTTTCTTCGAGTGCAACCGCGAAAGAGTCCAATCTGTTATGGAAAAGGCTCTAAGCTTGCGCCTCATTTCGTTGGGCCATTTGAGATCTTAGAGAGAATTGGTCTGTGGCGTATTGACTCACCTTAACACCCAGTTTGTCACGTATTCATGATGTTTTTCATGTATTAGTTCTTAGACCATATCATCCCGAAATTTCTCATGTACTTGATTGGAATGCATTACAGGTAGAGGACGGCAGCTGGCTTTGGAGCCCGTGGCCATTCTACAGCGCCGGACGCTCAGTCTCAGGGGTCGAGACGTTGATCAGGTGAGGGTCCAATGGGATCCTAGCCATGAGGCTTTTGCTACTTGGGAGGATGCGACACGCATGAGGGAACTTTATCCCTATCTATTCGCAGGCTTTCAGGAGCAAGCCTGATCCTAGGGGGGAGAATGTTGTACCCATCCATTTATGTTTATGTTTTCTGTTGCATGTTTTCACACTGTTAGACTTTGGTACTTTGGTTTGGATATTTTGATCGCTGATTTTGAGCGACAGTGGATTTACTTTGTGACATGATGATACATTGTATGGTGATAATTGATTTCTGACATGCTTTGTGATAGCATAGATGTTTCCCTTCAGATGTTATTGCTATGTATATGTTTATGATGGACTAACTGTTATTTAATTTTTCAGTCTAATGTGATGTGTATTGGTGTGGAGAACAGAGTTGCATCACTCGCTTGCGAGTGCCCTGTGATGTCCGTGATTTTCTCCGCACGGTGTGCCTAGACAATGGATTATATATATATGCATGTTATTTGTTTGGTTACAGGATTGCAGGTACATGACACCGACTCCACCTGGTTACTCAGGTCTGAGCGTGTCAAGACTCAACGGAAATGTTGATTGAGAGGTAGTAACATGGTTCATCCTAGTCTAGTCTTAAACCTAGTCTCAGTACATCGTCAATTTAGTTTGGAGTCTTTGGTTGTCTTGTCTTTTCCTGATTGGATTAAATTGCTTTGATAGGAAAATCTTGTCAATTTTAGTGATAGTTTATTATTCTTTAATATACTGTTATTTAAATTAATTTTTAAATGTTAAAGAAATACGTTTTACATTGTATTTAATTAATTAATTAGTTTGTTTGGTTAAATAATTTGATCATTAAGATTAAATTCATTTAATTAAATAAATTAATTGATTAAATTAAAATTGTTTTAAATGTGTGTGAATAGATTTGATTTTAAATTATTTGTTATTTGGGAAATGGCATTTTTAATTATTAAATAAAATTTACAATTTGGAAATTGAAATTTTAAATTAATTAAAAAAAAATGCAAATCTTGAAAGGAAAGATTGCCGGGAAGTTGTTGAAGATATTTTCTTCTTCTCGACATGTGTGCCAGTTAAATTTATTGTTTTTGGTTGAGGAATTTCTCGGAGGTTATCTGGGATTTGGGGAAACACAGAAGTTTATTTATTTTTCTTCACGGGAAATGAAAAGATAGTCTGTTGTTAAAATTTCTTTGAAAAGTTTTTGTGATATCCTTTTTGGTACTATTGTATATTTGTGGAAGTTCTCTGTTTTGGATATCGGGATTTGGTGTTCGGGTGAAGTTTTGGAAGCTACAGGCAAAAATTTTCTCTAGACAGATTTTTTTAAAGCTTCAGGAAAACAGGTATTTCTCTTGTGATTTTTGATTTGTTGTTTTTTGAAAAGAATCTCTGAGAAAAGAAATTTCAGTTAAATTAAATCCCTGTACTTCTCGGAAAAGAAATTGGTTTCTGTATTTTTGTTTTGAAAGAATTTGTTGGTTTCAGAAGAATTTCTGTAGCATACTTTCTGTGGAAAATATTTAAAATGGTGAAGGGGAAATCATTTAAATGGAAAATGGATTTTAAAACCTTTGGGGTAAATTAAAATTTGAATGGAAATTTCTGTGCGTGTTTTCTTTTGAAACCCTGAAATTTTATAATTTCCCCAATGAAACCCTGTTGAAAATTTATTTCATAAGTAAATAGAAAAGTAAAACCCTGATGAAATTTGATATATATATATTTGTATATATATTCATCTTCATATATTAATTGGATTGTGAAAGTCATTAATTTATAAATATATGATTATTTAAATTGAAATCGCCGTATGGCGAGTTAGGGTTCGAAATTTTATAGAGACAGAATTAAATCTGTAGTCGGAATTGAAAAAAATAGAGTTTTAATTTCTTTTTATGAAATTTCAAATTTAATAGTGTGTTTTAGATTGTGGCTGGGGGCGTAGGGCTACCCCCATAGCTGCCCATGAAGGGCGACGGCTGTGGAGGCAGCCAGCGCTGCCCGTGTAGGCAGCGCTTAGGCTGCCCACATAGCCGCGACCTTTCATGGCCGGCTGTGCGTACAGCCACAAACCATGTGTATGGGTTTTGTTGCAAACAAATAAATAAAAAAAGGAACTTCAATTTCATTCCGAAATTCGCTTTAATTTAAATATGTAATTTCAGATTTATTTTATATTCGCAAATTTTGAAATTGTGATTATGATTATTATATATATATATGTATATATATATATATATGTATATATATATGTATATATGTATATATATATATATATGTATATATCTATATATATATGTATACATGTATATGTATATATATATATATATATAAATATATGTTTTTTTTTAATTAATATATATATGTATATTTAATATTTTTTTTAAAAATACTTTTGTATTTAAATGTGGAATTATTTATTAGATATTTGAAAGTATAAAATCAATTAGTTTTAAACAATAATTGATTGAGAAAAAAATTTAGTTTTTTGTTTTTATGTGAAATTGAGGATGTTAAAATTAGAATAATTAAATGCAATTTTCTTTATCGTTTGAGAAAATAATTACAATTAAGTTACTATAATTTCATGTTAACTCTTTGAATGACTAGATTTAGTAAATCTGAATAGTGGACGTTTATTTTTCTTGATTTTCTTTAATCGTGTTTCTTTTTGGGCAAATTGGGAATGTCTTAGATGTATAAGTCTTCCAGAATAATATGTATAGTAAGGGAGTTGTTATTGTTCAAATGCATTTCTTGAGTTGACTAGGGTAGTGCACGTGTTATAGTATGGTGCATTTGACACCTGGATTTATGAATAAAGATTTATTGACCGTTGTGTGTCGTTTGTTATTATATGATTGAATTTTGTGCACATTGTCTACCCTAGTTAGAGAACTTAGAATTCTTTTGTTATGTTTAGGGGAGTGGCTCTGTGTGAGGGCCGACACACAAAGTGGTGTGAGGGTAACTTACAAAGAGTTAGTAAGTTAGTGATAACTAAATAACACAGTAGTTATATTAAAATCCTTAATAAGATGATTATGCCTCGCTTATAGACTCTTGAGCTAGTTCAGTCTTCAATATAAGTTGAGAAGGCCTAGAATGGCAAATCGATATCTTGTTACCTTAAAAGATATTCGATTCCGCAATGGTTTGCAAATGGGGCCGAGTTTCGTAAGAGGTTACCAGGGTAACCCAAGTTGGGGGCTGGAACCTAGGAAGAAACGTTAGGGTAACCTTTGCAATATTGTGATAACACTCCACCTAAAATAATAGTTAACTTTGTGTAGTTAGCACATTTGATTGTCTTAAATCTGGAAGCAATATAACCATCAATTAGTTATGTATTTGTGTCTAGGGTGAATAGGTTATGTCTAGGTAACCATATTACTATCTCCTAGCACGGGGGGTGGACCTACGGGTACCACATGGTTGGGTGGAATGTGCACCTTACTCCGTTGGGTCCCCAGTTTAAGATCATGGCAACGAGAGCTTCATGGATGGAGAGCTCGTACTTGGACTTATGTGTACTTTCTTTATTGCATTATTTGAAATCTTGTATTTGAAAACATCCCTCAATTGTTTATGAGGAGAACATTTGTAAAATGTAAATTGTAACTATTTTTTATCTACCTCATCAGATGAATGAGAATTGTTATGTTAATTCAAATGCAATGTAAGAATCATATTTGTACTTTATACTATCTTGAATGGGATTCAAATGATATGCAATGTATACTTTTTAAGTTTATGATTAATTAAATATGTGCAATGCTAAATACTAAAGTTGTCTATGGAACCTCAAGTAGTGTAATGTCGCGTAACTTAGTGAATGTATGCAACTAATTAAGTTAATATTAATACTTTTAAAAAAAAAATTATTTCACTTTTATACACAATTGCAACATTCCTTAGGTTATAAGACGGGGCATTTCATGTAACATTGTATTATTATTTAATGTGTGGGAGACATGTGATAATAATTCAATATTGGAGAAATATTAAACAAAGTGATGTCTTAGTACCCAATATTAAATAATGGGTTAGTGGTTTTTTATTCATATGGTTTTGTGGTACATGGTTTCACCTTACCACTAGTTGTATTTTGTGTGAGCTTGTGTCTATAAAAGCAAACACATGTGTAGTGGTTTAGGTTGGCTGAGTGGTTTGGTTGTCATTTTTGAGTCTTCTTGTGGAGTGAATTTGTGAAGCATGGCGTGGGATGTGTGGATTCATGCTTGGACACATGGGAATGCATTGGAGGGCTTGATGCTTCAGAGGTATTCATTGTAACTCTTGTATTGATTTACTGCTTAATAATATGATGGAGTATGGGAGCTTTTGGAGGCTAGGTTTTTCCCTCTTGAGGGTTTTCCCAGGGTATATCTTGTGTTATCTTGTGGCTTGTTTATTTGATCTATGCATTTTGACCACTTGTATGCATGTTTATCTCTCATGGGTTATGTAGGAAACATATTAAGATCATGGGTTAAATGTAATAATTTCCTAACAAGTGGTATCAAAACTTTCATGGTTGAAGAATTTTTGTTGTTACCCTAGTTTGAGATTTTGTGCAAAGTTGAAGCCATGTACATGCATGTAGGGTTTAAGGCATTACAAGATTTATTGGGTTTATTGAAGATTTGAAGTTTTCAAAATTTGGGTGAAAAAGAGTTTCTTGGTTTGAGTTTTAATATAAGGGTTTTGTAGGGGAAAATTCATAGATGACCTCTTGAGTCAAAATGGACCTCATGGTTGGATTCAGGTTGGATGAGAGACGAATTTTGACATAAAATTTGACCTACTTTGGAGAAGTTGAAATAAATGCAAATTGTTTTTAGTCACAACCCAATTTTGCCATGTGCAGAAAATATTATTAAAAAATAAAAAAATATAAAACCCTTCTTTGAAAAAAATCTGCAGAGAATAAAAAAATCCATTGAGCTTTATGAAAAAAAAAAAATCACTTGCAAAATAAAATAATCAAAAAGGTTAATTAAAAAATATTAAAAAATCTCACACGGGTAGTAGAGTTGGCTTGGGCAGTGGGTTTGCTCCCCACTGGTCTCGGGTTCGACTCCGCTCTCAGGTTTAAGAGGTGGGACTTCTTGTCGGTGGCGGCTCCCACTTGCAGGAGACTAGTCTCACCCCAACTCACCCCAGGTACCCAAGATATAGGCTATTGGGCTGCTGGGTTGGGTCATGGGGACACCCTAGTTGTAATATATATATATATATATATTAAAAAAAATTAATCCATCATCAAAAATTTCTCTGCAGTAAAAAAATTCCACCTGCAAAATAAAAATCAATAAAGAAAGTTAAAAAGGTGAAAATGTCGATTCAAAAAATAAAAATAAAATAAAAACCTTCCCATGAATCACCTTCACCACCCTTTTCTAGTTAAAGTTTTTAAATTGAAAATATTAAAAGAAAAGAATAAAAATTTGTCACCCCTTTTTAAGTGGAGAAAATTAAATTAATTTTTATTTTTAAGTGGGGTCCACCAAAGAATTGTTCATATAGTGAAATTGGATATTTTCTTCAAACTTGCATAACTTTCACCCACGATTTTCATTTTTTGACTTCTCATAGTCGTTGGAAAGCTAGTTCTAAGCACTATGCAATATTATAGGTTTGATTCCCTGATTTTTCCATTTTGACATGTTTTTGGAGCCTATGAGTTAGATGTTTTTGTTTGCACGGTTTTGGTCATAACTTTTGCATATAGAATCAAATTTTCAATTTCAAAGAGGAGTTGGAGAGAATTTGAAGTGTACTACATAGTGGTTCAGAGTGTTTATCGGTTTATGGTGTAAGATGAGATTGGTACTTGTTTGATCACTTGTAGGTGCCTAAGATTTAAGGTGTGATTTTGTGAGCAAATGGACGAGTCAAGAGGCAAAACCTTGAGGGAGTACATGCTTGTATATGTTACTTATGATGCTACAGTTGATTATTAGATTGGTGCTTCCAGGTATAAGTTTATAGGTGTTTTTAAGAGTTGGGACTTTGATGGTGACAGGTACACAAGTTATCTTCGGTTTTGAGGACATGGTTGGACATGGTTTGAGACTTAGATTCTTGTATGGGTGATAGTTGAGTGCAAGTACAATAATGGCTATGATTATGGTGTCATGGGTATGCATGTACATTTGATGCATTGGCATGACATGATCATGTATGTGGTGTTTAGTGGTGATATGATTTGGTATTAGGAGATTGGTATTATCTCCTTGATGCTTATTAGGTTCCTTGATTATGATTACTCATTTGTGGATATGTTTGGAAAATCATATCTATGGTTGATTTAGTTTTTGAGTCATTTGGTCTACATGGTTATCTTCTTTGATATCTTGATTTGCAGTTTATTGATGTGATGTTGAGTTTGCATGTTTCAATGATTGGATCTATGAGCTATGTAGGTTGTGGATTAGCTACTACCCATTCATTTGCAGTGGGATGACTCGGATGTGGACTGTCTATATCCACCAAGTTTGATTCATTGTTGTTGCAGATTTCATTAGTTGGCCTTGTTTGTGGTCATTTGTACATTGGTATGTTGTTTCAGGATTGAGAGGATGGATGGTTAGAGTACTTGATTAGTCAGGTGATGGGACTTGTAGCATGTGGTTTGATCACAATGTCATGATAGCTTGTTACATTCATTGGTTATATACTTTTAGTGGGAGCTTTTGACAATGATGACTAGGAGGTGTTGGATTGGTTTGGTTTATGATGTTTTGATGGCGGTTGTATGTATCTTATTGGCTTGGAGAACTTGGTTTCACTTGTATGTTACTGATATTGTAGTTGAGTGTGGGTAGACCTGGATGATCTTCATGGAGAGGATGGTAGTCATGATGCCATGTGTAGCTCATATCACGATTTAGTGGGAGTCATTGGTAGTGACATGGATGCATCATTGGGTATGATTATCTTCATGTGATTAGCTTGGTTTAGAGTGTTTTCTATTATGTCATGGTTTACTCTTGATTCTAGATTAGAGTTTGGCATATTACATGTTCTCTTGATACCAATATTTATGTTATGGTGCATGCGATCTCCTAGGAGGAATGGTTAGATCATGTTGTCATGATAGGTTCTTGATTCTATGGTTGGATCCTTGACATTGATTGTGTGTGGTTCTCTTTGTATTGAGTACATTGATTGTTTGCTTGATTACTTGATCATGATGGTGCTATGTTGCATTTGGAGTTTGGCATGTATTGATCGGTTATAGGTGCTCATGGATAGTTAGACATGTAGGTGATTGTTGGAGTTCTTTAGTACCCCTCCATTTTGCTTATGTTTTCTATTAGCATGTTTTCACTTTGATAGACCCTGGTACTTTGTTTTGATGTATTGATTGCTGACATTAGAGTGATAGTGGATTTATTTTGTGATGTGATGATACATTGTATGGTGGTAATTATTTCTGACATACTTTATGTTAGCATAGATGTTTACTTCAGATGTTACTGCTATATATATGCTTATGGTAGATTAATTGTTATTTATTTTGTCAGTTTGATGTGATATGTATTGGTGTGGAGAATGGAGTTGCACCACTCACTTGTGAGTGCCCTGTGATTTCCGTGATTTTCTCGTTACGGTGTGTTTGAATCATGGATTATATATATATGTATGTTATTTGTTCGGTTGCAAGATTGCAGGTACATGACACCGACCCCACCTAGTTTCACAGGTCTGAGCTTGTCAAGACTCAACGGTAATGTTGATATGGAGGTAGTAAAGAGGTTTTTCCTAGTCTAGTCTCAAACCCAGTCACAGTATGTTGCCAGTTTAGGTTTAGTATTTTTGGTTGTTTCGTCTGTGTATTTCTTGATTATTTGTTATGAAAGGTTAATTTTGTTAATTTAATGGTAGATTAATGCTCTTTTAATTTAATGCTTATTTAAATTAATTTTAAATAAAGTAAATAAAAGCTTCATATTTCATTTAATTAATTAAATTAGTTTATTGGTAAAATAATTTAGTCATTTGAGATTAAAATTATTTTATTAAATAAATAAATTAATTGATTAAAGTTATCTTTTATTTTGAGAATAGATTAAATATAAATTAAATGCTTTGTGGGAATGAAATTTTAAATATGAGTTGAAATGAAATTAGTTTTTTAATTTTTAATTCTTTAAAATAAATTGAATTCTTGATAATTGAGGAAAGAAAAGAATTTGTGAGTTTGTTAGAAGATATTTTTCTTCTTTGCCATGTGTGTTAGTTAAATTTATTGCAAATTTCTTGTTGAGGATTCTCTCAGAGAAGATATTATGGGATTTGGGGAAAACAAGAAAACTCTTCACGGGAAATGAAAAGTACAGAGAATTGTTGAGAAAATTATTGTGATTTGATTGGGTTTTTTATTTAAATTTCTGGAAGAGGTTCTCGGATAGATGTTTGTTCTGTGATTGCAATATTTTTTAAAGTGGCAATTTGAAAAGAGCTTTGGTAGTTGCACGTAGCAGGCAAAGCTTCTCTTCAACAGTCAAATTCTTCAAGCTACAGAATACAGGTTTTTCCCTATTTATTTAATTTATTTTCTTTTGAAAAGATTGCCTGTAAAAAGAATTTCTTTTGTAGAAGTTTGTAGAATATTTGTTAAAATTTGTTAAATAAAAGATTGCCTGTAGAAGAAATTTTTATTAAAGCTTTTGTTCTTCTCGGTAAATCATTCTGTAGAAATTTGTTATCTTTCTGTGAGAATTTCAAGAAAACAAGATTTTATAGTGAAATCAGAGAAAACAATAGAAAAGATTCAAAAGAAAACATAAGTATTCTCTGTAGTTTTATAAAATAAGTTCTATATGATATTTGGGGAAAAGAAGCCTCTGGAAGAACTTACCGGAAAAGATTTTGATAGTTTGAATTGGAAACCTTTGTTACAAATTTTGTTAAATGTTTCCTGTATAAAATATTTTGGGTAATTAAATTGTGAAGGAAATCTTTTGTTATGGAAAATGAAAAAAATGAAACCATTTGTGATTGAATTGGAATTTTATGAGAAAATTGGGTATATTGACAAATTTCTCAATTTCCTGTAGAAAACCCTGTTGAAAATAATTCCCCAGTTACAGTATTTTTATTTGTTAATTAAAATTATATATATATTTATATATGTATATGTATTAATTTTATATATACATATACATATACATATACAAATACATATTTAATATTTTAATTTGAAAATCGCAGTGTTGAATATCTATAGAAATTTTCCGTACGCGATTATGAAATCACCGGATTTTTTTTTTAGTTTTAAATAAAATAAATATTAAGATTTTCGAATGGAGGGTCGTAGGGGGCTACCCCCACGGCCGACCCCCACAAGGGAGCCAGCTGTGAGGGCAGCGCCCAATGCTACCTTCATAGGCAGCGCCTACGCTGCCTGCACAGTCGTGCCCTCCCATGGGGGGGTTCGGCTGTGTAAGGCAGCCGCCCCTGCCATGTTTTAAAACTTAGTTCATAAATTTTAATTTTAATTTATTTTTATTCTTATTTTACTTTTAGATTATAATATAATATATATATATTTATATATAATATATATTATTATTAATATATGTTATATATATTATGTATATATATATTATATATAAAAAAGTTTGTAAATTGTTTAAAATATTATGTTGATAAATTTATTTCAGTAAAAAAATATATTTATATACATTTAAATAGATATTCAATTATAATGATTTGAATGTTCATTTATTTAAATGTATATTATATTGTTTATTGGTGTATGACAATCATAAATAGTTATTTTTATAATGAAATGTAATAAGTAGAGAAATCAAAATTTCATTTTAATGCATGATTATGGAATTGGGTAAATATTAGTTTTGATTTTCATATTGAATGGAAGATGAGTATATTTTAGTTGATTAATTTCATACTTCAAGTTATTGATTGACTGGATTTAGTAAATTTTAATATTAGATTTTTAATTATGCTTGAATTGTTTCAAGTTGTTTTATATTTTATTGGGAAAATTGGGATTATATTAGATTACAAGTTTTCCAGATAAGTTTGTTTAATGTGGGAGTTGTTATTTTTTTAAATACAATCCTTTGAGTAAACTAGGGTGGTGCACATGGCTTTGTATGGTTTTTAGACACCTGGTTCTATGAACAAGATGTGATGTCTATTGTGATATGTTTGGTATTATATGTTGATTTGTGTGCACTTTGCCTACCTTAGTTAGTGAACTTAGATTCCTTGTGTTATTTTTAGGGGAGTGGCTCTTTGTGAGGGCTGACACATAAAGTGGTGCTTGGGTAACTCATGTAGAGTTAGTAAGTCAGTGAGAACTAAATCAACACATTAGGTAGGTTAAAATATTTAACTAAATTAATAAGCCTCACTTATAGACTCAAGGGCTAGTTCAGTTTTGAGAATAAGTTGAGAAGGCCTAGAATGGAAAAGTCGATATCTTGTTATTTTAAAAGATATTCGATTCCGCAACAGATTGCATGAGGGGCCGGGTTTCGTAAGAGGTTACCAGGGTAACCCAAGTTGGGGGCCGAAACCTAGGAAGAAACACTAGGGTAACCTATGCAACATTGTGATGACACTCCACCTATAATAACAGTATCCTTGTGAACTTAGTATATTTGATCATTCTGTTTTGGAAGCAATGTAACCATTAAGTTAAGTTTGTACTTGTATAGTTTTATTTATGATTTTGTTTGTGTCTAGGGTTTGAAGGTTATGTCTAGGGAACCTTTTTACTATCTCCTAGCACGGAGGTTGGACCTACGGGGACCACATGGTTGGGTGGAACGTGCACCTTACTCCGTTGGGTCCCCAGTTCTTGTTCGTGGCAACCAATACTTCTTGGATGGAAAGCTCGTATGTGGATATATGTCTTCTTATTTGTATCAATGTAAAAACTTATTATTGTATCACTCCTCAAATTGTTATTGGGGAGAACATTTGTAACATGTAATTGTACATTTTTATACGACCTACCTCATTTGGAAAATAAGTATTGTGATGTTATTTCAAATGCAATGTAAGAAAGAATCATATTTTATCTCTATATCTTTAATGATATAAATTATATGTTATTCAATGTATGCTTTTAAGTTTATGAAAATTAAATACATGCTATGTTAAATACTATTGTCATCTATGGGATCTTCAACTAATGTGTCGTCGCGTTACTTAGGGAATGTTTGCAATTAGTTAAGTAAATGTTTATAATTTTAAAAAAATAAATTATTACACTTTCGTAGACAATGCAACATTCTTTAGGTTACAAGACGGGGCATTACAAGTTCTCTTGTTCTTAGAGATATTTGCTTGAGATGGTTACTCTTTGGAGGTTTCAGTAGGAAGACGCTTTCACCTGGATATGGATGTGAGTTCATGATGGAGCGATAGAGGAGATTTTTCTTGGAGTGGGTCATGATGGCTTGGTTATCCTGGAGGAGCATTCTCATTCCCCACTCTTTGTCTACTCGATAGGTTATTATTTGAGAGGTATTTTCCCATTATATCTTTCAGATGTGTTATGTTTTGTGCTTTGATTTCTCAAAGGATTGAGTTGATTCATAGTGATTGATTATGGATACTCATTTGAGGATTGTTTAGCATGATTTAATATGCTTTATCTTTCATAGATATGGATCTTGAGCTATAGATAATTAGTTTTGGAGGATTCATTTTGAGGGATGTTATGGCATGGTTATCTCCTTGTGCATTTGATTTTATGATATCATTCTTTGATAAGGATTGTTAGGAGATGGTTTATGGGATAATTTTTAGTTTTGGGGATGGTTACTTTGAGTTTGATCTTCTTGATTAGATATTCTTACATCCATGTTGGAATTGTTACATTGATTCATATGTTGTACTTGATCTATGAGATTGGGTGTTATGGATGTTGTTGTGGCTTTTCATTTTGGGTTGTTAGGAGATCATACTTGAAATAGTAGTACGCTTTTGAGGTGTTGGTAGGAGGACATGTTATGGATTATAAGTTTCTCTTCATGGTTCCTTCTTGGATGTTCATGTTTAGGGAGGATGGTGGCAACATGTTGTGAGAGATTACGCAACAACTTGAGTTGTATGTGTGGATCATTGTTATTGTTCTTTGTACTTCATGCTTTGATGTACTTATCACACCTTGATATAGTCTTGGTTGGTAGACTTGGTTGTAGTTTACAGGTTGCATATGTTCTTGACATGGGTTTACTAATGTATTGATACCTTGGAGGTATGAATGGTTGGATTTATTAGCATGTTTTGTAGATTCTATTTTTGATTGTGTGGTTTTTTTAGTTGATAGTAGCTTGGTTAGAGCCTTTTTTATCACTTGGATTTGGTGCTTGTGCTCGTGGATTGGTGCATCTTCATCTTGACATGCTCCTTTTCTTCCATAGGTGGCACGTTGGAGGATGAGAGGAGTTCTTTCTTGAGATGGTGGTCACTTTGTTCTTATTGCAGGTATCTTGATGGAGCACGAGAGTATGATGGAGATTCATTTGGTTTCATGTATGGCTATGATGATGTATTTCATGTATTGATCCCTTATACAATGTATACAACAAGTGGGAGAATGTTGAGATATGGTGTTGTATACCATTGCATAAATTGATTTATTATATTATTGTAATTAAATAATTATTTAGTTGTGATGCACCTTGGTTGTGTGGATAATCACACTAGATAATTATTTGGGGACCACTTGTATTGTAACACTATAATATTATTATTTAATGTGTGGGAGACATGTGATAATAATTTAATATTGGAGAAATATTAAATAAAGTGATGTCTTAGTACCCAACATTAAATAAGGGGTTAGTGGTTTTGTATTCAATTGGTTTTGTGGTACATGGTTTCACCTTACCAGTAGTTGTATTTTTTGTGAGCTTGTGTCTATAAAAGAAAACACATGTGTAGTGGTTTAGGTTGGCTGAGTGGTTTGGCTATCATTATTGAGTCTTCTTGTGGAGTGCATTTGTGAAGCATGGAATGGGATGTGTGGATTCATGCTTGGACACATGAGAATGCATTGAAGGGCTTGATACTTCAGAGGTATTCACTGTAACTCTTGTATTGCTTTATTGCTTAATAATATGATGGAGTATGGATGCTTTTGGAGGTTGGGGTTTTCCCTCTTGAGGGTTTTCCTAGGGTATATCTTGTGTTATCGTGTGGCTTTTCTATTTGATCTATGCATTTTGGCCACTCGTATGCATGTTTATCTCTCATGGGTTATGTAGGAAATGGATTTAGATCATGGGTTAAATGCAATAATTTCCTAACACTACAAACCAATGAGGTCACAATCAGGGGACCTTGTCCCCAATATAAATACTCAACAATTACACCCCAATGGGGTTTGAACTTTGATGGAAAGAACATCACAACATCTTAAACATCGCATCATGCCACTATTGGCAACTAGATACCTGAAACTATCCTAGCCTACGAATTAGCATTTTAACACTAATTATCATCTTTCCCCTAATGATTAAATAATACTTCATTATTTAATTATTATCAAGTGTCATATTCTACTATTAATTAATTGAATTTGTGTTATTTAATTAATTCATCCTAATTCACCTTTTATGACTAGTCCTAATAACCATTACCCTTCTTCACTAATCAAATAAATCATATTTATTTAATTATGTCCTAATTCCCATTTATCCATTTAATTAAAAAATATTTTGTTATTTAGTTAAATGTGAGATGATTTCTATTTTCAAATAATTTCCATTTCTATCTCTTCAGTCAACCCTTTCTTCCATCGTCGTTCAACTAAGTCTTCAAATTGGAAACATCTAATATCTTCATAATTAAATAAATCATTTATTTATTAAATTAATGAATTCCTAAATTCTTCAATAATTAAATGAATATTTTTATTTATTTAATTAATCATGCGGGTACAAATAAATAAATTGTATTTATTGATTAAACTTACCTTATTTTTTCAATCTTTCAATCTTTTTATGCTTTCATCTTTCTTCCTAAATAAATTAAATTCTCTATTTTATTTATTTAGCTCATTTGCACATGCAATAATAATTAATTATTATCTTCAATCTTTCCATCTTTTTCTTCTTTCATCTTTCTTCAATTTTAGAATCTAAATCTTTTCTAATTCTACAACTTTCCTCTATCTTAGAAAAATCTTCAGTCAACAAAGCATGAAATTAGAAACTTCATGTGCACCATTATCGACCATTTTAATTAGATAATTCAATATTATCTTTTCTTCAATTAAAATGGTAACTTTATCATTCTTTCTCATATTCTCATCCATTCATTTTTCCTTTCAATCTTGATCATCGTTTTTCTATTAAATCCTCTATAAATTCAACATTTTTTCTCATCCCAAGGCTAACCACGAATTCCAAAATCTTATTTCATTACAATTGTCACAAACTTTTGAGATTGAAGTGAAGAAGTACATACCAAATTTGAAGCAAAGGAATACTATGGAGGTAAATCATGTCAACATGGTGAAGGTAAATCATGTCAACATGGTAAATCATACCAAATATTTCGTAACCAGTCAGGATTTGAGAGAGACTCTTCTGCAACCTTGGGACCAAGTCTGCCTTGCCCTAATGAAGTACGTGACCCTGGAAGGTAGATACAAAACCTACTATTTCTATCACTTCCCTCTTTTAAATCACCTCCAACATAAAATTATGTTAAGCTTTCCTTTTTCCTTCTTAAGGATTTAGAGAGTTCTGTAGGAAAATGCATTGAGGCTGCTAGCCTAAACCTTGAGGATACTCCTCCCCTGCTGCACCACCAAGGCCTCATTATGAGGTTCTACCACTTCCATCTTGTGTTGTTCCCGCCCAAACCCATTTTTGCTGTCCGTGTTGAGGAAATTGAATCTCCTGTTGTGACCAATATATCCCTGGCCGAGTCCAAAGGTCCCATCAGGAAAACCCATTCGGTTTTTGCTGAAACTCATAAGCCTAAACCTACTACTAAGAAGCATAAGGGGAATGTGGGAATTTCCTAGACTAGTGTTGTGGCTAGTATCTATGAGCTCAAGTCGACCCCTACCAAGACTGTTAGAAAATCCACCCCAAAGAATAAAGTCAAGGATGATGTAAAGGGTTTGATGGAGCCTCTGATCAGGGACAACAAAGGTAAAAATGTTGTGGGTAGGGATTCTAAGGGGGACATAGTGGTCACGGCTATAGTGGTGATACCATCATCAGGAGGTCTGGTAGGCTGGCTAAGAAGAAAAAGAAAGTGCAAGTTAATGACTTGGACTTGGAAGAGGAGTGGTCTGACAACAAAGATTGGAGGGACAAGGAGGAGTCTGGGGAAGAGGAGGAGGAGTATGTTGGAGGGCCCCACACCATTCCATATATTAGAAATGTGTATAAGGAGAACCCGACTTCCCAGTCCACGGACCCTCTAGACGTGGAGCGAACTGATACTATGAAGGTTGTGAATTATGGGGAGGAGCTCCATGTGCTGCAAGAAAGAATGGAAAAGATGGACAAGAAATTCAGTGGCTTGACCTTTTTCACTGTAAAGTTGGTTCACTATGTTACCAACACCCTTTTTGCTATGATGAAGGATGAAATGGAAAAGAAGAATGTTGAAGAAGGCTAGGAATGGGTTGGGGATGATGTTGTTAATCTCCTTTCTAAGAATTGGGAAAATTCTAGTTAGTCTGTTGTTGCTGCATTGTATGTCTGTCTATTGTTGGCCCGTTGTGTATGTTTTTTGGCTTGGTCTTCAATGTTTTTTGACTTGATCTTTTTTGGCCCTAGTGGTTCTTTGTGTAAAGGGTACATCACCCTATAAATGTTGCTTACCGTATAAAAACATGGTGAAGGTAATGTTGCATTTATTCTAATTTCATTGTGTTTTTTGTACTTCATAGGTAGATTAAATTAGATTGAATTGAGGATGGAAGGTTTAGTGGTTGTTTGCTTTGATTCTTCATTTCTTTTATGTCTAATGTCCATTTTTTGATCTAACAGTTAAAATCGATTTATTGTATTTCGTTTTGAAATGTAAGATTAACTTTAAATTAATAAATTGATTGTAATAAAATTTGGGGGTTAGAGTGTTCACCCTATGTTTGGTGTCCCTTCAGCTCTCGATTACACGACGATATCAAGTCTAGAACTATGTAATTCTTAAATAAGTAGTAAATATAATACATGTAAATATTTTTACCTTATATGAATGGTAATCTTAAAATTCACATTGGATGTTGAATAGGTGGATGTTGGGCCTTTGACATCAAGACTTGTTAGTTGGAGTGGACATACATCTTTTAATGAGGTAAGCTTGATTATTTTTAACAATTATGCTTGTAAAATGATGTTAGGTAGATTTTGGTAATTTAATAATGTTGTTTCATTTATGTTTAATGACATCATATCAAACTCCTACCAGTATCCATAGTATAGTGGAGGTGTGCATTTTTATAGTAGTATTATCTTTGATGGGTGAAATCACAATATTGTGTTTCACTTTTTGACCAAGATGGACATTTATATCAACATTTTTAATAAATCCTCACCTTTGGACATTTATATCAACATTTTTAACTAAATCCTCACCTTTGACACCCAAGTGGCTAAACTGTTAAGAATTTGAAGATAATGCAAACTAGTGATTTGTGGCAATTTGTGTAGATTCTAAATACATATATTTAATTTTTTCTAAAACAAATCATGAATATTTCAACATCTCCTTTAATAAATAGTTTTAAACAGTAAACAACATTTTCATAATGTAACATTTATGTTGTCAAACATGACTTTTTCTAGAAAGGAAAAAATTCTAATTTTTAAAATATAGATTCTTATCATCAATATCTAGGGCAAGGATATTTCTCATAGTTTTTTGTTACATTTTTTTTAATTAATTTTTGAAGTCACTATAACTATAATTTAGACATAGATGTATTTCTTCAAATATAATTTGTTATGTATATATTGAAATCCATTTTTTTTTTGGTGAAACAAGGACATCAATACCTAGGGAAAAGGTATTTTTTGAATTTTTTTTACAATAGTTTACTATTTTTCCACCTCTATAGAATGAAGAACTTGATGTTTGGTGAAAAACCTATGTTCAATAATAATTGAAAATTAAATACATGATAAAAGGAAAACATATCAAAAATATACTTGTTGGAAATATAGTTTCAAGGACTATGATCTTGCAAAATATATTTTCTAAATAAAAATTTATTTAATCCCTCGAAAGGTAAAGAAAAAGTGTTTTTTTGCTAGCATTTTGATAGGTGCAAAGGAGAATCCATTGTGGGTATGATTTAATACTAGAGGGGTTCTATCCAAGGGGGTTTGATCTAAGGGGGTATTATCTAGCCCTCTTCAATTAAAACCCTTTAGATGGAACCTCTTAACAATTAAATCATTATTTTTTTCTAAAAATAAATTATTTCAGGTAAAAATTAGGATGCCTTTGATAGAGGTACAAGCCAAATTAGTAAAATTCATATTATATTTTTTGTTTTATCCCATGTCTATTAGTGTAAATTTGAAACATATTCATTTGTAGTTTAATTGATTCTTGATGATTGGAACATGAGGTCACAACTTCAGTTCATGTCCCTCAAATGGATAGAGGCAAAAATTGCTTGAGAGAGACTATCAATTGGTTGTAAGTGATTGTTTTACTATATATCATTCTATATTCTATTTTTTTTATATTAATTTATGTATATTTTTTATTTTATTAGGTGGAGATCTGAAAGACTTATGAGAGGAGGTCCAGTCTATGGGTTCAAAATAAACCATCATCAATTACCTCTCCATCCATTTGATAGTCAAAGGTAGCTCTTGATCTCTCCCCTTACCCTAAAGGGAAGTGATTACATTAGGAATTTGGTGTATACCTATATGGAAGTTTTGTACATATATTTTGTATTACATATGTGTTACATTATATACTTGTATGGATTTCTTGTACATATATTATAATTATACCAACATAACATTGTATATAGGTATATATAATTTTTAGTTAATAAATTATTTTACCAATGTTTTCCATATTTTTTATAAATAAATGAATAATTACACAAGTAAAATGGAGATCTTTTTATTTGAGTAATTAAATAAATTCCTAATTCTTTGTCTTTTGTTTTATCCAGTGAGTTAGATCTTATTCTAGGTCTTGGTTGGTCACCTTGGTCATGTAGAGGCTTGATTGGGTGGCATGGTTTAGATGAATTGTTTGTCCTAATATATAATAAGGAGTGAGTTTGGATGATTGGTTGAATTGAATCTATTTTGTGATGGCTTTGACTAGATGAGAATGAGATTGATTCTTGGTGTATCTTGATGAAGAGTTTGTGTGATCACCTTATCAAGAGAATTGAAATCCTTCATGATGAGATTAGAATCTTAGGTTTCTTATAGTATCATTTGTCTCATTGCATTACGAATGATATAAATGATTCTAGTTTGAGGGTAATCATACTTCTTTGGGTTTGTACCTTAGCTTGGTAGATTGAATTTTGATGTGGAAAGATAGATGTATGTATTGAAATTATATTTTCATGATGAGATATGCTTCATGTTTAGGATCATGCACCTTATTGCATCATAAAAATAAAGATTTATATTACATTATAATATTCAAGAGTTTAAGTTGTATCAATAACATTTATTATCTTTGGAGGCATTGTGAGTATGTATATCAAGTAAAGGATACTTATTCAAGGTTAAAATCCAAGTGTTTAGATTTATAGGGGTTTAATTTATCCTTTTCCAACTTTAAATGAACCTAAAAAATTTATTAAGTCCTAAAAATTCTAAGAGTAAACTTTGGCACTAAACTTGAAGTCATAATAGAAAAAATAAATTTGAGCCCATTTTAAAATTACTTTTGGACTTAAAATTGATGACCTATATCTAAAGGGCATAATTTTTAGTGAAATTCTCATCAATGGCACAAACCAATTTAACACATTTATTAAATAAATTTTTAGGCAATGAACACCTAAATCTAATTCCTTATGCTCATTAAAGAGTATTATCAAAGATGACTAAAAAATTCTTGATTCACACTTTTGGTTATATTATTTTACCTCTTAAGGTGGGTCCTAAGGAAGTATAAATGTTATTTCTATTGCACTATGTTTTCATTAGTGTTGTAATTAATGTAAAAATCTAGTGTGGTCATGATGAGAAGTTGTATGTGGTGTTGAGCAGGTGTTGTAGATGTAGCAAGGTCACTTGGTTTCGAAGTGCTTTTGAGAAAATTTGTATAAAGAGTGTACAAGGTGGCAGGGATGTGTTTTGTGTTGTGCTTCACATTTCTTCATGATTGAAGATGTGCGTTTGAATGTGATGATCAAAAGTTTTTGAAGGTGTTATATCTAGATTTTTAGGTTCTATATTGTGTGGAAGTAGAAGATGTGTTTGATAGTGTGTTGGACTATCTCTGGATTGTGAAGAAGGTTGTCTAGGAGAAATGGAATTGCTCTACATTTCTCTACATTGAAGTTTCTTGTCTTATTGATTTGGGAATGTGCTAATGATGCTTGTATTTATCTTCCCTTGTATGGTCTGGTGCTCAGCTGCTCCACAAGCTTGGTTCCTGAGTTGTGTCTCAGTGGCAGTTTGACTAGTTGCACATGATTATAGTATTCCCAGTTGCATGTGTTTGCACCAATGTGTGAAAATTTTATTGGTGTTGGAATATTCCAAGATGTTGTGTGATATTTCTATGTGGTCTGTAGGATGTTTCTGGACCTGTTGAAGTGTGTATGTGGTTTCTTGGTAGTGTTAATGTTGGTTTGGTCAACCTGGAGTGTTAGTGCTATTTATGAATGTGCTTCATGAATTGTGGAATCCTGGTGTAGCATGTTGATGTAAATTTAGGTCTTGGTTAATCCTTGGTGTATTCCACCTTCACTTATTTCCATTGCGAAAGTGTTTGGTGCCAACCTACTTGGTGGTTGCACATTTGAGGTGCATACATTTCATTAAAGCTAACTTGGAGAAGGTTATTCATGGTTGTGGAAGGCATATGAAAGGTCAATTGTTGAAGAAGTGTGTGGAAAAGAGTGATGTGAAGAGTGGTGTGAAATAAAGTATATGTGATCAAGTGTTGTGATCTGAGTGTGAGTATGAATTCCTAATATTTTCTAGAAGTAGTGAATAGAAGACCTGCCTACATTTTAGTGTGCCCAAAGTTGCTTCTAGGTAGTGAGCCGAAGGTTGTGGATGGTGAAGAGTTTTTTTGGTGGATTCTCCTATTTACATAAGGTAGTGAACCTCCTTCTAGTAGTCTCTTTCTATTCTCTTGTATTCTGGAAGAAGTGATCTTCCTGGGCAGTGAGCCCTTCCAAAAGTGAGCCTTTCTTTCTTTCTTTTATATAGTGAGTCCTTTGAGAAGTGATCCTTTTGTAATCGATGTTGATATTTTTATATATGTGAGTTACCTCACCATGGTTTTTCCCTTATTGGGTTTTCCACATAAAATATAGTGTTCTATTGTTTATGGTTGTTGATGTGTTGATGTTTCATTTGTTTACATTCATGCTAATTCTTAATGAGGTTTTGAAGGTTTTAATGTACAACTGATTCACCCCCCCTCTCAATTGTCCTGTGTCTAAAAATTGGTATCAAAGTAGAGGTTCCTTGGAAGAATCTTAACCACTTGAGGTAGATGTAGATAGTGCATACACTAGTATAGAAACAACAATAAACTACAAAAAAACTACTAAAAACTACTTATAAATGACTACAGTTGGTCACGTGACCACTAGTAGTTTATTGTCAATCATATATAATGCGACCAGATTGATGACTAAACCTTTTTTGTCATTTATTGGTTGTTTTGATTGATCGATTTGGTAGTATATTTAGTCATCGATTTAGTCATTCATTGTTGTGATTTGGTCACTTATTTAGTCACTTTTTTCCACCGATATATTTAGTCGTTGATTTAGTCATTGATTGTTGTAATATGGTCACTTATTTAGTCATTTTTTATTCACTGATATATTTAACTGGTCACTTATTTAGTTATTGATTTAGTCATTGATTGTTGTAATTTGGTCACTTTTAGTTGTTGATTTAGTCATTGATTGTTGTAATTTGGTAGTATATTTAGTCATTTTTATTCACTAATTTTATTGGTCATATATCTAGTCATATTTATTTACTGTTCACTAATTTCTATCAATTGGTAGTATATTTAGTCAATTTAATTATTAATTGATGTCAATTAGTAGTATATTTAGTCATTTTAATTGACTGATGTTTGAGGATTTAAGCATAAAACACAAAAATACACATCAATCATCAATTGCACATATAAAACATCCATTGAGAAGGAAAAATTGGTGAAATTTAATAATAAAAGAAAGGTGTTCTAGTTAAAGCTTACAAATAGAGTATTATAATTGTTATTTTCAGTCACGACTGAAAATATAAGTTACAATATTGTAGAGAAATGACTGCAAGAAAGAAACTTCTCCAAAAGACTTTTGCAATGATGGAAATGCATGCTTGAAGCCCTTCAATGCAAGCACATGCCCCTTTCATCTCTTAAAACTTCTACAACATGGGTAATCTTCCTAGAGCAAGTTGTAACGTGTAGAATCCAAGGAGAGTGTTGATCATGTCCCATATATGAAGCTCTCTCCTTCAACACAGTCAACAATAACCCGACTAGAATATTTCCTCCTTTATATGCAATGTGCCATTTGATATGAGCAACAGGGTGCTGCCTTTTCCGCCATGAATGAAGTTGTGCCTTAATACAACGAACAAAATTAATATTAGTCTGAATTCAGAAAGAATAAAAGTGCATTGTATATTGCAAGATTACAAAAGAAAGTCCAAACACAACAAAAAGATAAATCAATTAAAAAATTGTAGCCTTTTCAACAAATGCCTTAAACAAAGTGTTCAACATAGGCCTAGAATATGCATATTGAACCCTTGATTTCAGAACCTTGTTCAAAGTTTAAGAAAGGTGATATGCTCAAATTATAGAATGAATTTGACATTATAGAATGAAGGCTAATGAATACTAACTAGAACAACATTATCAACAAAAAATTTCTAGAAACCAAGCCCAAGAATGCCATCAGACTTAATTAGACAACAAAAATGTCAACCCTGGTTCATGTGTTGTCTGAGTAAAGACCCACACCATGGAAGAATCCATTTATACATAAATTCCAAATTAAGTTGATGAGAGAAGATCTTTGATATCCAACTGAGAAGCCTTAACATCCAAAAATTACTAACCTGATGTTTCACAACATGTTTCCCAACTGTGACATCATCTTTACTTAAGAAACTAGATATTGATCCACTGCCATATTGAATCTCACAGGATTATCCTTCACAAACAAAAAAAGATATATATTATTTTTTACCAACTTCCTTAATATCCCCATGTAAGCAGACTAAACTAAGTGAGGTTGAGGGTTTGAAGTAGAGTACCATCTTCTTGGTATGTGCTTGAATTTGATGACTTGTATCTTGAATGAAAATAGCAAGCTAGCTGCACTATAAAATCATTGTTCATCATTGTTACAAAAATAACCACAAAATTCTCTTTAATTAAAATAATCCTTCTATATATTTTAGTTAATTTCTAAGAGAGCTAATTTCACTATCCGAATAAACATCAATCTATTTATTGTATATAATTTCCCAGAATTCAGAATTTGAATGTAATGAAACTAACTACAATTACCAAAGATTTGACACCAAAATGTAGTACAAAATGAATTGTTTGACATAATACCTCAAAGAGATGTCATCTCATGGAATGAAATGATATGATTGCAGAATGTGCACAAAATGGATTTTGCAAGGAAGCTCTCAAAATATTTGAATTAATGAAGCACTCTAGAACACCAACATTGTAAGCATTGCTTGTGTTCTAGATGCATGCAGTCATGCAGGTTTAGTGGATGAGGGTTGCACATACTTCACACGTCAGTAACCCTTATTGTATTACATATATAGTTGATCATTAGGTGTGCATGGTTGACCTTCGTGCCCGTGCTAGCTATCTTGAGGACACCCTAAACATTATTATTGAGATGCTAGTTAAAACTTTGGTTCTTGTGGATCATATATGAATATAGGTATAGTATTCCAACAACACTACTTTTTTAAGTTAGATCCTAAAAATGATGCAACTTATGTTCTTCTCTAAAAAAATCTGTGCAAAAGTGGGCAAGTGTGGTGAGGTTCAAATAGTAAGGAGATTGATGAAAGATAGAGGAATTAAAAAGAGACATGCATGTAGTTGGATTGAAGGGCATAAATGGGTACATCCTTTTTGTCTAGGAGACAGATCGCATCCACAAACATGGGAGATCTATGCAAAATTGGAGAAATTGGCTTGGAAAATGAAGGCAGCATGGTATTTCTAGATTCAAAACTTTTACTCAAGGTTGTGGAATAGAAGAAAAAAGAATCATTTATCTGCCACCATAGTGAAAAGTTAGCAATTGCATTTGGTTTGTTAAAAATGGCCCCTAGGACAACTATTAGAGTTATTAAGAACCTTTGAGTATGCTCTGATTTTCACACTACATCTAAAATCATCTCCAAGATTGTTGCAAGGGAAATTGTTCTAAGAGATGTGAACCATTTCCATCATTTTAAACAAGGACAATGTTCTTGTGGAGAATATTGGTGATGCTAAATGAAACAATATGAAAATAGGCTTACACTATAATAATGTGCACTACATCAGATATCCAGTAATAATGAAGGGACATCCATCAAAGCATAATAGTAGGGATTTTTTTATCATATGTTGTAGTTACAAGTGCCCTACTAGACATACATGAAAATGTGGAAGCAATATACACAAGGTGAGCAAACAGTTTCAAAAAAATGCCTCAAAGAAATGTGATTTCTTTTTATAGTTTAACTGTGATATCATACCATTTTGACATGATCCTTGTGGTGATGCAGGATGTTACCACTACACCGCACTATTATTGCTCGACCTTCATGATAATACAAGATGTTACTGCTACACCGCACCATTATTTCTTGGTCTTCATGGTAATGCGGGATGTTACCACTACATCGCACCGTGCCTTCTTGGCTCTTGCAGGGATGCAAGATAAGTATTTTGAGTTACCGCCATACCACACATTTATTTCTCAACCTTCGCGATAATGTGGGATGTTACCGCTACACCACATTGTGACTTCTTGGCTCTTGCAGTATGGCAATAATATGAATCTTGTCACAACAGTCTTATGAAACTTGTCATGACCATCTACTATCTTGACACAACAGTCTTATGAAACTTTTTAATATTTATGGGAATCTTTTAAATTACATTTAGATCTATAAGGAAATTATCTTATAGGGATGATAGTCCCAAGAAACATGGCAATGGTTCCACCAATAAATAGTTAACTAGAAACCATGAATTTTCAATGCATAATGGATAATATACAGAGAGTTAAGTTTGTGAGAAAACATCCTTGGAGAATTGTCATCAAAAGTATGATAATCTAAGAGTTCGTAGTAGAAAATCATATACTCTCAAAGACCTAACAATCATAATAGATCTACTGATAGCTTTCAGAGTCATAAGAATAAATTCATAAGAAAATATATGCAAGAGCATGAAAAGACATTGAGATGGAAGGGTAGCTGGTAGAGTTGAAGAATCAAACCTGTAGTGAGAAGGTAGGGAGAACAAAGTAATTTACAGTCAAGAGCATCATGGTAGTTTCTCAAGTGACTATATTTGGAAAAGGAGAGAACTTAGCGACAACATTACCATCAAAACAATAAGGATACTCAAAACCCTACCAAACCCTAGGGCTTTTTTCATCACCTTGTAGAGATCTCAAACATGCATGGAAATGTTTCATAGAGACTAAAATCATCTCTATTTTTTATGATCACAAAAAGTAACAAAAATTTAGATTTACAAGTGATGAAAAGTACATGGAAAGTATATTATGCTGATTTTTTTTTTTTACAAAAACTTAACCATTAACTATCCAATACAATCTAACAAAATACAAATATACAATGAAATATTATGATTAAAAAAATGATAATTTTAACGGTTATATTACGGTAGAAATTTTTTTTTTGAGCAAGTGAAAAATAACACCCTTAGATTATTCTGAACAAATAACATTTTCATTTACATCATTTTCAAGCAATAGTTTTTTAGATCTGTCTAGTTGTACAAAAATCAAATCAAATTTTGCAACGATCTCAAAGATCTGAAGGTTTAAAAATTTGATATTTTTAGATCTATTATTGGGTGTATCTTGCAAACTTCATCATAGAAGGATGGGTCATCACCTCATTTAGATGTGGATGTGGAACTGCCTTTGTTGTTTCCATAGAATCCAAAATAGGCCTAACAAATGTTGGAAGAAATAACCCTGTAAACACACAAAAGGAAAAGCTAAATCAGTAGTAATTTACTAATTTTCATTCAACTTCTTTGTAATCATTTTAAGTACCTGATTCTATTGTACTTTAAAGATTTATAATATGAAGTTTAGCTATTCAAATAGCTTAAATAATTTTAAGTTATAAAACTAATAAATAGGCTTTACCAATTAAAAAATAATTCCACTTCTAAAATTTTAAATATCTTTACTATATCTATTTACCGTTGTTAGAGAGTTGCAAATTGAGAAAGGAAGAACACTGTCAAACAGTGATTGAATCATAACAAACATTCCAAAAACAATGAAAGTTACTATCAAATGGTGACAAAGATTTGTCCTCTAAGTCATTTACACATGGTGATTGAGAATACAGTGAGTAAGAAGTAAAAGAGCACTGGATCATAGCACTGCAAAATGGTCATGAGTTATGCAATGAACTTCACTGTTCTTTTGATCACAAAAGAGATCGAGATAATAACCAACGTACTGATGTGCATAGAGAATGTTCATGGAGTTCAAACTTCCTTACAAAGCAATTACCATAGTAGAGTTTGAAGTGAATTGCACCTATTATTTTATGTTGATATGGAATGTTCTAGCCTGTAGTTAATTGTTGTAGCATAGTAGATAGGCTAAATAGTTGTTCATCTACCATTTTTTCAAATTCAAAATTGTTATACCTTATTCTAGGAGAAAATCATAGGGGGATTCTATACAAATACACCATTGTTTCAAATTCAAAATTGTTGGATCTTTCACAATTTTTTGCTTCATTTATTTGATCTAAGACAACCTGCTATATAGAAGATGCTCTCAAAATCACAGTAAAATCTTTTATTCTGAGATGGATGTTTATAATCTTTCCCATCATAACAATGAACAAAAGCATCGGTTATTAACCTGAATTTGCAAGAGTTTCATCAAATTCTACTTTTCCACTCTCCTTTAGATTATGAATTCCCAATTTAATCCATGAAGAACTTCCTTAGCCTATAGATCCTTCTGTTAGCCATAACTTTACCAGGTGTCAAGGATAGCTTTTAGTTTTTACCCAAGCAACAATTGAAAAAAAATCGAAGCTATCCTTGACACCTAGTAAAGTTATGGCTAACAACAGGATCTACAGGTTGAGGAAGTTCATGGATGAAATTGGGAATAAAATTTAGAATGAAAAAGAGAGTGGAAAAGTAGAATTTGATGAAATTATTGCAAAGTTCAGGTTAATGACTAATGCTTTTGTTCATTGTTATGATGGGAAAGATTCTAAACAGTCATCCCAGAATAAAGAATTTTACTGTGATTTTGAGAGCATCTTCTATACAACAGGTTGTCTTAGATCAAATAAATGAAGAAAACAATTGTGAAAGAGCCAACAATTTTGAATTTGAAACAATGGTGTCTTATGTATAGACTCTCCCTATGATTTTCTCCTAGAATAAGGTATAGCAATTTAGAATTTGAAACAATGGTATATGAACTTGTACTATTTAGCCTATTTGTTATGCTACAACAATTAACTACAGGCTAGAACATATCCATATCAGCATAAAATACTAATTGCAATTAATGTCAAACTCTGTTGTACCTTAGTATGGTAGTACCTAAGCTTTTGGTGTTTCTAGATGGAACCTATAGTGGAAAAGTGTAGTCTCCATATGAAGGAACTATCTTCAGAGCTCTTCCTTGAATTGAGGGTTGAAAACATTAGAAGAAAAGCAATACCATAATTCTAAAGTAACAATTTGTATCAAGCCAAATGTCAGAAAGTACAATTAAAAAGATAAATCCTTACAATTGGACCTCAAATTGGACCAAGAAGATTTATGATTTTATCTTTAGAATGTAGGAAAT
Source organism: Sequoia sempervirens (assembly GCA_007258455.2). NCBI lineage: Eukaryota > Viridiplantae > Streptophyta > Pinopsida > Cupressales > Cupressaceae > Sequoia > Sequoia sempervirens. The sequence continues at coordinate 275,129,056 of VDFB02270651.1, forward strand.
TTCTCTATCAGAGCTTCACAACCTTAAATTGGATCTCAAATTGGACCAATAAAATTTATGGTTTTATCTTTAAAATGTAGGAACTTCCTCTATCAAAGCTTCACTACATTAAATCAGATCTAAAATTGATCTAGAAAATTTATGATTTTATCTTTACAATGTACAAACTTTCTCTATCAGATATTAAAGATCTTAGGTTGGATCTCCAATAGGACCAGTAGATTTATGATTTTATCTTTAGAATAAAGGAACTTCCTCTGTCGGATATTTGAAGATTCCTATAGTTAGGTTCTGCTTTCAACCAAAAACACCTGGAAGTGTTTCACACCGGCTCAAGGTACTCTCCAACTTGGTTATGACACCAATAGCAATCCAATTTTTCCTGAACTTTCCATACCCGAATGTTACATCACAATCTATTCTTACTCCACATAAAAATTCCACATATTAACCCATTTAAATAAAACTCAAAATTATCATAAAACCATAATTAATGAATCATTTCAACTTTAGAAAGAATTTGATGTCATTTACTATCAAAACAAAAGTTGTATAAATCACAATAAATCCATGAAGCAATCCATCCAAAGAGAAAATAAGCAATATAAGGATTTGAGCAATATAAGTCCAAAAGGTTATGCTATAACGATAATGGAATCACCATAAGAGAACAACCGAGGAACAAATTCTTGTGACTGTAATTATGTGATCCATAACTCTATTGGTTATGTGGCATAGTTGTGCTATAACAAATACAAGGTGCATTCATGTGTGACCCAAGTTTAATGTGGCTATGTTGCAATAGAAATGGAGGCACTCATATGAGCACAATCCATGTACAAATCATTGTCATCACAATTAGGTTCCAATAATCATTGGGTCCATTCAGGTTGTCTCAAGTTTAACAGGTTACGATTTAATGATAGCATGATCCAAGATCAATTACCTCTTGTTGTAATAAAGAGCCTATAACTTTGGTTGATATGCAGAGTGGTTGTGTTATATCAATTATGTAGTGCATTCAAGCACAACCCATGTTTAATGGGATATTCTAGAGAGTGATCAAAATTTTCTAAACCTTATGAATGTTACTTAAAAGTGTACAACTTAAACTATAAACCAAGTTTGTTACATAGTTGAATGCAATCTTGGGTTACCACAAACTATAATAATGTGATCTGCTAATAACCATTATGGAAAGTATTAAAGAAAGACCCATGCTATATAGGATACATTTCCCTGATCAGGTTTACATACCTTAATGATCAAACACAAGCTTCCCACACACTCTAGGATACAATCCAAGATCATACCACAACCCTGCCAAGACAACTAATTTTCTGACCCAAGATTTAAGGTTGTTTTTTAATACAAACAAAAGCATTAGTAAGAGCATGACTAGGGTACAAACCCTAGGCCTCCATAGAAACATAAACAATAACTCTAGTGGATTAGTGAGGTTGCAATACCAAAAAGATTGAGACATTGTAGCCAATAAAAAATCTTGCAATCTAAAGATTGTAGCCAATAACAAGCACACTATGTAGCTCACTGACATTTGTAAATGAAATATATGGTAAGAAGAATGACAGTCACTTGAGGTGTGGCAGTCAAAAAGAGGCTGAGCAATGACAAGATAATAAAGCTAAAACCTTGCATAGTAAAGTGGAGATTTTAATAGTGAGTTTCCTTACCCCCTTGCTAACCTTAAGGGTTTTTCAAATGCTTTTGGCAATGTTAGACAAGGAAAATGCAATCAGGGAATGACTATCCAAATGAAGTAACAATGGTAATCACAGGTTCAATGTTTCTTCTTATCCATTGTATAATGGCAGCAGTGGATTGCATGTTTGAGCAGTGTTTTGAGACTCATCAAAGATGGGAGAATAGTGAATAATACCTTGTGGACTGTGAAGTAGTGACAATAAGGTTGAAGGATATTAAGACCCACAATACCATGAAACAATGAGTCCCTTGTAGTAAGTAAGTAGGCAGTCTATAGGGCATAGTTTTATTTTATAGAAGGATGCTCATGAAAGGAATCTTCAAGTGACAGTGAGTTGTTTGAGATTGCAACTGAGGTTGCAATATCCAATCTTAAAGGAAGTTAGCAAAGCAGTAAATGTACAAGAAAATCAAATCGTACACAACAAACAATTCACAATCTTATCTTGCATAGTGCCTTGAGTTTGAAGACAAAAATCTCATTGTATCTTGATGAAAGTAGTGAACTTAATGGTCAATCACTGACAACCATGATTTAAAACATTCTATTGTGCTTATGGAGGCAACATTTTAAGCAATTCAGTGAGTGGTGGTTTGGAACAATGACAGGTATGAAGGACTTGCTTTATATGCATACTATGCAGTCTAGCTTAAGACAACATTCTTAGAAGAGATTGAAGGTGGATTATGGAACTCAAGGGTTACCATGATAAGGATTAAAGCAAAGACTGAGATCTATTTAAAAGCCATAGTCATGAAGATATTAAATATGTCACATGCAAAACCCTAGCAATTGGAGTAATGAATATAGTGCCAAAGAGGACAGTGTGTTGAGGTAGATTTAGGAGATCTCCACATTATCTAATTATAGGAAAATACATCATTTATTTATTTTTTTAAATTAAAATAAATCATTCTAAACCCTATATAGGATACATTGATACTTCAAAAGCATCTAATTTATTTTTTAAAATTAAAAGAAATCATTCTAAACCCTATATAGGATACATTGATACTTCAAAAGAATCTGAAGGAATTTGAGATTATGCAAATATATGTCAATTAAATACCTGAATTACAAATAGTAGCGGGAAAAATGTAACCTTTGTTGAGCAGAGTAGGAATGAGATAAGCAACAATGAATCCTATGCCTCTTGTCATGCACATCTCCTTACCGTTCTTTGTCATTCTTTACTAAAACACTTCTCCATTTTGGCGGGCTATGCCTGAAAATAATGTTTCAACAAAGGTTTAGAGTATGTTTATTAAAATGAAAACTCCATTCTGGTGGGCTACACATGAAAATAAGATTTCAACGAAAGTTTTAGGGTATGTTTATTAAAGTTTTAGAGTATTTTGGCATGCTATATTCTTGATTCCTTAAATGATTTATTCAAATGGACTATGACTAAATAAATGACTAACTATTTAGTCATTTTTATTTGTGTGACTAATTAATTTTTAGTCAATGACCAAATTAGTCATTTATTTACTCATTTATAGCTACGTTGTAATAAATGAGTAGAATTTAGTCATTTTTAGTTGTTGTGACTAAAAGTTTTAGTCACCTAGTAATTTATTTTCCAAATTCTACTAGTGATAGGAATGGTGTCAAAGTCCCTATGTTCGATGGAACAAATTATGCATTTTGGAAAGCAAGGATGGAAGCCTTTCTTGTCTCATTAGGGTTTTGTGTATGGAATTCAGTTGAAGATGGATATAATATACCAACTACTTCTCTGAGAAGTGAAGATGATATCAAGGATTATGAGAATAATGGTAAAGTGAGGAATGCTATTTTGAGCAGGCTTTATGATTCAGAACTTGTGAAGGTGATAAGCTACAAAACTCCTAAAGAGGTCTAGGAGAAGTTGAAGAGAATTTATGAAGGAGATGTTGGACACCCAGAATACTGAAGCTACAAAACTACTAAAGAGGTCTAGGAGAATTTGAAGAGAATTTATGAAGGAGATGTTGAACACCCAGAATACTGAGAGCAGGGGTGTGAATTAGTATTCTTATTAAACTTAAACATTCATTCAGTGCATCACATTAAAATTGTAGTAATAGAAAGAAACATAGAAATCATGTATTAGATCAAAGAACACAAGAACACCAAATTATTTGGAAAACCCAAAAAGAGAAAAACCAGGGTGAGGATTAGCTCACAATATAGATATTATAAATGGTTACAAGGTTTGATATAATTAGTGGACTCACTGTCCAAAAGAAGAAAGGCTCACTGCTAAAGGGCTCACTGCCCAAAATAGAAAGAGATAGAATTGAGGGTGGCTCACTGCCAAATACAAACTGCTAATAATGTATCTGACCTATGCTAAAGATAAAGTTACACTGAAGCTCAAAATACTAACTTAACAAACTTCATTCTTCACCTAAAAAATAATTCACACTTCTCAACTATGAATCTCACACACACTTAATTATCTCACATCTCTACACTTCCACACAAGGAATTAACCTTGTATGTATACTATAATCAACCAAAACATTAATTAGGTCAGCCCAAAACATGTATCATGCAACAATTCATCATTTCAACTCAAAACTCAATCATACATGCCTTACAGAAGGAACCAAAGAACATAACACATTAAGATAGGTCGACATGACCTATAATTATTCTCATAAATCCACTCTAAACTCTACTCATCTTCGCACAACCTAAAATACTTAGGTTAGAACTACTGGTGATGGACATGCAAACAAACAAAACACTTTCCAGTTAGAGAAAAAATACCTCAAGCATCCTCAAACACTTTTGCAAATCCGTAATACCAAAATGTTCATCTGTGGTGAAATGTGGAGCATTCCAATCATACACTCTGTCATAGTTGCATTGGAATTTCCAGATCGATACTATGTCACTATTATCTTTGACTACATAAAAAATTATATCATGAAACTTTGGATTTAGAGTCTTCCAACATACATAACCATTAAATCAAAACCACATAACCAAATTCTTCATGGCAGAGCACTGCAAACCAAAAGACTAGTTCTCTAAACATTGGAATTGCATTTTGGAATTAGGTAATTATTCAATCATTTGATCTTTACCAAGCCAACACTTCTGCATCTTTGCCAAGGATTTCCATCAATAATGGGTTGCCATTAATTACAACACCATATAACATCATATACTCATCAATCTTCATTAATCTCTCCATTCAACTCATGTTGCCATCACACAATCTTCAATGACAAACTTCCAACAATCTCTCCCAACAAGTTGGGTTTCCAATTGTGAGCATGAACATAAGCTAAGCTAAACATGGAAGATCCACATGAAATAAACCAATATCTACCTAGTTAAGTCAAGCTCCCAATGAAATAATTGAAAACATCAAATATAGAAGCCATTAAACAAGAAACTAACTAAAATGCATAATGGAAACTAATCTAATGCCTCAAACCTCATCCCATTGGGGGATTGTGTTGCATTGATGTGAAATGACATCCCTTTCCCAACCCCTTAGTTGAAACAATTTTTCAAATGGATTCCATTGATGAAGATTGATAAAATTGGATGAAAATAAGCTAAAATAGATGCAAAGCTAAGCTAAAATGGATATTAAATGCTAAAATGCTAATGGAGAATGCTCTAAAATTTAGTATAGACTAGTTACTCTAAATGAAAGTGGATCCCTTTCTCATAGAAATGAGGAGTATTTATAGGAGAAATGGTTGACTCAATGGTCAGGATTGATTTGACCAATCAATGGATGAGAAGCAATGAGAGGAGATGGCATGGATCATGGATTCTCATCAATGGATTGGAATGAAAGTTGACAAAGATCAAGGACTTTAATCAATGGCTCTCATTGATTCAAAGAAGAAAACTTCCTAAAAATTAGGAATTTGTTAGGAAGTTTGTTACAAGATTCTTCCCATTTTGGAGGAGCTCAAATGTAGGAATATTTGCTTGCAAGTGGGAGGGTGAGAGAAATTAGCTATTTAAGTAATTTAGGAAATTACTCAATTGTGCAAGATGGAGGAAATTAGGGATTTCATTAAATAATTAATTTATTTAACAAAAAAGGGGGAAATGACATTTAACTAAATAATTAAGATTATTTAATTAAATGAGAAGACATAAGAAATTTAATTAAATAATTTGCATTACCTTAATTAAATAAGATGAAAATTAGTATGAAAGAGGATGAAATAGCCAACTAACATTGATTATTTTATTAATAAGAGAAAATGACGTATTTGATTTAGCAATTAAGATTATTTAATTAAACGGTCGAAAAAAGGCGATTTAGGATGAAAGAGGTGTTAGTAATCAAATTCAAATGTGCAATATCAATCAAGACAATTTTTAATGTCTACACCAACAATCTGCCCCTTTGTCATTGATGGAAACAATACTCAAATTTCTCTAATCTTCTCCCCCTTTGACATCAAGGGCAAAGGGGCCCTTAATACCAAATTGTTCAGGTTTCTACTTTTCTCCCCCTTTGTAGATATATATTTGTATGTACATGGGAATAACTCCACATTACTACTTCACTCCTATACTCATATCTTCTCCAACAAAACTGACAAAAAAGTATGCTGCAAAACTCTCTAATACATGTGCATATGTACATTGCAATCTAGAAAGCTATCTATACAAAACATAAATGTACAACTTAGCTTGTGGAGGGTAGATTGCCCTGATTAGATACCTTCAATTTTGCAAGGTGTGGCTCTAGATCCTTCCTTTCTATCTCCCATTCTTTCTTATCAAAGGTAATTATTCCACACTGATTTTCAAACTTCAAATGGAGCTCTTCACCTTCTTTTGAAGAGCTAGGTACTAGATTTTGTTGTAGCATCTTCTTTGTATCAGCCAAAATTCTAGTCAGATAAGGAAGACTTGCACTTACTAGGTCTCTAAGCTAACAATATTACACTATTATCTTTTCTTTTTGCTCCTCTAGTTGGAAAAACTATCTGTGCAAATTTTCAATTGCTAGTTATTCCATCTGCATCTTTCATTGGATCATAAACTCTAGAGGCCTAAGCAATCTAAGAGTCAATTGAGTCCATTTGGTTTTTTGTGCTCTTGGTAGAAAAAATCCATTTCAAGAAAAAATAGAACAAAACTTTTGCTTCCTCTACACAATTCTAAATATCCTTCAAGTTGCTCTACAACTTACCATGTGAATTAGCACATTTTTTGGAATCCTCTACCAATCTCTTAGTATTTATCTTCTTATTCACTTCCTTTTATAACTTCTCTTCTAGACCATTAGAATATTCCTTAAAGGAATCAAGGAGGAGCCTCAGTTTTTGCACACCAGATAAAATTTATCAACATTTGCATTGGGGAAGCTATCTTGCATCACTTTCACCACCTCATCTATCATCTCAACACTCTTCTAGTGAGTCTATAAAATCTCCTTTCTCACAAAGGAATGAAATGCATCATCCAATTGTAGCTTATGCAAGGGATATATTTTGTCCACGTCAACCTATTCTTACTACATAAGAATTTGTAGTAACTGTATTGACACCATCGATTGGAATTGAAGTTGCATATCCAGTAAACTCTTCAAGGAATCCCCAAAAGCTTTGAAGGATTCACCAACTGTTTGAGTGCTTCCTTATTCTATTTTATTTATCTCTTTATCCTATTATACACTACTGGAGTAGTCTTCTGCACTCCTCTCTTCCTCTGCAAATTTCTCACCATTCGAAGGAGGAAAGTTTTTATTCTTTTGAGACTCAAAGTTCTCCAGTTTTTCTTTTTTTCTTCTTTCTTCTGCTCAACATTATTTTGCACATTCGAGAGAGGTAATTTTTGTTCTACTTGATCTTCTTCCTTCTTTGAGGCAACATCATTCTTATCTTCCTTAGTAATACTCTCAACAACTAGAGGGACATTATCTAATATCATGGCTTCCTGATCACCCTCAGGTCTAGACACATGTTCTTGTTCAAAAAATTTAGGTACACCAATAGGTTCATTGATATCTAGAGTAGATACATCATGCTACATTTCAATATCTTCATCCAGAGACACCTAACTTCCTTGCTAGATTTGCAATCTTTTGCAATATTTTATCCCTCAATATTTCTATGTCTTATTTATACTTGCTCATTAGGGTGCTAACTCTTTTATTTGTTCTAAATTTTGTGTTGTAAACTTGAGCCAATATTTCCCTGTCCACATCCATGAGAGAAGAACCAATCTTCTTCAAAGAAAAATTCCTTGTCTTTTCATCTCCATTGAATACTTCTTGTCTTCTTGTACTAAAAAATCCTTTTAAGTCATCTAGAAGATAAATTTCAATTTCACTCAAACTGGTATCAAAGGTATGTTGAATGCACAAGACAACTAAGAATGGGGATGAATAAGTTGTACCTTTAAAACTTCAAAAAACCTCATACACATTCAAATCCACATTCATACAATAAACCCTTAAATCTATTATGATGAATTGACATGAAAACAAAATAGAAAAAAATAAAACAACTTAACACCAAACACAAGAGAACACCAAATTTATGTGGAAAACTGAAGGGAAAAACCATGGTGAGGATTAGCTCACAATATAAGTAATATCAACAATGAATACAAGAGGGATCAATACCCAAAGAAGAAAGGCTCGCTAACAAAAAGGCTCACTACCAAAATAGAAAAGAAGATAGAGAAGAAATGTTACATAGATAAAAGAATCTCAATGCAACAGAGAATCCACCACAATGACCCAACACCTTAGCAATTCGATTGAAAAATTGTAGCCACCTTTTGCTCATTGCATCTAGTAAAATAACACATGAAAGCTCACACTACACTTCTCAATTTCACACTCTAACGCTCCATAATTCACATCATTCACATCTCTCACATATATCTTATCATCCCTCAACAACTCAACTCATACTTATACTATCTTCAACCTTGAAACCCTTCTCCAAGGTCGGCTATGCACATCAACTATGTAAATTCAAATTAGGTTAGCACCAAAACACTTCCGTGGTAGATAAAAGTGAAATCAAAACACATCACACCTTAATTGTGACCCAAATATATAACACCACTCAACCACATGCTTCTATAAACAATATTTATTCATCACAAGTAGTGTAAACACTAGGTCAATCATTACCCATGTAAACACCATTCAAATTTTAAGCACAACATTTCTAAAATCCAAGGTTGACTTGAAAAACACACACCATGCTTGAACATGATCTATAATATTCTTTAAACACCCTGAAATCCAACAAACTCCTTCATAAAAAAATTCCACCTAAAGAATGTACACATCCAATACATCCAAACTACTCTGCCATACACTGTAACTTAAAAAAAAATATTCCAAAGAACCAAACCTCAAACCATCTTGATTGAAGTAATATAATAATACCATCAACACTCCTTCAGATTTGCAAGACTTGAAACATAACTGGGAAGAAACATGGAGCATAAAAATTTCTCCTAGACACCTCTACAATACACGATTCACACACTGGTGAACACAACTTCTTCTGTATAATGATCTAGCACACCAATTCTTTAATATAACACCTTTGAAAACCTCTCATCATCATTTCCAAATTGCACAAGTAGATCTTCAACCTAGAAGAAATGTGGAGCAACATAATAACACACCTATATCACCTAGAACACCATTGCAACACACTATTTCCTCTTTGTATAAAATTTTCTCAAAAGTACTTGGAAACTAAGCATCAGAGACACATCCTCATCATATTCAACACTTCCACAACACAACTAAACTAACTTCAATGTAGTAACTCAACCACATATCCATAGACAAAATATTATCAAAGCAACACAAGAGGTTGGCACTAGTAGCTTTACTAATGAAAACATAATGCAACTAATCAAAGAATCAACTTATCACATTCTTGTAATAATCTTATCCAACAATAGACATCAATGGAAACATAGGCTTGTTGATATCAATGACAACGCCACCTACTCATACTTACAACAATCTCCCTCTTTATCATTGATGGAAACACATGATATGAAAAATCATTAGACACAACAACTCTGAATACCAACACATTGCAACTCTTCACATTACTTCTTCCCTTGAATAACTTATCTTTTTTCACATTTTTCTCTCCCCCTTTGTAGCTTATCTTCTTTACTTGTTTCTCTCTCCCTAAAAAACTTGTTCTTTTTTTTCACATGAATTTCTCTCCCCCTTTGACATCAATGGAAAAGGACAAAAATGTTTTCATTATTTATTTTGTTCCTTTGACATCAATCAACTTGCTTACTTCTGCAACTTCTTTTCTTTATTGCTCTATATACTCCCCCTTAGAAGAACACACCAAACTATACCAAATCAACAACCAATGCACAAATGAAAACAAACACCCTTATGACTGCAACAAACAATAATGTCACTACCTGTTGGAAAAATGTGTCTCAACCTTGCAATTATATACGATTTATTGTTGATAGGATGCATTAATATTTATATATATATTTCCTAGTTATACCGATAGGTGTATACAATGGCAACACAGAGAAAAATGTGAGGGTGTTAACCTTTTTCAGGAAACTCCTAAAATGGTCAACATACATTAAATAATGATATATTGTAAATTTGGACCATTCATTATTAGGTTTTAGATCTAATGGTGGATTTTTTTTGGCCTTTCTTGCTTTAGAATGTAACCCTATTTTATGAGGGCATTGTATTACGATAGTGGTAGATATGGTTATGTATTCCAAGAATCTGATAGCGGTCGTGTTGTCTCTTGATCTTTGAGTGGTGATACCCCTGTGAGAAGCTTGCTCTATAATTATATTGTAATCTTTGTGATTGTTCAATAATATATTGGGTGGCTTTTGGAGTGTGGGATTTTCCTCTCGAAAGGGTTTTCCCCACGTAAATCACTGTGTCATGGTATGCATGATATTTGTGTTTATTTATTTTTAAGTTTCTGTATTTGTTAAAGATCTGTAAATTTTTTTCATTATTCTCCTCTCAAGATTAGTGTAGAAAGTTGTTTTGCTACCTTAGCTTCCTTACAAGTGGTATTAGAGCTTGATCACCTTTGGTTTTAGTTGTGGGTTGTTTGGTTTTTTGAACTAATCCAAATTTGAGTGGGAACTTATGTAGAAGACACTTTGTGATCTTGTTGCAGGAATTTTCAGATGGCAAGTTCATAAGGGAGAATAGAGGTAGAGAAATTTTCTGGAAATAATTTTAAGATGTGGAAGCTAAAGATGGAGGATCTATTGATAGATTGAGATCTGTGGGATGTTGTTGATGAGAATGTTTCAAGTCCTGTAGATCATACTCAAGCTACTCAATATGATGTTATGGACTATAAAGCCAAGGGTCCAATCAAACTGTGCTTGGAAGATTATGTTTTAATTAATGTCCATGAAGAGACCTTTGCACAAAAACTATGGAAGAAGCTTGGTGAGATGTATCAGGTTAAATATTTAGTGAACAAGATTTTCTTGAGGAAGAAGTTATATTCCTTGAGAATGGAAGAGGGTGGATGAATCACAGACCACCTAGAGGCATTCAATATGTTGGTGGCTCAATTAGCATCAGTTGGTGTCAAAATGGATGAGGAGGAGAAATATCAAATCTTGCTTTGTTCATTTCCTGATTCATGGGATTATCTTGTTATGGCTATTGGGAGTACTTTTATAATTTTGAAGACTAAAGATGTGGTGGGTTCGTTTCTTTCTGAAAAAATGAGGAAGGTATCCATCAATACCAAGGAGGCCCTAAATGTTCATGGAAGACCTAAGGAAAAAGGTAAGAATAATGAGAAGCATGACAAATCCAAGTCCAGGGGAAGATCTAAATCTCTTGGAAAGTCCAAAGTTATTTGCTGGAACTGTGGTAAGCCTGGGCATGTTCGTAAGGAATGGAAAGAAGAAAGGAAGAAGAAAAAGAAGAAATTTGATTTTGATTCTGAGTCCAAGAAGGAAGATGGTGACACATTCATTACAACTTTGGCAACTCGTGTAGGTAATGATGCATGGTTAATTGACTCAATGCATCTTTCCATATGTCCTCTAATAGAGATTGGTATTCAGAATATGAAGAATTTGATGGAGGTAAGTGTAATTGGGTGATGATTCTCATTTAGACATTTTTGGTTGTGGTAAAGTTAAAATCAGGTTTCCTAACAGTAGAATAAAAAGGATTAATGGCATGTTTCATATCCCTAGATTAGCACGAATTTTGTTATCTGTGAGAAAACTAATAGATGCGGGTGTGTAGGTAGTATTTTCTGATGTAGGATGCAAGATGGTTAGAGGTGCTATGGTGATTTCTAGAGGTGTCAAATATGGCATGTTGTATAAGCTTGATGCATGTAGTGTTGAGTGCAATATTACTTTTGTGAAAAGCAAGTCTGTGGAAAGAGTGAGGGTTTCACCTTCAATAGATGGTCATGGCTTTTGGGTACCCAAGGGTGCTCTTTCTTCTGAAACAAAGTTACCTACATAGAAAACTATGTTATGGAACCAGAGACTTGACCACATTGGAGAAAAGGGTCTAAGGACCTTGAAAAATAAAAACCTTGTTGACAGTTTGTCTAATTGTAATGTTGAATTTGATTTTTGTGAGCATTGCATTTATGAAAAACAAAATCGCATTTAGTTTTACTCGAGTAATCATAAATCTTGTGGTGTATTGGATCTTATTCATTATTATGTGTTTGGTCCTGTAGATGTTCCTTCAATTGGTAAATACACATATTATGTTTCATTTATTGATGATTATAGTAGAGGGACATGGGTATATTTTCTAAAGAGTAAATCTAAAGTTTTCAGTCAATTTAAAAAATTTAAAGAAATGGTTGAGTTGTAGACTGGAAAGAAAATAATTTTTTTAAGGACTGATAATGGTGGTGAATTTTGCTCTAATGTTTTTGATAGATTTTGTAAAGATTGTGGAAAGAAGACAACTCCATATTCTCCACAAAATAATGGATTTGTAGAAAGAATGATCAGGACACTGATGGAGAACGCTAGGAGTATGTTGAGTGGTGTTGGTCTAGAACAAAGGTTTTGGGATGAAGCTGTTGCCACTACCTGTTACCTGATTAATAGGTCTCCTACATCAGCTCTTGTTGATAAGATTCCTATAGAGGTATGGTCAGATCACAATCCTTCATTAAGAAATCTTAGAGTATTTGGTTGTGAGGCATATGCACATGTGCCAAAGAAGAAACAAACAAAATTGGAGAACAAAGCTGTGAAATGTATCTTCATCAGATATGTTATGGTGTGAAAGGATACAAGCTTTGGGATCCTGTTGCACAAAAGGTAATACATAATAGAAGTGTTATTTTTAGAGAAACTAAGCCTTCTTCTGTTACATTGCAGCTAAAACAAAGGAAACAAGAAGATGTGATTCAATTTCCTTCTACATCTAAGAAAGTTGAATTGAGTCCCAAGGATAGACAAGAAGTTGAGGAGAGCTCATTTAGCTCTAGATCTTTAGAAGAGGAGGAAGAACCTCCAACTCAACTTGTTCATAGGTCCACAAGACATAGAAAACCCCCTGAAAGGTATTCACCTAATGATTGGAGATGTATTTTTTCTTTGAATACTAACATGGATGAACCCAAATTTGTAGAAGAGGCACTAGGTATGAATGATGTAGAATCCTGGAAGACTGCTATGGATGAAGAAATGAAATCTTTGAAAAATAATGATACATGGGACCTTGTACCATTTCCTAAAGGATGAAAACCTATTGGTTGCAAATGGGTGTTCAAGAAAAAGATTGGTTCAGATGGAAGAATTGAGAAATACAAAGCAAGGTTGGTTGTGAAGGGTCTCAAGTTGAGGGTGTTGATCATGGTAAGGTATTTGATCCTATTGAAAAAATGACATCCATTAGATTTTTGCTTTCTATTTCTACTACTTATGATTTATAGGTTGAGAAAATGGATGTGAAAACTACTTTCCTTCATGGTGATTTGGAGGAGGATATTTATATGACACAACCAGAGCACTACGCAGTGAAAGGTAAAAGTAAGCTGATTTGCAAATTGAAGAAATCTTTGTATGGCTTAAAATAGAGTCCTAGGATGTGGTACCAAAAATTTGATACATATGTGTTGAGTTTGGGATTTGAGCATTCTAAATCAAATCATTATGTTTATTATAAAATAGATGGCGATCGTTTCCTATTTATTGCATTATATGTTGATGATATGATATTTATTGGTAGAGGGAAATGTATGATTTTATAACTCAACTTGCTGCTAAATTTAAAATGAAAGATATTGGTGCAGCTAAACACATTCTTACAATGGAAATTAAAAGAAAAAAAGTGAACATAAATATATGGCTTGGCCAAAGTAAGTATGTCAACTCAATTTTATAGAGGTTTGATATGTAGGATTGTAGACCATTGTGTGTTCCTATTTTAGTTGGAACAAATTTATCTATGTCAAATTGTCTAACATCTCCATCAGAAATGGAAGACATGAGCAGAGTGCCTTACCAGAGTGCAGTTGGAAGTTTGATGTATGCTATGGTTTGTACTAGACCAAACATTTCCCAAGCAGTGGGAGTTCTTTCCAGATATATGTCTAATCTTGGTAGAGTTCATTGGGATGTAGTTAAAAGAGTCTTTAGATATTTTTGGGGTACCTCAAATTATTCCTTATTTTATCATAGTAATATGATTGAAGATGAGATTTCCCTTGATATTCATGGTTATGTGGATTCAGACTAGGCCGGTGATGTTGATAATAGATAATCCACCAATACTTATGTGTTTACTTTATTTGGTGGTGCAAATAGTTGGATGAGTAAGTGACTGTATGTGGTTGCTTTGTCCACTACTAAAGCAGAGTATATGGTAGCTACTCATGCTTGTAAATAAGCCATTTAGCTTAAGAGATTATGTTCAGATATTGGAATAAAACAAGGTGTAGTGACAATTTATTGTGATAGTCAGAGTGTGATATGTCTAGCCAAGAGCCTAATATTTCATGCCAGGACCAAGCACATTGATGTACAATATCATTTTGTTAGAGATATGGTCGAAGATGGCAGGGTGAAGCTGGTTAAGGTAGAGACTTTAATGAATGTTGTTGATTCTTTAACTAATCCTGTAAGCACAAAGAAGTTCAAATGGTGTTCTTTGACTATGGGCCTTTCGTCCCCTAGCAATTAAAGAGACGATGTTTACACCCTCACATTGATCTTGCAAGGTGTTCAAAAAGTGGTATATTTGTTGGAAAAATTTGTCTCAACCTTGCAATTATATACGATTTATTATTGATAGGATGTGTATATATATTTCTTAGTTACACCGATAGGTGTATACAATGGAAGCAAAGAGAAAAATGTGAGCGTGCTAACTTTTTCAGGAAACTCCTAAAATGGTCGACATATATTAAATAATGATTTATTGTAAATTTGGACCATTCATTATTAGGTTTTAGATCTAATGGTGGATATTTTGTTGGCCTTTATTTCCCTATAATGTAACCCTATTTTATGAGGGTGTTGTATTATAGCTGCAGTAGAGACAATGATGTATTTTAAAATTCTGATAGCGGTCATGTTGTATCTTGATCTCTGAGTGGTGATACTCCTGTGAGAAGCTTGATATGCAAGTATATTGTAATCTTTTTGATTGCTGAATAATATATTGGGTGGCTTTTGGAGTGTGGGGTTTTTCTCTCGAAAGGGTTTTCCCCACATAAAAAACTATATAATGGTATGCATGATATTTGTGTTTATTTATGTTTAAGTTTTTGTAACTATTAAAGATCTATAATTTTTTTGCATTATTCTCCTCTCAAGATTAGTGTAGGAAGTTGTTCCACTACCTTAGCTTTCTTACACTACCTACTCCCCTTGAGAGGTAGCCACTAACATTAGTCCATACCAAAGAATGAATCTTGAGATCCACTAGACTGATGCATCTCCTTATGCATCTAGTTCAAAGAAGGAGGGACAATAACCCCCAAATTCTCTTGGAGATACTCAAAAGTATCCTTAAGAAGAGACTTAGTGAATATATCAACAATCTGGTTCTTTGTAGGTACATATTCAAGCTTCACTTCATTCTCCAAAACCTTGTCTCTCAAAAAGTGATACCTGATTGAAATATGTTTTTTCCTTGAATGCATCATGAGATTCTTTGAAATATTGATTACACTTGTATTGTCACAAAAGATAGAAATTGGTTCATCATACATTACTCTGATATCCTTCAATGTTTTCCTCATCCACAACACTTGTGTGTAGCAAGATGTTGCTGCAATGTACTCAACCTTTGTAGTAGATAAAGATATTGAATCTCATTTCTTACTTAGCCATGATATCAATCTACATCCAAGAAAGAATAAACCACCACTTGTACTTTTCCTGTCATCAACACAACCATCCCAATCTGCATCTATGTTGGCACTCAAGGTGAAATCAGTATCCTTTGGATACCATAAGACATAATACAGAGTGCCCTTGAAATATCTGAATATCTTCCTCATTGCTGCAACATGTGACTCTCTAGGATCTTCTTGAAAATTAGCCACAAGACAAACTTCATGCATGATATCCAATCTAGTAGCAGTTAGATATAGTAGTCCACCAATCGTTGATCTGTACTTGATTTGATCAACCTTAGGAGATTCATCATTCTTTCTCATTTTTCAACTAGAACCATAGGAGTGCATATCAATTTGGAGTCTTCCATTCCAAACAATTTCAACATTTCTTTGACATACTTTGATTGTGAGATGAATATACCTTTGTCTATTTGATTGATTTGTAGCCCAAGGAAGAAATTCATCTGCACAAACATAGACATCTTAAACTCTTTTTGCATCTCTTCTGCAACTTTGTGCACATCTCTTCATTACCTCCAAAAATTATGTCATCAACATACACAACCAAAATCAAGATTTGATATTTTTCAACTTTAAATTAAATATTACTATCTATGGTACCTTTATTGAAACCTTGTTGTATCAAATATTTATCCAACCTTGCATACCAAGCTCTAGTAGCTTGCTTCAATCCATATAATTCCTTCTTTAATCTATAGACCATATTTGGTTTGTCTGATAATTGAAATCATTTTGGTTGTTCCATGTATACTTTTTCCTCTAATTCTCCATTCAAGATAGAAAAATTTACATTCATTTGATAAACTTTGAAATCCTTATGTGCTGAAAAAGCTAGAAACATCCTGATAGCTTCCATTCTTTCCACTAGAGTAAATGTCTCCTCAAAATCTATTCCTTCAACTTGTGAGTAGCCCTTACACATAAGTCTTTCCTTGTTTCTTACCACTTCTCCATTCTCATTCAATTTGTTTTTGAATACCCACTTAGTTCGAATTATGTTTTTATATGTCGGTCTTGGGACAAGTTCCCAAGTTTGATTCTTTTCAATGTACAGTAGTTCTTCTTCCATAGCATTTTTCCAATGTTCATCTTGACATGCCTCAATCACTGTTTTAGGTTCAACTTCCTATAGTAAACTCAGATTTACCTCTTCTTCAATAACTTTCCTTCTTGTTAGCACACCTTTACTTTTATCTCCAATAATTTGTTCTCCCGAA
This sequence comes from Sequoia sempervirens, assembly GCA_007258455.2. Lineage (NCBI taxonomy): Eukaryota > Viridiplantae > Streptophyta > Pinopsida > Cupressales > Cupressaceae > Sequoia > Sequoia sempervirens. The sequence continues at coordinate 275,146,341 of VDFB02270651.1, forward strand.
TGATTTCTTTGCACATACTTAGGGGTTCTAGGGGTCTTTTCCGAAGCTTCTTCCTCTTCAATCTACACTTCCTTTTCCTTAGCCTTTTCTTTTTCTTTGCAATCAGGCTCACCTAATTCATATGCATCTATCACCACCAATTTCTAAAAATCTTCATCAACCTTGACACTTGCAGTCTCAACAATATTTCTTAGTCTTTTTTTGTAGCATCGATATTCTTTTCTTTTAGTAGAATATCCAAGGAAGATCCCTTCATTAGACGTTGGATCAAAATTTCCCAAGTTTTATTCATCTCTTCTGATATAGCACTTGCTTCCAAACACCATGAAGTACTTGAAAGTAGCTATCCTTCCATACCATAAATCATAGGGATTCTTTGTGCTATTTGATTTTACTTGAACTCTATTAAGTAAAGTAGGTATCCTTCCATACCATAACTCATAGGGATTCTTTGTGCTATTTGATTTTACTTGAACTATGTTAAGTATGTAAACAATAGTATGAATTGCTTCTCTCTAGTAGAATTCTGGTAGGTTAGCTTCTTTCATCATTGTCCTTGCAGCTTTTTGAACGGTCCTATTTTTCCTTTCAATCACTCCATTTTACTGAGGAATTCTAGGGGAAAACAAGTGCTTCTTTATGCCATGATTCTCACAAAACATGTTAAATTCATTGGAGATGAACTCTCCACCTCTATCAGACCTCAAAAACTTGATCTTCATATCCATTTCATTCTCAACCATAACTTTAATTGCTTTGAACTTATCTAGGGCTTCAAAATTTTCTTTAAGAAAAGTAACCCATGTCATTCTAGAATAATCATCAATTAAAAGCATGAAATACCTATCACCTTGAAGACTTCTTACTCTTGTAGGACAAAAAAATATTTGTATGCATCAATTCCAGTAATCTAGTAGAAGATTTTTCTTTTCCTTTGAAACTTCTTGTTTTCTTTCCAATCTGACAATCCTTGTAGATAACATTGATAGGCTTTGTAATTTTTGGCAAATATATCACTACTTGAACTGAATTGATTCTTACCAAATTATCAAAATTTATGTGACACATCCTCTTGTACTAAATCCAAATTTAATTAAAATGAGTCCTAAAGCAATGACCATCAGCACCCTTAAGCTGATAAACATTTCCATCTGTCTTTCTTCCAGCAACAATCATAGTTTAAGATCCTTTTATGATCTCACATCCATCATCCTAAAACATAATATTGTATCCTTTACTACACATTTTTCCAACAATCAAGATTTTATGCCTTAAACCCTTGACATAGTAAACAACATCAGTATTATGCTTGCCATCAAAGCTAATTGAAGCCATTCCACATATCTTAGCACTTGAATCATCACCAAATCTAATAAGTCCTCCATCATAATTTTCAAGTTTAAGTACTCTTGTCTCTAGTCATATGGTTAGAGCATCCACTATTAATGATCCAATAGTTCTTATCATGTCTAGCATGAAATACAGATACCAAAGTACCTTCGGTCTTATCTTTTCTCTCCGGAGGGCATTCCTTCACACATCTTTTAGAGTTGGTAGAAATAGATTCATCTTTTAAATCCATGAACAAGCATTCATCATCATCATCTCCATAATCAGATTCATCATTGAAAATGCTTGCATCTTCTCTAACATAATAACTTTTCTTAATCATCTTACCTATGTTCTCCTTTTTTGTCATTCATAACTCTGTTTGGACATCTTGAAGCATAGTGACCTATCTTTCCACAACTGAAACATTTGACAGGAAACTTACCTTTCTACTTGGTAGCACCCTTTTTCATCCTTCTCACAAAGTTTTCTTCCACATCATCAAGATCATCCTAATCTGATTCTTTAGTCTTATTTGATTTTCTAGCCTTAAAATTATCCTCATTTTTTGCATCATTATTAATACCAAATTCTCTCAATTAAAATGCAATTAGAGAACCATACAATTGATCTCTAGTATAATGATCTAGATTTTGATATTCCTTAATAGTAGAAACTTTATGAATATAAGCTTTAGGAAGGGTTCTAAGAATTTTTTTTACCACTTTTGATTCTTTGACTTTTCCACCAAGACCTTTGATGTAGTTGACCACTTCGTCTACCCTCTTCATATAGCTTGTAATTTTTTCATCTTCGGAAATCTGTAAGTTCTCAAATGTGATCTTTATATTCTACATTGTATCTTGTTTGACCATATCATCTCCTTCATAAATACTTTCCAACTTTTCACAAATTTCTTTACCAATTTGCAGATTCATAACTTTCACAATTCAAAATTTGTAAGACTGCTCAAGAGAGCATACCTTGCTTTAATATTTCTTTCATAGGCCTTGAGTTCAACTTCAGTGCTTAGACCATTGGTAGGCATAGTATATCCATTCTGAATTGATTTCCAGACATCATATCCTAGATAATCTAGAAAGCCTCCCATCCTTGTTTTCTAGAATGGATAGTTCGTTCCATCAAATATAGGGATCTCCTTGTGTGTCATCCTAGATATACCTTAAGTAGTTAAGCTTTCTTCCAAGGAACCTTTCTCTAATACCAATTATTGAATTCACAAGACAACTGAGAGGGGGGTGAATTAGTTATACCTTTAAAACTTCAAAAACTATCATTCACATTTAGATCCACATTCATTCAATAAACCCTTAAATCTATTATGATGAATTGGCATGAAAGGAAAATAACAAAAATTGAAACAACTTAACACCATACACAATAGAACACCAAATTTATATGAAAAACCCAAGAAGGGAAAACTACGATGAGGATTAGCTCACAATATAAGTATATCCACACCAAATATAATAGGGCTCACTACCCAAAGAAGAAAGGATCACTACCAAAAATGTTCACTTCCAGAATAGAAAAGAAGATAGAGAAGAAATGTAACACAAAGAAAAGCATCTCAATGCAACAGAGAATCCAACACATTGACATCAACACCTTCATAATCTGATTGAATAATTGTATCCACCTTATGCTCACTACATCTAGTAAACCAACACATGAAAGCTTGCACTACACTTCTTAATTTCACACTCTAACACTATACAATTCACATCATTCACATCTCTCACATCTATCTTATCATCCCTCAACAACTCAGCTCATACTTATACCATCTTCAACCTTGAAACCCTTCTCCAAGGTCAGTTATGCACATCAACCATGCAAATTCAAATTAGGTCGGCACCAAAACACTTTCGTGGTGGATAAAAGTGAAAGTGGACAACATCACTCCTTAATTGCAACCCAAATATATAACACTACTCAACCACATGCTTCTATAAACAATATTTATAAATCTCAAGTAGTGTAAACAACAAGTTGACTATTACCCATGAAAAATCCATTAAAAATTTAAGAACATGCTTCCTCAAAACCAAGGACAACTTGTGAACCACACACCACACTTGAACATGATCTAGAATATTCCTCAAACACCTTGAAATCCAACAAACTCCTTTGCACCAACTTCCACCTGAATAATGTACACACCCAATACATCTAGACTACTTTTCCATACACTGTAACTTATAAAAAAATATTTTAAAGCACCAAAACTCAGACCATCTTGATTGAAGTAAGATACCAACACCATCAACACTCCTTCAGATTCACAAGACCTAAAACATAACTAAAGAGAAATGTGAAGTAGAAAAATTTCTCCCAGACACCTCTGCAATACACAACTCACACACTAGAGAAAATAACTTCTTTACAACGATCCAACACACGAATTCTTTCTTGTAACTCCTATGAACACCTCTCATCATCATATTTAAATCACATAGTCAGATCTTCAACCTAGAAGAAATGTGAAGCAGCACAAGAACACACCTCTGTCACCTAGAACACCACTGCAACACATTATTTCCTCTTTGTATCAAATTTTCTCAAAAGCACTTGGAAACCAAGCACCAAAGACACATCATCATCATCTTCAACACTTCCACAACACAACTAAACCAACTACAAAATAGTAACTCAACCACATATCCATAGACAAAATCTTATCAAAGAAACACTAGAGGTTGACATAAGTAACTTTACTAATGACAACATAATGCAACTAATCAAATCATCAATTGCTCACATTCTTGCAAAAGTCTTATCCAACAATAGAAATCAATGACAACACAAGCTTGTTGATATCAATGACAACACCAACTTCTTATACTTGCAACAAGGTAACCATATATTTTACAATGGCCTCTTCAATTGTGGCCTTATTCTTTTTGTTTTCATCTAGATACATTCATGTAGTTTCTTCTAGCAGACCAAAATTTGTAATTACATTAAATAAAGCATCTAGTTTTAAAGGGTTGTTTTGTTCCCTTATTAGAGGGGATTTTTCCTTCTTCTTTCCCTTGTCCTGACCCTTAGGAGAATTTTCTCATTTACTAGATGTATTTTCTCTCTTCTAAATGACAAATGTCTTCTTCTACTTCTTTACTTCTTCCTCACTTTCTATATCCACAATATCGATTTTAGCTTTCTTTATACTAGTTTCTTCTTAGGAGACTTGTGAAATTATCTTCTTTTAGAGCAATTGAGGTCCTTATTCTTCTTCATCATCATCATAACTTACATACTTATCTCTTGTAGCTTTCTCTTTTCCTTTCCTTTTTGGATTCTTTTGTTGTGTTGCAGGGGTAGTGGATGCAACTTTATTCTTGGCACCAACTACAAGCTTTGTTCCAGAGGATTTCAAAACAACTAGAGAGGGAGTAGAAGTCCTGATGGACCTTCTTGTGATTGGTTTCCCCTACAAATCCACATATGGGGATTTAATTTTCTCTACATTCCGCTTAGAAGAACAAACAATCTCCTGTAATTCTACCTTCTTTTTCTCTACATTTTTCTTTATTTCCTTTTCCTTTTGCTTCAAATGCACTTCACTAGATATTTCCTCATAGGTTCCAAACCTATCTACAGTAGGGTCTTTTGGTTTTCTCAACATAAGATCTACAAGACCAGTGATTACATCTTCTACCACTTCATAACCCATTTCCAGAATCCAGACCATTTTGGGTTCCATTGCTTCCGTAATTCATTTATCTCTAGTAACCATAAAGGTTATATCCTTCTTATACTTTTCCACAACACTTTTGGGTGGGTACAGAAAGATGGGGGGCCAAAAAGTGGCCAACCATCTTTAATTTTTTAAAAAGTCATAACGTGAGCATGCTATAACGTGCTCACGTTATAATGAACTTGTGTTATAATGCACTCATATTATGGCTTAGTGTTTCTGAGCCTAAGGCTTGGCAACACCAAGGCCTTAATGTGCTCACATTATAATGTGAGCACGTTATACCTTGTTATAATAAAAAAAGAAACATTTCATCATTTTAATTTTTGCATTTTCCTACAAACCTACAGTCTTCAAACCCTCAAGAGCATGCTCGCATTATTGGAAACCAATTTATTCATCAAATCATTGGAAAATCTTCACCAAAATGCTGCCACAATGTCAAGGAGGTCAAAGACATAAGTTTTGTTTGTTTTTTATGTGAATTTGTTTCTAAATAGGTAGATTTAATATTTTTTTTTTGATGTAAATTTATTTAATTTATAGGAAATGATAATCAACCTCCTAATCCTCAAAATCCTCCTTCACTTTAACCTAAAATACCTATTGAAGAATAACCCCAACAACAAACACCTCCAACAATTCCTCAATATGCTCCAAGAACTCAAGAAAATATAATGGGGAAAATTGAAGACAACAAAAAAAAATTGAGGATATAATTCCAAGGTTGAAAGATCTTGTAAGCTCAACCTCATATAGAGCCACGATTTCTCAATCACTTGAATCTATGTTATCAAATGTAGATTCAATCAAAAAGCAAATAACTAGTTGGGCGGATAAGAGAAGAGACTATAGACAATTTTATGCTAATAAATTATCCTATAAACAAGTGAAAGATGAGAAAATTACAAAATTTTACTTTTGTTCCCTATTCACAAACCTTAAAAAAATCAACCTTTACACCCTTCAAGAAAGAGGTTCCCTATCCATTGGTTCAACCACCAAGGGATAAAGAACCATTTTTGGTAGAGGTGGTGGATGGTTTTTGACCATCCACCATGCAACAATAATGAGATGCCGCAATATTTTTTGAGGAAACTCTACTGCAAGTTTATCTTCAATAAAATCCTAAACTATTTTGATATGCGGGATTTCTAGAGTAGAGATGGAGGCTCCGCACAGGATAGAGTGGGGGAACGTCTTGATCCAAAGTGACTAGTGAGATGAGCACTTGCTAGACTAGTATACAAGCATGTGGCTATCCCTTCTGTTGTGAAGGAGAGTGTTGAGGTCGAGACATTGCAATAAATTAGTTCCTTGACCCAGAGCATCATACAACATGCTAGTCCTATAGCACAAGGTGAGTAGGGAAAGTCTTCAGACAGTAGTGTTCCACCTCCTATTTGTCAAACTTGCGAGACACCCTTTAGTTATGACCCCACACATAGTCAGGAGGAAGGTGTGTAGGGTATATCTATAGCCAATTAGATGGTGATGATAGACACCCTCGTTAGTGAGGCATTCAACCTTGATAGTCAAGTAAATGTTAGCAAGTTCATTGAATTTAATTTATTAAATTTCATTTTTGAAATGTAAGATTAACTAAATTAGTTTAACGATTATAATTAAATTTTAGAGTCATAACATTCATATAGTTTTCACGAACCTTCACCTCCTTATTATGCGATGACATGCATTGTTGAGGTATGTAACTAGTAAATAATTATAAATATTACCTGTGAATACCATTGTTATATGAATGGTATTCTTATATCTGATTTTGGATGTTGAATAGGTTAATCTTGGAGATTTGACGACAACACCTCCCAGTGGAGGTGGACATCGAAGCTTCACTTAGGTAATAAAATAAATAGTTTAACTAATGAATTGTAGAAAATATATTTTTGTAGTTTATATTCATATCACTTATTACATTGCATTGCACATATTTCAAACTCAAAGCATTGCTTCACATTGCATAACTAATAACTAGATGTTGATAGATGACAAAATTCCAATTACAATATAGTTTTTTACAAAGTCAACATAAGCAGTTATGCAATTACTTCACATTGCATAACTAATAACTAGGAGTAGCTACCAATTGTATTTCTTGTCATGTAATTCCATGAGACCACATTTCTTTTAGGCATTTTATCAAACAACTCACTGCCTTTTCTATGCCACCACATTTTCCATACATTTCTACCAAAGCATTTTATCAAACAGTTCACTTCCTTGCTGCTATGGCTAAAAAAGTAAAATAGGTGCTTTCAAACAAACTATGGATGCTTGGAATAAATCTATCAAAATACAATAGTAAGCAATAGCATAGAAAATGCAATGAGTTGTTTGAAAATTTTCCTCAAAGAAATGTGGTCTCATGGTGATGTCCATCACCATGAGACCACATTTCTTTGAGGCATTTTTTTGAACATCTCACTACCTTGTCTATACTACTACATTTTCCATACATGTCTACCGAAGAATTTTATCAAATAGTTCACTTCCTTGCTGCTATGGCTAAAATCCTAAAATAGGTACTTTCGAACAAACTATGGATGCTTGGAAAAAAATCTATCAAAGCATAATAGTAAGCAATAGAATAGAAAAATAAATGAGTTGTTTAAAAAAATTCCTCAAAGAAATGTGGTCTCATGGTGATGTCCATCACCATGAGACCACATTTCTTTGAGAATTTTTTCAAACAACTCACTACCTTGTCTATGCTGCCACATTTTCCATAAATTTCTACCAACATTTTATCAAATAGTTCACTTCCTTGCTACTATGGATAAAAGTATAAAATAGGTGCTTTCAAACAAACTATGGGGGCTTGGAAAAAATCTATCAAAGCATAATAGTAAGCAATAGCATAGACAAGGCAGTGAGCTATTTGAAAAAATGTCTCAAAGAAATGTGGTCTCATGGTGATGAACATCACCATGCGACCACATTTCTTTGAGATATTTTTTCAAACAACTCACTTCCTTGTCTATGCTACCACATTTTCCATACATGTCTACCAAATAATCTTATCAAACAGTTCACTTCCTTGTTGCTATGGCTAAAATCCTAAATTAGGCGCTTTCGAACAAACTATGGAGGCTTGGAAAAAATCTATCAAAGCATAATAGTATGAAATAGCATAGAAAATTCAATAAGTTGTCTAAAAAAATACCTCAAAGAAATGTGGTCTCATGGTGATGTCCATCACCATGAGACCACATTTCTTTGAGGATTTTTTTCAAATAGCTCACGGCCTTGTCTATATTACCACATTTTCCATACATGTCTACCAAAGAATTTTATCAAAAAGTTCACTTCCTTGCTGTTATGGCTAAAAGCCTAAAACACGTGCTTGCAAAAAAACTATGGATGCTTGGAAAAATATAGCAAAGCATAATAGTAAGCAATAGCATAGACAAGGAAATGGGTTGTTTGAAAAAAATGCCTCAAAGAAATGTGGTTTCATGGTGATGTCCATTACCATGAGACCACATTTCTTTGAGGAATTTTTTCAAACAACTCCCTACCTTGTCTATGCTACCACATTTTCCATACATGTCTACCAATGCATTACAAGCATATATATATATAATAACAAAGGAATTTTCTTTACAATACTTACTTTTTTTTCCTTCAAAACAAAGAGTTTGAGTAGAAAATTTAATTTACAAGCCATTCATTTTCAAACACTTGAGAAATTCAAGTCAGGAAATTACATTCTTATATATGCAAATTAGTTCAAATGCAAATCATCATGCCATTTGTGGTGTGTGCACCCATATTTCAACTAGCTTACTATTCGATTCAACTAAACAATCCTACTTCAACTGTGTTAACATCCTTCAACCTGTCACCCTCCAACTACACACACTTTCACTTTCAAATTGATCAGTAACGTTCAATTCTTGGAAACATATAAAATAATTTCCAAAAGTTCACAAAGTCAACATCAGTCAACTTCTTTCATTCAATTTTTGAATATTCCAAAATCTCTATTTAATATTTAATTGAATTTCTTCAATAATTCAATTTACCATATTATGATAAATAAGCAATAAAATTGGGTAATGACATCCTTTGCCTCTTGGAAGAGACATCGTCCTAATGTCTAGTAATTCAAAATAAAAGAAAATCATATCAATCTTGAACATACATGTTTATTTCAACATCACATCAAAAATATATATATGTCTATTTCAACATCACATTAGAAGTATATATGTCTATTTCAACGTCACATCAAAATATATATGTTTATTTCAACATCACATCAGAATATATATGTCTATTTCAACATCACATCAGAAGTATATATGTCTATTTCAACATCACATCAAAATATACATGTCTATTGCAACATCACATCAAAATATATATGTCTATTTCAACATCAAAATTCCAAGCATGAAATATCATAGTATCTCAATCCAAAAATTTCCATACAAAATTATTGATTTTCTTTTTCAAGAAAGAAAATGTGGAAAGGAGCATTCTATTTCTTCTGCATCCTCCCAAGTAGCACTGTCCTCTGAGTACTAGTCCCATTGGACCTTAAACTGAGCAATATCTCTACTCCACAACTTAATGTTGCATCTATCCAAGATTCTAATGGGCTCCACTAGCACCACTCCTAGATCCTATACCTGCAAGGATTTCCAATCAAGCACATGAGTCACATCAGGATGATATGTATTAATCAAGGAAACATGAAACACATTATGAAGTCGAGCTAGAGTAGGTGGTAGAGCTAGTCTATAAGAAATTGGGTTAATTACTTACAAGACTTCAAATGGTCCCACATATCTTGGCGAAAACTTGGAAGACTTTCCAAAAGCAATAGAAATTTTATGAGGTTTAACTCTCAAGAAAACTTTATCCCCTGTTGCAAACTTTCTAAGATTTCAGTTCTTATCGACATAACTCTTATGTTAGTTTGTCGCCTCTTTCAATCTGCTCTTAATGACCCTCATTTGTTCTTCAATTTCTTTAAGCATTTCAGGTCCTACTATGATCTTATCCTCCAATTTATCCCAACTGATGGGGGTATGACACTTCTGACCATATAAGGATTCAAATGGTGCCATGCCTGAGGATGTATGATAGGAGTTGTAAGCAAACTCTACCAAAGGAAAATATTCTTCCTACTTGTATTGTTGGTCCATATGATACATTCAAATGAGATCTTCAACTGCCTAATTCACCCTCTCTATTTTCCCTTCAATCTAAGGATGATAAGTCGAGCTGAAATTCAATTTGGTCCCCAATGTAGCATTCAAGGTTGTCCAAAACCTTGAGGTCATCTGCATGTCCCTATCAAAAATGATAGTCTATGGCACTCCATGTAAGCGAAAGATCTCCTAGACAAATTTCTTGGCCAAGGTCAACAAGCCATCCTTAAGGTTTCCTGGAAAGAAGTGTGTAACCTCAAGCAACTTGTCAATCACGACCAAGATAACATCATACTTATTCTTGCTCAATGACAACCCCTATACAAAATCCATATTGATCACCTGTCATTTATACTCAGGTATGTCATGAGGATACAATAACCCAGTTGGATGTGCATGCTCAACCTTGACTCGCTAGCACTCCATGTTAGAGTAAAGGTTTTAATTTAATCATGTTGATTAAATTACCTTTATTCATCTCTTAAGATTTCACTTTAGTTTGCATTTTGTGACATTTAATAATTATATTAATTATAAATGTCTACCTATTAGGGTTTCTTTTAGGGTTGCACAATATCCTTTTATAAGGATTCATCATTGTAATTTATCTCTCTCGGATGAATACACTTTTCAGCTTTCAGAGCACCCTTGCTTGTTTGTCTCCATCTCTTCTTTTTGTGATAGGTTATTTGCATGCAGGTGATCTTCGGGGTCTGTGAGGTTGGCTTTCTCAACTTCTACATGGTATCAGAGCTCCAGATCTGTGGTTGCCTGTTCTTTTTTTTGAAGATATCAGCTTACAGAGTTTTTTTTCTGTGCAAAGGTTTCATTCTAGTTCATTTTTTCCAGATCAGAAGGGTTTTCCATCATTTTTTTTTAAAATTCAATTTTATCTCTCAAACGGTGCATGCTGGTGAAAAAAGGACCTCATAGGTGCGCTCAGAAGGCCCAAAAACCCCTATTTTCATATAAAATATAATAGAGTTTGCTGAAAATTGATTTTTTAGTGTTTTTGGGGAATTTCAAAAAAAGCCCAAAAAATCCACACGATTGTACGGATCCGTACGGACGAGATGATTTTCCTTTCATTTTTTTGGTCACTGCTTCAATTTTGAGTTGCCCCATTTTTTGTGCCATTTTGATTTCTGCCTCGATTATCGTGCATGAAAGTTCAGCTGAATATTTTTGGTTTAAAGCCTAAATGGGTGCTTTTAATAAAACGGGCATATCTCGGGCGTTTTAGCTCGTATTTTCAAATGAAAATAGGCGTTGGAAAGCTGGTTCCGACGCCGTTTTGATGGATTATATCTGATTTCCTAGTTTTTCCATTTTGATGCTGTTTTCCTTAGTTAAAGTCAGAACAAACTTTTTGCACTCTCGGAGCCATATCTTTTGCATACGGACTTCGTTTTTCGCAAACGAATAGGCGTTGGAAAGGTGTTTCTGTGAAATTTTCAGATCTGTAATTTATTTTTCTAGAATCTACCTCAGGTACTTTTTATTCAATTTTTTGTGTTTTCACACATCTGTCAATTACTTGGACATTTTGGCACCTGGAAATGATCTATTTGCGTGGGATGGCTTTATTTAATCTGCTTTATCAGTATTGAGGTCAGTTAGTCTCATATTTGTTAATTTGAAGAGTTATCATGGGTTTTTCTACTCACCCTTCAGTTGTTTTTCTAGAACGGGGTAATTATGAGTCATGGGCAAAGGGCATACTTACACACTGTAGGTGGCTTAATATTTTGCCTTATTTGTATGATCTCATACCTAAACCAGCAACTTCAGAGGGAAAACTAGCTTGGGATATCATTAGAAATCACATAGTAGGAGTTATTTTGTCTAGTGTTGATTCTGACACTGTGTGGGCTATATCGGGCATTGATTGTCCTCACCCTCTTTGGGCACATCTTTGGGAGATCTATGGAGACCCCAATCTTTCTCCATTCCCAGAGGATCCTACTTCAGATTGTCTTGTACCCATTGCTTGGAGAGATAACACACCTTTTGATCATGATACTTTAAAGGAACTTCAATATTTAGACACCCTTACATATTCCGATGAATCAGAGGATCGTCTCACAGTTCCTACTCTTCAGACTGAGATTATACTTGTATTAGCATCTTCTCCTGTTGTTCTTGATCAGTTTGATATTGCCTCTTCTTTGGCTCCTATTGATTCAGCTAAGCAGGACATCATACATCTTTCAAACATGGCTACTTGGGATTCTTATCTTGCAGGCATTTCGTCTTTGTTTGTAGAGTCCTATATTGCAGATCTGGAGGATTACTTTGAGGATTCGCAACTCCTCTTTGTTGACAGCCATATTCCAGTTGTTAGCCCACCATCATCCGTGCATTCAGAGGTTGCAGTTTTTGAGTCTTCAGTTCAGTTTGGATTTGACATCTTTTGTTTCAGTTCAGACAGAGAGATTCTTCAGCATCCTATTATGGCACACATCTTGAGATAGATTGATTCTTCTCTCTTCAAAGGGTTTCTTCATCTTCGTCCTTTGGATCTATTTCTTCCCAAGGGGAGGAATATTATATGCTTCTTCAGGATCTCTTTTTGGATTCTACCTCAGGCATCCATATGTGCGACATGAGTTTCTTCATTGTGGGGGGGCCTTCTAGTCTCTTTCTTTTTCTCCTATGGAGACCATTGTACATGTACTTATATGATAGAAGCTGTCTATGGGGGGTCTTATGTTATCCACCTCCTATCCTTCTGTTTTTAGTGCATTTATTTCTTTCATCTCTTTTTGGAGTAGAGTTTTTCCCATGAGGTTTTCTCTATTTCTCCACTTTACAGAGATTTGGTTGTAATTGGGTACCTTATCTGGCCTTGTTGCCGGGACCCAAGTTTACTTTCTTGCACATGTTTGTAACTTCACTTTTGCTCATCTTAAGGGGGGGTGTTAGAGTAAAGGTTTTAATTTAATCATGTTGATTAAATTACCTTTATTCCTCTCTTAAGATTTCACTTTAGTTTTCATTTTGTGACATTTAATAATTATATTAATTATTAAATGTCTACCTATTAGGGTTTCTTTTAGGGTTGCACAATATCCTTTTATAAGGATTCATCATTGTAATTTATCTCTCTCGGATGAATATATTTTTCAGCTTTCAGAGCACCCTTGCTTGTTTGTCTCCATCTCTTCTTTCTGTGACAGGTTATTTGCATGCAGGTGATCTTCGCGGTCTATGAGGTTGGCTTTCTCAACTTCTACACTCCAAGCATCTAGCTACGTACTCCGCTACAACCTTCTTTAGTTTTGGACAAAAATATAGAGTCTTCAACTCCGCGATCATATTGGATACTTTGGGGTGTCTTGAATAAGGTACATTGTGAAATTCTTCTAAAACCAACTTTCTCAGCTCTCCACAGTCAGGAATATACATTCTTCTCTGGTATCTCAAAATACCATCTGGTTCGATCTCATACCCATCGAATTGATGATCCAAAGGATTTATTGCTAGGGTGCTCTTCACTCTCTCATAATGCTCATCCCCTAACAGATTTTGAATTACCTGTTGTCTCAAGTTAGACCTCATTAAGATCATGGTTGTCATATGCCTTCGTCTACTAAGAGCATCAACCATTCTATTCTCTTTCCCTTTTATTTATTCAATTCTAAAGTCGTACTTGCTAAGGAATTCCAACCACCTTCTTTGCCACACATTAAGGTTTGGTTGGGTAAATATGTATCTCAATTCTAAGTGGTATGTCTTGAGTTCAAATTGCTTTCCCAAAAGATGATGCCTCCACATCTGTAAGGCATGAACTATGGCTGCCAATTCTAAATCATGAGGCATGTAGTTCACTTTGTGTTGCTTGAGCTTCCTTGATTCTTCATATGCTACCACTTGTCTGTCTTGCATTAATATTTCTCCCAATACCTCTCTTGAAGCATCTGTGATTACTGTGAATCTCCCATTAGGATCAGGGATAGTCAACACTAGTTTTGTTGTGAGCCTCTCCTTCAGGAGTTAGAATTCCTACTCACATTTCTCGGTCCATTCAAACTGTGTTACCTTTCTTTAGAGTGAGGTAATAGGAGATGTAATCTAGGAGAACCCTTGCACAGACTTCCTATAGTATCCTACAAGGCCCATGAAGCTACGAACTTATGAAATTTTTTGAGGCATTGGCCATTCCACGATCACCTTGATCTTCTTGGGGTCTATAGAGACTCCTTTAGCTGAAATGATATGGCCCAAATAGTGCACTCTATCCTGATAGAATGAACACTTGGATAGCTTTCCAAATAGTTTCCTTTCTCTCAATCGCTGAAAAACTATCCTCAAATGTCTATCATGCTCTTTGACAGTCTTTGAGTAGACTAGAATGTCGTCAATAAAGATCATAACAAAGTCAACCAAATAGTCTCTGAATACACTATTCATAAGGTTCTTAAAGGTTGTTGGTGCATTAGTCAAACCAAAAGGTACCATTGTGAACTCATAATGTCCATATCGAGTTCTAAATGCAGTCTTCAAAATATCTTCTTCCCTAATCCTCAATTGATGGTACCCCAACCTGAGATCAATATTGGAGAACACCTTTTCTCCCTTCATTTGATCAAATAGTTCATCAATTCTTGGGAGTGGATACTAGTTATTGATGGTAACCTTGTTCAACATCTGATAATCTATACACAGACGCAAGATTCCATCCTTCCTATTCACAAAAATAACTGACACTCCTTAAGGAGACACACTAGATCTTATGAGTCCCTTGTCTAGCAATTCCATTAGTTGGGCTTTCAACTCATAGAGTTATATGGTGGTCATCCGATAAGGTGCCTTGGATTGAGGCTCATCTCCTAGAACTAGGTCGATAGAAAAATTTGAATTCCCGCTTCAGAGGCAACTCGACAAGTTCATCGGGGAATATGTCTTGGAACTCCTTGAGAATAAAATAGTCATCTAAATACAGTTCCTTGCTGTCAGGATTACTAACATGCATTGCATAAATTGCACGCCCCTTTTGACGAGCCTTCTCGAGCTGCATCACAGAAATCTGTCTAAGCTCTAAGGGTCTCTACATTCCACATACCTCAATTGGATTTCCATAATCATCTAGACAATTGACCACATTTTCCTCACAATTCACTATAGCCTTATGCTCTATTAACCAATTTATTCCCAAAATTACATCATATGAGCCTAAGGGTGCCACATACAAGTTGACCTAAGTTTGAAAGGTTGGAAGCTCTATCTCACTACAAAAGACATAGGTATCTAGCCTCCACTCTACTGGATTACCATACTGGACTATCCATGAATTTTCCATGCATCCAAGTCTAATAGGTATCTTGGATATTATTCTAGGATCTATAAAGCATTCAGTAGCTCTAGTATCAATTAAGATAGAGATAGATAGGTCATAG
Organism: Sequoia sempervirens; assembly: GCA_007258455.2. NCBI lineage: Eukaryota > Viridiplantae > Streptophyta > Pinopsida > Cupressales > Cupressaceae > Sequoia > Sequoia sempervirens. Next base: position 275,161,967 of record VDFB02270651.1, read on the forward strand.
AGCTTACCTGTTAGCTAAATTGGCAAAGCCTGATACTCTACTTGTTTGTTATCCACTGTAGTGTGGATCTAGTGATACTGAGTTTGCTGACAGCTTCCTTCCTTCCATTACTTTGACCGATGAGGATAATTCGAGGCATAATGATTTCCCCCACAAGTATAGCATCCATCACGAGGCCCTTTGTGACCTCCTGGCTTGTCCTCTCTAAAGCCCTTCTACTTATGGTCGTCCTTACCCTTACCCTTGTTTTCTTTCTTATTCTTTCCACCATTACCATCTTCACCCTTCTCTTGTAATTCACTTCCCCTCTTGAGATTACAGATCTTATGGCTCTTGTCTCCCTTCTAAAATTTCTTCTTCCCATACTACGATTTAGAATTTGAATCACTACAAAGATTGGATAGTTGTTGCAACTTCTATTCTTGATTGGTGGATTTTTGGAAAACTTCATTCATGGTTTGAGGTTCATGCATATCCACTTCAACTACTATATGAGGTATGATTCCCATTATAAATTTCCAGATATGGAACCATTCATCTCCCTGATATGGGGCACATACTTCAATAGGTTGGTGAACTTTTCCTAATACTAAATCACAGTCATATTTCCTTAGGTTAAGTTCTAAAATTTTGTCATTTTCTTGTCAAAGAAAAGATGTGGTAACCATCTCTTCCTCAAAGCTTGGAGGAAGAGTTCCCAAGTGATCTCAATAGGCTGAATATTTCATTCTAACTTCTCATTATCCCACCAAGTCACTGCTTCACCTAAGAGCTGATATGTAGCCCATGCCACCTTGGTCTGTTCAGAAAGGTTATAGAGCCCAAAGTATTTTTCCATTTTTATAATCCAAGCCTTAGCTTCTGCTTTGATAGCCTTACCATCGAACTTGGGTGGTGCTACTCTTTTGAGGTCTTTCCAAAGCTCTTCCTCAATTCATTCCCGTGGACCCGCCCCTGGACCACAGTCTCCTTGATTTCCTTCTACATTCTTGCGGTCCTGGTCCTCATGTGCCACTTGAACTTCTTGCTCTATGTGATCTATTGTGCCCCTAGCATACACGCCCCATTGCTAACGGGGACCCTCTCTTTCTTTTTCCTTGCCGGGTCATTTTGTCGCCACCTCATTTTGCGTACCCCTATTTTGGTGTCCTAGATGGTTAGTATGTCTCTGAAGTCTCATCCCAAGTTGACCATGCCTCATCCCAGCAAAATTTTCTAGGTCCAATGGTCCCCACGAAGCTCCTTTAGCATTTTTCCTCTGCCAACGTCCTTGGTATCCCCCGGGCCTGGCCTCTTGGGTTTCTCATCATAGGTTTCCCTTTGGGGTTTTCCATTCCAAATGGCCAGGTGACTTCATCTTTCCATCTCTCGAAACCCGGCTCCTCAACCGCCATCCACATGAATTGCGTTGCAAAGTTGCCATCTCTCACGTGTCTCGGGCCCGGTTCGCCGGATCTCTTTTCTTGGGACTCTGTTGTGAGTTTTCCCTTTTGAGATGGCCAACCTTCACCAGAGTTTTTCCCTTCGGACTATTGGAAAATGTGCCTCAATCTCATAGGCTGTAACCCCTGGAAAAGCAAAGTCGCTGTGACATTCCTATTGTCTAGCCGACTGGAAGTTGTAACCTTGTGTTTTTTCTCATGTCGCCAAGACAATGCTTCTGTATTGTCGACTGGTGATGTTGCTGTGACTTGTGGCCTTCGCTGTAACCTTCTACCGAGTGGAGACCTCTGGCCGACAGTTGGTGGCTATCGGATATCGGTGTGACTCTGGGCGACAAGCGATGTCGGGGAGAGTCTTGGACAGTCGATATGTCTCATACCAACAAGGGAAGTCTTGCCCATAGATATACACCTATGGTCATCGGTGTAACTCAAGGGTCTCAGTGAGAAGTCTCGGCGACGATAGGAAGTCTTGCCGATATCGACATGACCTTCGGTCTGTCTGGCCGATGAAGAAATTGGTATGACTTGTTCCTATCGGCATGATCTCTTGGCGACCAAGAGATGTCTCGGCGACAGTGTTAGGGGTCATCGGTGTAACATAAGGCAATCGGTATGAAGTCTCGGAAAAAGATGAATGTCTTGCCGATTATCAGATGTCTTCAGTGTGACTCTTGGCGAACAGAAGTCTTCGGGGTGAAATGTGAATATCACTGTAACCTCTTGGCGATAGTGATTTGTCTTGCCGATGGGAATCCTGTTGTCGCTATGACTCTTAGCGACTGCTCGATGTTCGATATAACATGAAGGCATCGGTATGATCTCCTGGCGAAAGACGATAGTCTTGCCGATGGGAATACTCTTGTCTATGTGACATATTGAGTTCGCTATGACCTCTCGGCGATAGCGGTAAGTCTTGCTGACTATTATTTGGCGCTCGGTATGACTTGAAGCCCTCGGTATAACCTCTTGGTGACAGTTGGATGTCCTAGCGATAGCGTTGGTGGATGAGTTCAACTGGAGGTTGGTGAGAGGTCTTGCCGATCATGCCGATGAGGAGACTCTTGTCGATAGATGGATGCCGATAGGAATACAATGGGTTTTAGAATTACTTGTGAGCTCGGTGTGATGTCTCATCGAATGGCGATTGTCTCACCGATGAGAATGCTGAAATCGATGTGACTTGTGAACATCGCTATGAGTCTTGCCGATGAGAAATATCTTGCCGACAGGAATGCATTGGATGTCGGTGGTTTCTGTATGACTTGTGGATATCGGTAGAACCTCTTGCCGATAATGAAGACTCTTGGCAATGAACGTGTAAACGGGTCTTGTGGCATCGGGGAGACACTTCTTGTGTCTCACCGACATGCGACACAAGTTGATCGCGGTTGACCGAATGAAGACTGTCCGACGTGGTGCGATGTGGACCAACCCAAGAAGGCAGAACGTGAACCGTTGCAACCATTTCTGTGTGAAAGGAAAAATCTACACCAGAGTGGAAACATCTTCATTACGATGATGATGCTGAGTCAGTGATTGCTTTCTGACTGTTGAGAACGAATGGATATATGTATGCATTGGACGTTCTGGATAGAGTAAGAGAGAAGGAAGCTGATAAGCCAGAAAGTTGAAGAGCCGAGAGCCAGAGAGAGAACTATAGAGTAAGGACCGAGTGGCTGGCCGAAAGGCCGAAGCCATGAGGTCGAAGCAGAGGATTGAGAGGCAAAGTCAAGCTGTTGGAATCTCTCGTGATCTTGATTGCTTTGGTTGATCTCTCCAGAATAGTTTGCTACCGTTTGTATCCAGAATGAACAAGATGAATCTCTGAAGAGGCTATGAGCCTGAATTTTTATTATAACCATTCTGTTGCTGAATAATACAATGGCTCAATCTTTGGAGTGTGGGGTTTTTTATTTGAGAGGATTTTCCCCACATAAATCTTTGTGTTCTGATTTCTGTCTAGTCTTTCATCTGTGTTGATTCTATTTCTAGAATCTGTCATTACTTGCTGTTGAATTTACATGTGATTCTCTAAGAAGGATTAATGGAGGAAATGAATTGTGTCTGTTTTGCATTTGGACATAGTTGTACATGTCTTTGAGGTACTAATCGAATTGAAAGTTACCGAAGACACTACTTTTATGAGATACGCTCCATTGATTTCCTTACACGGACCCCGTGCCTCATCTTGCCAGTGTTTTTCATTTGAACATTTGAAATGGCTATTGGTCCGCATCCTTCCGGCCTCTGAGTTCTGAACCTCCTGTCGCCGTCTCAGAATTTGAACTTACCAACCTTTTCTCTCATAGTACTTGCATTTATGGTGTATTAAATGAACTTAGGAGTATAAATGCCTGGCTTGACCTGTCATTTTCATATGTTAGGTTAGCCAGGAGGAGGTTCAGAGCCGCCAAAGAGATCCAGTGATCCTAGGTCCTGAATGAATTTTTATCCTTAGAACGCTCGAGAGTGTTCTACCCAACATAGTCGCCATATGTTTTGCCCCTAGCACACATGCCCCGTTGCTAATGAGGACCCTCTCTTTCTTTCACCTTGCCAAGTTGTTTTGTCGCTGCCTAATTTTGTGTACCCCTATTTTGGTGTCCTAGATGGTTAGTATGTCTCTGAAGTCTCATCCCAAGTTGACCATGCCTCATCCCTGCAAAATGTTCTAGGTCCAATGGTCCCCGCGGAGATCCTTTGGCAATTTTCCTCTGCCAATGTCCTTGGTATCCCTCAGGCCCGACCTCTCAGGTTTCTCATCACCAGTTTCCCTTTGGTGTTTGTTGTTCCAAATGGTTGGGTGACTTCGTCTTTCCATCTCTCAGGACCCATCTCCTTGATCGCCATCCTCATGAATTGCGTTGCAAAGTGTCCATCTCTCACGTGTCCCCAGCCCAATTCGTCGGATCTCTTTTCTCAGGACTCTATTGTGAGCTTTCCATTTTTGAGATGGCCAAACTTTGCCTGAGTTCTGCCCTTCAGACCTCGTGCCTCATCTTTCCAATGTTTTTCGTTTGAACATTTGAAACGGTCATTGGCCCGCATCCTTCCGGCCTCCGGGTTCTGAACCTCCCGCCGCCATCTCAGAATTTGAACTTACTAACATTTTCGCTTGCCGTACTCACATTTATGAAGGTGTATTAAATGAACTTAGGAGTATAAATACCTAGCTCGACCTGTCATTTTCATACGTCAGGTCAGCCAGGAGGAAGTTCAGAGCCGCCAAAGAGATCCAGTGCCTTTATCTCACACCGCCACCACACTCGTTGCCTTCATCGACCGGTTCCTCAAGGATTTAGAGGTCTCCATCACTGGGTTCTTAAGGTAGGTTTTTCATCCACCCTCCTACATCATTTTTTGGTGATTTCACATTTAAGTGATGGGATAAACCAAGTTAAAATACATCCATTTGGTAGATGAAGAGAATACTTAATAAACCCATGTCAAATTTCAAGAAAACCTTCAAGTTGCCCTAAATTTGAAATCCAAAACTTTATCATTTCAGCGTCGTTCTTCTCATAGAGCACTCGTGCCCTCTAGACCCGAGCATCCTCGTTGTCGTCCAGAAATCATCAAAACTCAAGCAACTTTGAAACGACAAAAAATGACTCCCTAGACCCGTGACTTCGGATTTCCCTACCCTATTCGCCGTCAGGATTTACAAAATTAACTCTACTTCCTTTGAAGACTCCCGAGCCTGCTCCCATAGGATTCTGTCCCTGGGATGCTGCGTGGTTTTTTCCATTTCAAAAAACATACCCGCCTCGTCCGTCCATGCCCCGGGCCTCGTCATGCCGCTTGTTGCCTGAGTTAAACAAACAAAATGCCACATCCCTGGCACCCTCCACATCTTGGACTGTGGAGTTTCGTCTGCGGACATCCGCATGAACATGTCATTTCTCATGGTCTTCTGGTAACTGCTTTCCATATCCCGGGTCCCGTGTGATCCAAAGTCGCATGAACAACGAATAACCAAACTTAAGTGTCATCCTTTATCACACTGCCTCCCCGGGGTTTCCATTGTCGGGATGTCATCCCGTCTTAGCTATCATAAAGGGGAAAATGAGCCCGTCTTTCCAACCTCCAAAGCCCGGTGCCCCGATAGCTCAAAACTTAATGAAGGAAATTTGAAGGCCAAACACGATGCCAGATCTGGGCCTCTGGGATGCTCCTATCGAACTTCTGTTCAACATCCACCATCTCAAATGACCATCCCCCAATAGCTTCCCAACCCTTGGGACCCCAACACTTAAAAGATTAGGAGGTTATTTTGATCGCCTTTTAGCCATGCGGGTCTTGGACCCTGGAACTCTGTCTCTGGAATTCTGCTTCCTCCTAGCTGTTTCAAATGGAAAACCTTGGACAACCTTCCCTCCTCATAGCTCTGAGTGCTCCAATGATGACCCAAACGACCTCCAATCTGGAAATGAGCCTTGACCCATGTGCTTATATTGAACCCTCCCTTGCATAAACCTTTCAAATCATCCAAACTTGAAGCCAGATGAACCACACAAATTTCCCTACCTTGTTTTCCCTTCACAACAACAATCCTACCAAGGAAGTCCGGCCCCTTGGCCCCAAGTTGACCAAATTCCCTCTAGTAAACTACTGATGGCATCTAGAAATAAATATTTGATTTTGTGAATGATGTATTATCCAACCTGACTTCATTAACAAGGATTCTGGCTACAATTGATGTCTTTATGCTCAATTGTGCTTATCATGCCTTTGTCTGCATGATATATGGAATCAGGTACAAGACCCTTGGGGGTGACCGCAAAAAAGGACAAGGGAAAGAAAACAGGTAGAGCTCCTCATGGGAAAGTGGAAAAGGATCAAATGAAATATCAATTCCAAGGGGAACCCTTGCACTCAAAGGTTGTTACAGACTGGAAGGAGATCACAGATACCAATATCGGGCACATTGATATTGACAAATTTAAACAAAGGGTTAGGATCAACCCGACCACAAATAATGCAAGGTTAATTAGGAGCAGTGGAATTTCCAAGGCTACGGGCTTTCCTCCATCCCTTGTTGCTCATGAACTGGTCATGGCATGCAGGAAAGCATACCAACTAGAGACCCAAACAATAGTTGATAGAGATGGGAACATTTTGGCTGACATGTCAGGTGAGGAAATAACAAAGACCTTCCACATCCCTACCTTTGGGGAAATGGAGCTGCCAACCATTGAGGAATGCAAAGCAATGCGGGACCAGGACCCGGTTGGCTGCAAAAAGCTTATAAATCAGTATTGGCTCAAAGAGAAGCGAGGTAGCGCTGTGAAAGTTCCCTAAGAGCTCTTCCGTAGTGATTTTCATGAAGACTACCACAACCTAGTAACTCTATTGAGCAGAGTAATGGGCCTTACCACAACAACATACTTTCAAGAGTGGATGGTCTACTTCATAGAGAAGATCCTTTGTGGAAGGGACTAGGATTCCACACATACCACATTCTACTGGGGGGGAATAATAAGTGACTGCTACCACCAAAAGTTTATGAATATCAAGAAGACCTCCAAATTTTATATGACATCCTACCTTGTTTACTCACTAGACGAGCGAAGGGAGTACAATAGACTATTTAGGGCACCTGATGAATAATCTGGTCAAAAGTTGAAAGTTTATGATAGATACCCCCAACTCTAGTTCAAAAATTTTAAGGACTATTGCAGAGTGAATGACGCTTTCGTAGGTCACATTATCAGACTACATGGAGGCGATTTCAAGAGATGAGTCTCCCATAGTGTTCGGGTGTTCCTGAAGTAATACGCCTTCTTGTTTATTCATTACCCTAAATTCACCTACATTTGTGCCCAAGGTTACACAGAGAGGCCAAATAAGCTTCCCCGATACCCCAATGACCGAATTATATTGCTAGAATTCTCTTGGTAGCTGTAACATGTACATACTCTTCTCAGAAGCAAGAATTTGGTGGGAATCCCCTATCCCCTTTCTTTTGGTGCTCACCCACGGATGGACCCATATGGGCACATAAGGAAAGCATTAGGACCTGACTACGCCCATCTGCATCACGTTGAATATTTTTGGGTGAATTACCAAGATGATAAGGAAGTACGCATGAGGCATTACATTTAGATGATTGCATACTTCATGAAAAGGGTGAATTTGTTTCCTATCCCTGATCAAGTGGAGGAAGATGAGAGCACAGTCATGGACCCTAGGTACAATGCGGTCACTAATTTTCCACTACCAACCATAGATTGGGATGAGCAAGAGGTCGATGACCTTGATATCATAACCAATCCCATCGAGGCTCGCACCAGAGAATGGGCCAATGGACAGGTTGCCCAGTTGAAGGAACAAGGGGTTGTCCTAACCTATGAAGGGTTCAAGAGTGAGCCTAGTGCCATAGATGATGCAATTGTTGCAACCTCAATAGGAGAAACCTCCAAATATCCTCTGCTCACAAGATCAAAGAAAAGGAAAGAGCTCAAGGAGCAGAAATTGAATCCAAAAGTATACATGAGGAAGGCCTCTGAGGGTGAGCCATCAAAGAAACACAAAAGGATAGGAAGCATTGTAGGGCTACCTACTATTCAAGAAGATCCCCTCCATAAAGGAGAAGAAATGGAGATGGATCAGCCAAAGTCCCCGCCGACTGCCTTAGATGCTGCCATCCCTCCACCTATTTCTCAAGCTATGGTTTCCACATCCCCACTCGTAGTGGACATCTCAGTCCACCTTGCCTCCTCTTCACCAGCTGGGCCCATCATATTAGTTGATTCCTTCGTTGCTACCACTTCTCCACTTTCCTCTACCTTTATGTCCCTTACCACATCGCTTCCATTGGCAGAATCAACAATACCTATGCCCGTGCTCACATTACCATAGGCATTCTTGTGGCACATACAAAATGTTCCTTCTGAGATTTCCCAAGTACTAATGAATCTCACCATCCAAGCTACCTTAGCGCAGGTCCTTGCCAGTGTCCCTCCCTCAAATACTCCAACAGAACTACCAGCAATGGAAGCTACAATGGCAATATCAGTAGAATGGGAGAGGCGAGAGATTGAAGTAACAAAAGTATTGGAAGAGGAGGTGGATGAATATCACGAACATCCAGAGTATGAGCACTTGTGGATTAGCGAGGTGGTCCATGAAGAAGAAGAAATAGGATCCTTTGAAAGCAGAGATGAAGAAGAAGACACTGGTGGCAAGCTTATTGTGCAAAATTTTGATCTTGATTTTGAGGAAGAGCTGGCCTGACAACTAAAGGACATCGGAGAGGAAACATAAAGACCACCTCTCAAAGAAGAAGGGTAGGAAGATGAAAAGGTGGAAGAAAATATGGAGCTTCCTACAGGTGAAGAGCAAGAAGAAATCCCCAAACATGATGAGGAAATTCCTTTCCCCGAAGGACAAGAAGAACAAGAAAGGAAACAACATGAAGATGTACCACCTCGTCATAAGGGAGAAGAGAATGTAGAAGAGGATAAAACTGAATACGAGGTTCAAACTGACAAGAGCCTCAAAATAGAATAGCCTGAGGAGCACATGCATGAGGATGAGCAGGATGAAGAAATTGAAGAAAAAGAAGAAGGGGAGGCTGAGAGAGAAGATCCTAAAGAATGATTGCCTACTAAGTCTCCCGTCAAACACCATGTGTTCATCCAAGACTTCGATGAGGAAGAGGGAGAAGGCACTAAAATAGAGAAAGAAGCTCCTGGAGATAAAGAAGTAGAAGTCCAAATGAATGAAGAGGAAGGTGATCATGAATCACCTAAAGGAAAATCCGCTATGCCCGAATGGCTAGAAAGGAAACTTGAGAAGAAAGCTCCCACCTCGACTGACCCAAGAGTGAGGTTGGAAGCTATCTTAGCTCAGGAAAAAATCAGTACCAAAAAGGAGAAGAAGCCCAAAATCAGATCCAAGGTGACAATGGATGCCTCTGGATCTAGAACCATCTAGGTGGCAACGCTAGTAGTGGGAGAAAAAGGGATAAGCTACAATGTCTCTACCATTGATTTAGGAACAACTGCTAGGGAGAAAAAGGTAGAGCACCTCCAAGAGTCTATTGCCATAGTAGTACATTTGATACAACAAGATAAAATTTCGAAAGAAGAGCTCAAGGTGCAAGTGGATGACCTGACAGAATACATCCAATAATGGTCCTCAATAGAGGAAGTGCCTACCACGTCCATGGCTCCACCGCAATTTCTATCAAGAGAGAAAATAGACAAGCTGGAAAAGACAAAGAACCTGGATAAGACTATGGAAAGCTGATTCTAGGAGGTCCTATATGTTGGAAACATGGGCATCGGTCGTGCTGTTAGGATAGAAAAAAAATTATTGGATCTACAACAGTCTCTTGAGGGTACGAAGAAACTCTATACTGACTTCCCAACAATATATGAGTCCACCTACCCGAAGATTGAGGCTATTCTTAAACTACCAAGCACAACTTGGGAAAATGAGCTTTCCTTCAAAAAGGATGACCACTGGCTGGTGGATGTATGGAAGCATGATTTTGTGAATTAGAAAGAAAGACTGGAGCTGGTGCTCGACAAGGTGAATGTGGATATTGAGTGGGCTAAAGAGATCTGCGTCGATTGCATCAGATACTTGAAGCTACTTACAAGATATGATATGCTTGTCATACAAATGGATCCAGAGAAGATAAAGCCCCAGTTCCAGAATAAGATCGAGGACAGGATGTCAAATGAAATCACCACTGATTTCATGAGTTTTGTAGCCCAAGCCTTCACCCAGTCAGAGATGTTCCAAGACCACACAGCTAAATATGACGAGGACTAGGAAAAGCTCACCGAACAATCCAAAGAGTGGAGTTATCAGGTGCTACGATATGAAATCATAGACGTGGATAAGCTCCAACCATTAATTCTGAAATTTATAGAGTATGTAGCTTTGAAGAAGCAGGAAGGAAACCCTATTATTGATTAAGAGTTTCTAAAGGAATAGCTACAACAAAAGGGCAATTAGCAAAAAGACAAAATGCTACAGTACTGTCACTAAAGGAAAAAATAGGGAAAGGACAAAGTTGTATTTTTAAATTGTAATATATTGTGGGGTAGGTAGAACCCTAATTTGTAATGAATCTTGGCCACACAATGAAAATTAATCTTGGCCATTCATTCCACCTTTGGACACTATAAATAGGGGGTCTCCTCTCATTTTCAAGAGAGTTTAGTTGTTGTAATGACATGCTGCAGAAATTTTAATGGAAATACATTGACTTTGGTACATTTTTTGAGTTTCTCTATATGTTTCATGATTCTATCTCCCATAGTTAAATGTTTTAGTTATATTTACACTATTTTTCTAGTTAGTTTTAGACTGCTTTGATAGATTTGGTGATGTTCAATGGTTATAGAAATTTCTGTTGTGTAGATGCCTTCTTAGTCCACACTTTTTGCTATTTGCTACTGGTAAATGTTTGTGTAAAGTTAGTATGGGTTTAAATTTCAAGCTGCTTTAAATCTTCATATTTATTTGTGTGTGTATACGGTGGATGGATGATGAGATATCTGCAAACCTTAGAAGATAGCAAAAATTTCATGAGACTATGATTTTTCTAGTTAAGTGAAACTTTGTTTAAAGGAAGCTGTCCATAACAAAACCTCCATGATCACTATTCATAATTAGTTGCAGATCCAGGAAACTCTTTTCTTCCTAGCTCTTTTACCTTTTTTTAGAAATAGCCTAAGCCAAGGTTCATTGCACATTGTAAAGCCAAAACTTAAGAAAACATTGGAGTTTCAGATTGTTGTCCAAACCTGCAGCAAAGTACATGTCACCTTCCATCCTAGAAACTTCAATTCACAAGATCTAATTCACTCAATCTAGCTATGTAAGTCCCCCCCGTGATTACTAGAAAAATCACATCAAATATCAACTAGGGAATTCTCTACAAGTCATGACCTGACACATGAGAGACCTTGGGGTGATTTTCAGCAACTTGCTATTGGAAGTCTCCTTTCAAGAGAGGTAGTGCATCTATGTACTTCTTGTGTTGAGAAAGTGTGCAAAACACCGCATCAACATGATCCATGTGAGACTCTTTCCAATTTAGAAGCTTTAGAATTTTCTCCAATCTCTTATTTGGGTCGTTATTGGAACCACTACCACCCCCTTCTTTCCTGGTGGTCACCATGTTGTTCCACACTTATCCTGCAACACAGTCATGTTTATCACATTTCAACACATGGTTGTACTAATAAACATCCTTATGCTACATCACATAATTTTCATATGCATACATCCCTCATTCTAGAAGACATACACATTCATGCATAACACACACATTTTAGAGTCCTTTATTGAATGCACCAAAAGAATATCATCTAATTTTATTTATATTTAAGGTGATTCAATAGAACCTTATTTACAATAGGCTTATTATTACATCATTCCAATTTATTGGCATCAAAAAGAGGACATTCCTCGAGGTCCTCATCCAAATTTACATCAGACATTACATAAGAGGATGGTTGAGCGCGCAGGCTCTGCTTTTCCTCTTTAGTCAACAAGGGTGCATTGGGTCCACACCCTAGAGGCTAGTCCCAAATTGTGGAAAGATTTTTTATCATAGGTGTTTGCTTCTCCTCAATCTTCAATCCTCTCTCTAGCTTGAGTCGTGTAAGAGCCGAAGCTAAAGTTTCGTAATCGGGAATTTTTGATTGAACCTCCATCTTGGCATTTCCTTCCTTTGCATCATTATTATGTGAGGTTCTAATAGTTTTTCATTTCCTTCATCCTACCTTTGACCTTCCCATTCTTGTAGTCAATTCAGGTTTGATCAATTCCTAGGACATCCATATTTGGGTCAAGGGTCAACTACCCCTAGTCAACTATGGTAGACTCAAAAGGCCTAGAGTTGAACCCTAAGCTCTGATACCAAATGTAACAACCCATTTAAAATTATTACTTAATTAATATTATTGTAAATGACACATGAATATACTCCAAATTAAAAAGAAATAACTAGTGGCTAAAGTCAATCATAGCTACACATGTCCATTTAAAATGAGTCAAAGATTCATATATTCACTTTGAAAGTCAAATTACAATATCAAGTTTAACTTGGCTCCTAAGGCCACAAAATCATTACATTGTACACTTTACATCAAGTACATGAATGAATTTCATGAAGTTACATCTTAGACTATAGTAGTCTTGTGAAAAACTAAGGTTCTTCCTTGACACTCGCCTCCACTGGTGGATGAGAACATGGTTGGAGCACTTTACCACCCAACCACGAAGCTTACGCTTCCTCTATATTCTTTCGACTTGAAGAATTTCCAACCCTGCACAAAAATTTTAGCAAGAGAACAATCTGCAAGGTGGAATCTGGTGCATGTCCAAACATCAACATGCAGTTTCTATTTATAAGTTAGAAAAGAAAATGAAAGATCTATGCTAGGAATGACAAAGAGTGAAATCACAAATTTCATACATACATAATGAACTATATTTCTTGGCCAAGCATAATAAATGTGTTGCAACAACAACAAACAATAGGTTTTGGTAAAGAAAACCTATACTCTTTGAACTCCATTTTGGCACCCGTCCCGAAAGGTAACTTTCTACTATATATCTCATAACAAATATTTACCCTCTATCAACATCTACCCATAGGTGCTCTAGTCAACTAAGGTATCATTGTTTTGTTCAAGTATTAAATATTCTTTCACAAATTTCTTCTAAAGAAGAATCAGAATACTAGTTTATACTCTAAACAGAAATCAGATTTATATTCACAGAGTAATTCAACAATCAGTCATATCATTCTTATGACTATTTTCTACTTATCATCTTAAGCATTTTCCTTTTAAAAAATGTACTAAAGACAAAAGAAGGTATGCCACAAGTATGTGTATGTGCATAGATGAAGTCTATGTGCATACACACATATGTTCCTACTTATGTTTAAGAATTGTGCATACATTTTGAAATAATTATAAAAAAAATTAGATTGCAATCTTAAATAGTATTCCATTTGATGTTTCTTGTCAAAATAAAAAGTCAAAACAAGTCTATGCTAATAGTTTCACACATACTGTTATTACGTTCTCACAATTGTGATACTCTAACATTATTTTTTACATAAGAAAATTCATTGTTTAAATAGAACAAGTATTGTTTCCTACTAAATAGTCATAAAACAAGTTGTTTACATATGAACATTCGTTGTTTTTATAGAAAAAAGCACTGTTTCCTACTAAACAGTCATTAAACAAGTTGTTTACATATGGACATTCATTGTTTTCATAGAACAAGTATTGTTTCCTACTAAATAGTCATTAAACAAGTTGTTTACATATGAACATTCATTGTTTTCACAAAATAAATATTGTCTCCTACTAACAGTCATTAAACAAGTTGTTTACAACTACAAGATATCTTTTCAACAAAACAATGTCATTTGCAAAAGAATATCCACTATTTATATTATCATAATATTGTTTCAAACTTAAACAGTTACATTTTAAGACAAATAATGTCATTTACTCTGTTTGTTGATCTCAAGCTATTTACATGCAAAATGATCACTTTACAAGTATTTGTTCATTGTTTAAAACAAAACGGGTTTTTCCACATTGTATCAAAAACAATAAAATCAAATAGCTCAGTTTCATACAATAGGAAAAAATGTCTATTGTTCAGATTTTGAACACTTGCATCACTGAAAATTTGATGAGAAACTTAATATTATAAGGAACTATGATTGACGTGTTTTTTCGAAGAAACACTTGAGCAATATTTTAATCAAAGAAGGCATAGAAGCTTCAAGTTCAATCAATACTCTTTCCTTTTTAGGCTGCAACAATCGACTATGGTTTCTCTGGGTCAACCAATCCCAATGGTCGGGTTTCTCCTTTCTAAGCATCAATGATATATTTGAAATTTCCCATGTGGGCTTACTGTTTTATACCATGCGTGCAAAAATATTCTACATGTAGACTTTTGTCTGTATCTAAAACTTGGATTCATACCATTGTTCCTATTGAATGAGGTTGATTTCTCACTAAATAACAACATACATACATATGCAAGGCTTAAGAAACATTCAAAAAATCCCCTCTCTATTATCATCCCATTCAATAACAAGAATTAGATAAAATACAAATGAAATACAAAAAAAAATTAGGGATTTTTTACCCTCCCACATGATCGTAGTCAATCCTTCACAAAGGAATAATCTTAAAAAATCTCATAGTCATCGAAATAAATTTTGATAGCCTTCATAGGCTAAGCATCTAAATGCTGATGGAGATAATGGTCGACCCTTTGAAGCTCTTCGAGCCTCGACGTAGCTCTGTATAATAGCCACATAGGCTCTAAAACATGGCACAATCCATACTACGCTGGTCGTAGGCTATGCGTCCACCTTAAGGTGGTAAACAATATTTTCATGCATTCGGCTTCAAGGCCGCATCAAACACAGAACAACGTCTCACATATTTGTGGTGCTATGTTAAGACTCCATTGAAATGAGGAAAAACTTCATGCATGATTCAATAATAGCAATTAAATCAAGTCAATGGCTAAAGGATATTGATTTACCTCAAATTTTCCAAGATTTTGTGAAGTTTCGCTCAGATTTTTCGTGTCTCGAGTTCCTCTGCTACTTTTTCCTCCTTTCCTTCGAACCCCAGGTTCTTCTCCTCTACTTTTTCACCTGGTTTTCTTCTAAAAAAATGGTAACATCTCTCTCATTTATTTGCATGTTACTGGCATCGACATTATTACCTAGCCATCAACCATTACCTGGTTTGAATGTGGTCATTAATTTATTGGCAATCCACTCCCTTGTGCAATGCCTTTTGTGGATTCTCATTATTTTTTGAACAGTCTAATTCATAATATATCAGTTATAAAATTTGAATTCAATATGAATTTGAATATATATATGTTTATATGTATATGTATGTATATATATTTAATATATATATGTATATATATTTAATATATATATGTATATATATTTAATATATATATGTATATATATTTATAGTATATATATACATATATACATATGTAATATATATATATACATATATTTATATATATCTATATGCATTTAAATGATTTCATTCACATTTTCCTTGTACTCAAATAATGTATATATATGTGTGTGCGTATCTATGTATTCGTATTTATTTGACATACATACATATAATATATATATATATATATATTTATATTTATATATGCATTCATGATTAAGTTGTTTGTTTGTAATGGCTTATAAGTTCCATACACTATCATTTAAAGCAAGGAACTTGAATTTTCATTTTGAGCATCTCTCTCTCTATATATATATATATATGTATATGTATATACTAACAAAGGAATTCTCTTTACAATACTCACTTTCGTTTCTTTCAAAACATAGAGATTGAGTAGAAAATTTAATCTACAAGCCATTCATTTTCAAACATTGATAAAATTCAAGTCAAAAAATTACGTTCTCTTATATATGCAAATTAGTTCAAATGTAAATTGTCATGCCATTTGTGGTGTGTGCACCTAGATTCCAACCAGCTTACCATTTGATCCAGCTAAACAATCCTACTTCAACCGTGTTCTTGTCCTTCAACCTATCACCCTGCAATTGCACACACTTGCACTTACAAATTGATCAGTAACATTCAATTCTTGGTAACATATAAAATAATTTCCAAAAGTTCACAAAGTCAACATCGGTCAACTTCTTTCATTCAATTTTTGAATATTCCAAAATATCCATTTAATATTTAATTGAATTTCTTCAATAATTCAATTTACCATATTATTATAAATAAGCAATAAAATTGGGTTATGACACTGAGAGAGTAGCTACTATAGATAAAATTCCACAACCAAAAAATGCAAAAGGTATCCAGTCATTTTTTGGTCAAATCAATTTATTGAGAAGGTTTGTCACTAATTTTGCTGAGATCACAAGACCTATCTCTAAGATGTTAAAGAAAGGAGAAAAGGTGGGTTGGAGTGAAGAGCCTAGTTAGGTATTCAAGAGTATAAAGCAGGCTATCAAAGAGGCTCCAATGTTAAAATCTCCCGATTTTTTTAAACCAATGCATATTTTCTCCTTTCCTTCTTTCCATACTATTGTTGTTGTGTTATTGTAGAAAAATGATGAGGGATTTGAACAACCCATTGCATTCTTTAGTAAGTATTTATAGGCCACAAAACTCAAGTATGACATGACTGAGACATAAGCATATGCTTTAGTCAAGGCTGTAAAGAATTTCAGAACCTACTTAATGGGAGCTACAGTCATAGCCTTTGTGCCAAGTGTTGTTGTGAAGGACATCTTCACTCAAAAAGAAACTATAGGCAAGAGGTGCAAATGGATCAACAAGATCCAAGAGTTTAACATTGATGTTTAGATTACCAAGTTAGTGAGAGGACAAGGTCTAGCTAAGCTAATGGCTGAGACTAACTTGGAGGCAAATCAAATAAATCAAGTTGAGAGTATTGATGTTGCACCTATCTATGATATGCAAATGTGTGGCTGGTATAGAAGGATTGTTCAGTACTTGAAAACCTTTCAATGCCCAGAAGGTATAGCTGACAATGAGAAGAGAACATTGAAGTTACATGCCATTAAGTATGTTATTATTGATAATGAACTGTGGCAGAGAATCCCAAAAGGTGTGTTGCTCAAATGTGTGGATGGTAAGCAGGCATTAGAGCTTTTGTAGGAATTGCACAGTGGAGTGTGTGGTGGCCATTACATGGCTAAAACAACTGCTTATAAGATCTTGAGGGTAGGATTTTGGTGGCCCAATATTTTTTAAAGATGCCCACAAGTTTGTTAAGACTTGTGATGCTTGCCATAAATTTGCAGGGAAGTTGAAGTTCTCAGAAGTTTTCCCTTAGGCCTATTTTTTTTAGGCCCCTTTCCAACAATGGGGTATAGAATTCATTGGTGAAATATCAGAAAAATATAGTGGGGGGAATTCATGGATCCTTGTTGCAACTAACTATTTCACAAAGTGGGTGGAAGAAATCAACAAGTAAAGTTGTGATAGACTTCCTGATGAACAACATTCTAATTAGATTTGGAGTTCCAAAGAAGATCATTTCTGATAATGCTATGTGCTTCAAGTCAGAAGAGTTCAAGGATTTTTGTGACAAACAAGGCATACAAATTTCTTACTCTTCCCCTTACCATCCTTAAGGGAATGGTTAGGTTGAATCTAGCAACAAGAGTTTAATGAAGATCATTAAAAGAGTGATTGAGAAGAATAAGAAGGCCTGTGACTCAAATTTGAAGCTTGCATTATGGGCTGACAGTGTTACCGGAAAGAAGGCTACTAGAAATTCACCATTTGGTTTAGTCTATGGTTTTGATGCTATACTTCCTCAAAATAATATGCTAAAGATGTACAAGTTTGTGCAGGAGTATGATGAGAATATCTGTGATGATATGCAACAAAGGATTGATAATCTTATACAACTAGATAAAACTAGAAGAGAAGGTCATGACAAGAATGCAAAAATGCAATTGTAAGTTAAGAACTTGCATGACAAGATAGCTTCTCCTAAAAAAATTGAAGTTGGAAGTATGGTGTTGATGTGGAATGCAAGGGCTTAGGATAAGTGCAAGCATGGAAAATTTGAGGCACTATGGCTAGGCCCTTATCTGATATCAAACACACATGGAGAAGACTCATACTTTCTCTAAAGTTTAACAGGTGAACTTCTTGAACTTCTAGTACATGGAAAGTTCTTGAAGCCATATTTCTCTTGAAATATGCTCTTTTCCATGTATGTTGTACAGTCCTGTAAATTTTGTATATATGTTGGTTTGCTTGGGTCTAGTCTTCTTGCCTTATCCGAGAAGGTCCCTGGTTTTTGGTCCTTGTGCTTGGTCTGCTTCAACCATGAGATTTGGAATCTTTCCATGCTTGTGAGAGACATGCATCCCTAGTCAAAGCCACTAGTGGAACCTTCAGGTTTCATGTTCCACTGGTCTGAAAATGCATTTTCCTCTAGTGTCCATTTGATATGATATGATTAAGGTTTAGGGTTTTATGTGAGGAGTTGTTTTACTTAGAAGATTTTCTCCTTTATCTAAACCCTTGGTCTTTTGGTCTAATCCTTTTTTTACCTATTGTGGCCCATTTCTAGTTAGTTTAAAACAACTTATGTCCTTGAGTCCATGAAATGATTAGCCCCTTGTGGTTAGGGTTCCCCTTTACACACCAATTAATTTTTCTCATGTGTCTTGGTCTAGAAAATTCCTTTATTCTATAAGGTTGATGTTTCGGCCTTGTTTTTCCTTTACATCCTTTGCCCAAAATGTTATTAATTCTTTTAAGGCTCTAACTTACGTTATCCTAGGCAGTACCTCTTTTAAAGAAATCTTGGTGCACATGCATATTTTTGTCACTTAAGTCTATCACTCATCGTTGAAGTTGTTTCTATCATCGGGTTCATTACTACGATGAGCGATGAGCCTATGGTTCTCTTTTACATTATGTGTCACTGAAAAAATTTGATCTTCATAATTTATTACCAAAATGAGCAATATGGTTGTGTGCCTTTCATATCACTTATCGCTAAAATGTTTTGGCTTCTTGGTTCCTCTTCAACGAAGCGCGGTGAACATTGTTTCTTCCTTATGTTGCACCATCACAAAAATATTTCATTTCCTTTTTTAGTTATTGCGATGAGTGATGGGAAGGTTGAGAATGGAGAAATGTGATCTTTCCACTTGTTAGCATCTGGTGTCATTGTTGGTTTTTCCCATTTCCAAAAGCACTCTCAACTCCAAATTAATTATAGTGATAAGCGATGGACTAAGGTTATGTCTTAGTATTGCAAGGAGTTCCTCCTCGCCAAAGTACAATGTAAGCTTGTGACACTTCTGCAACAAGTGATGAAGGATATATTGGGGAATATTCCTTCCATCGGAAGGGTTATCACTCATGACCGAAGTTTGGACATAACTTCAAGGCATTACTATGATGAGTGATGGAGTCCAAAAGGTATTGTGAATACGTGGATGGCTACATGGAAATTATCTAAGGTATCATCACTGTTTTAAAGCACATTTTTAAAAGCAAGGAGTATGGTTGAGGGTGATTGTTGATCATGTTTTAAATCAAGAAGATCCATGACTGGAGTTCAAACTGGAATGTATACTTGTCAGTTTGTTCGCATGAACAATTTATCAGCCATTAATGGAGAAGGCACTCCAATTTTGAGTCATAAAGAGGGTAGTTGTTCACTTTTCTTCCATAATTGCAATTTTCAAGAGTTGAAGGACTGGATAAGTGAAGAAGAGAAGAATAAAAAGCTCTTGGTAAGGTGAATTTCGAAGAACAACTTGTTAATTTTCTCGGGTAAGTTAATTTCTTGGCCTCTATGACTAATTTTTTGTATTGGGTAGTTTGGGAATTGGGGTGAACAACTAGGGCATGTGGTCAAAATTTTCATTTATTGTGTCCAAAGGGAATTAAATTATTGCATGTAGGATTTTAGGTTGACGAGTTAATTTTGTTGTTTTTCAGTTTGAATCCTGTGAATTTAAGGCACTTAGGTTGCAATCCCTATTATTTGAAACCCTAGTTTTACACTGCAAACATGAGTGAACCTAGTGAGTCCTCTACTAAGATTGAGAGGAAACCTACCTAGAAAAGGGTCAATATACCTAAGCCCCAAGATGACCATCCTAAACCAAAAATATTAGAAAAACCTACAAAGAAGAGGACTGTAAAGAAGGATTACCCTAGGTTTATGGAAGAGGCCCCTAGGGACTTGACTGCAGAAATTAAGAAAGTGGGAAAAAGAAAAACTAGTGAAGGAGCTTTGATGTCTCATTTTGAGGATTTTGACTCTAGGATTGGTGTACTGTTGCCATAGAGTGGTTGGAACATTTCTTTATGCTTTAAAAAGAAGAACTACAAATCACCCCACTTGTCACTTATGGACTTGTGACATAGGTAAATTGTTATGCCCCAATGTATTTGTGGAGGTGGATTTAATGCTTGAACTGGCAAGGTGTTATGATCCAATAGATAGAACAATTAAAAGATTTCCAGACTTTGTCCCTATGCTGGAAATCTCAGGAAGCCAAATTATGGAGGCCTTTAAGTTGAATCCATCTACTTCTGAATCCATCAATTTCCATAAGCTATACAATGAATATGAGAAAAATAGGTTTGGGTATAGAAAGAATGTCTTGCCTATGCATAGGAGGTGTGAATTGAAGAAGAATGGTGTGCCTTTTAGTCCCCTTGAGATGGAACCATTTGATTGTGCTAATTTTGAGGATTATTTCAAGAACACTAATTATGCACCGTGTCAAGTTTTGCATAGGAAGTATGATATTAAGATGGATGTTGCCCTGACAATCCTAGCAATTGATATTCAAAATAAGTATCAAACCAGGGTTTGGGATTATGCTTCTTATATTGTTGAGCATTTACATGAGGACTTGATGAAGTTGAAACATGCAATCCCTCCATTATCATGTAGACATTATTCTCTATTGATGCACTTGTTATGGAAAAGCAGAAAGGTAATGAGGAATTTTATGAAATTGAGAGAAAAAGACAATGTGGATAATGAGTTGCCTATGCAGATGTAGACACATATTTGGGATGTGCACTGTCCAAAGTCTGATTACACTTTGTTTTGCAATGTTTCTAAGTTCTTGGTGCTGGAGCAGTTGGGATTGAAGCCCGTGTATAGAATTTCAAATGGTGTTAAGGAAATTTTGAGGCCCATGGAGTATGAGCAGGACACTAGGTAGAAATTTAATTGGGGAGATTGGTATCTTCACACCAACTACACAACAATCATAATTTATGGAGCCCTAGTGCCACCTCACAAGTTTCCCATGTATATGTTAGATAGACAAGCATTCATGGAAATAATGTGACAACTGGATGCCATGGATAAGGAACACTTCAAAAAATCAAGGCATCCCTTTTGAACCTTGATTGTGGATTTTCCTATTTCACTTGCACCTCAAAGGAGAGCATTGAGAAGTTTGGCTCTCTTTTAAATAATTACAAATTGAGATAAGATATCATAAGGTTTTGTGACCCTAAAGAGGTGATTTCTACTAAGAGAAAAGCAAGGGGGTTATCAGGGGGACATCATCATTTCCTCTATCAGGAGGATGTGATTAGAAATTTATCTTCTGATGAAGAAGTTGCAGCAAGGAAAAATGCATGGAAGAGGATATGTGCAATTGAAGAAAGGATGTTGAAGTAAAATCCTTTCTATGTCAGCCTTTATTCTGAGATAGAGGATAAATTTGTGCAAACAAAATTAATGCTTGGTTATTTTAATGATAAGAATTTCTTTGAGAAAGTTAAGCAAGCTAAAATAAAGGCCAAGGTGGCCAAACAAAACCATGATGCACAATTGGCGAGCTAGTCAACTCAATCCTCTACTAAAGGCATCCATGTGCATCCAAAAGAGACAAGTGAGCAACCTGAAGTCACTCCATTAGTGGATTATTCAGCAAGAGATTAGATTGGTGAGACTCAAGTTCTTGAGGAGTCTAGAGAGCACATTCCCATAGAGGAGGAAGTGGATCAGAAGTTTCCTGAAGACAGATGATGCTTTGAACATAGTGATCCCTCCTAGAAAATTTGTGAAATGGGACTATGATGAGGCCAAGGATGAAAATGTGAGGATAAAGGCGTGTGATGATTTCATGTGTGACGATGCTTTTGTCGAGACTAGGGAATTTAGATATTTTTTCATCCATATAAAAGGCTCTAATATTAAAAGGAGAATTGAAGAAGCAAAAGAGAAAGTTGATCCCTCCTTGCAAGAGGATGCTAAGAAGGAGGAGGAGGATAAAATAATGCAAGAGATTGTTGTTATGTCACCAGCAGATGCAAGGACCTTGGTAAAAGAAGTGGGATTCTCTTATTGCTTAGATGGGAATTATCATCCTTTATTGCACTAGATGAAATTAGGAAAGAGCCAGATGCCTCTGTTTCTGAGGATATTTTTGACAATAAATTTTTTGGCTCGGGTTTCATCCCTAAGCTACATACACTTGCTATTTGGCATATGGCACCAAACATAGGGAAGCATGAGGTCATAAAGTTTGTGGAAAAGGAGATTGGAGCAGTGGATGTGAAAAGGGCTACAAAAATGACCACTATTGCAGTTGCACAATTGACAATGTATGTTGCAATGTTGAATGTGGATACTGCCCAAATCACAGAGGCTAACTACAAGAAATTGTTGGATAGATACAATAAATTGTTGGATGAACAAGGTGATCCCACAATACTGGTTTACAATTTTCAGCCAAACCGGACATTGAACTAATTTTTTTAACTAAATCTTCACTTTCGGGTACCTATAGCGCCTAAACCATGAGGAATTTGAAGATGATGCAAACTAGTGATTTCTGAAATTTTGTCTGTAGATTCTAAATATTTTTTTTTCAAAATTTTTGGAATTAGAATGTACTTCTTTTTCCATCTCCTTCGAAAACTAGTTTTTAACAGTAAACACCATTTTTAAAGAGTGACGTTACTGGCTAACACATAACTTCTTTTCTATGAAGGATAAACTTCTAATTTTTTCTAGTGCATGGAATTGGTTTCATAGCATTTCATTAAATATTTTTTTCTTAATTAAGTTTCAAAGTCAAACTAGTTAGAATTTAGACATGATTTACTAGCTAAAACATAACCTTTTTGTGTGTATTGAAATTCTTTTTTTTTTTTGTTGGATTAGGGACATCAATATCTAGTGTACTAATATTTTTCAATTTTTTTTGATAATCTACTATTTTTCCACATAAGCAAAACAAAGAGCTTGATTTTCGATGAAAAATCTACATTCACAAGAAATTAAAAAATAAATATAATTATTAAATTAAATTTATCTAAAGTTATACTTTTTGGGAAGCTTATAATAAGGACTACATACTTACAAAAATAAATTTTAAATGAATTCATTTTATCCCCCAAAAGGTAAATCAAAAGTGGTTTTTTATCAGCATTTTGATAGGTGTAAAGGAGACTCCGTTATAGGTATGGTTTAAAACTAGCAGGGTTCTATCCAAGGTGGTTTGATCTAAGGTGGTTTGATCAAACCCTCTTAAATAGAATCCTTTAAATGGAAATTTTCAAGGCTTAAATCATTATATTTTCTAAAAATATGTGATTTCAGCAAAAATCAGGATCTCCCAAAAAGTGTAAACCACTATTGTGGGATCACCCAACATAATAAGGTGCTTGCTACAACACATAAGGGTCTACCATCTCCAACAAGTTCTACTTCATATTTTTCATCACAAGACAGAGAAACTCTATCATTGAGGATTCAAAGTTTGAAGCAAGAAATGCAATAAGAAAAAAGAGAATACAAAGAAATCCAAACTTGAAACAGTTAAGGTGCCAAATGACATATTTGATGATGTATTATAACATAGAGTCACAAAATTGATAAATAAGTTTGATGATGTGTGGGTTGCTTACAAGAATATCCATGAGGCCAACATCAAGTATTTACAGGTTCAAAAGGAATTTCAGACTGAATGGGATAAATGGAGCACAAGGGTGGGAACCTTGAAAGAGATGATGTCACAGATGAAAGAAGACCCTGAGGCTCCTACCAATCTTCTAGAATTATTAAAGGCAATTGATCTTGTAAATGAAATTACAACTTTTCATGGGAAGTTAGGAATGCAACTCCAAAATAAAATAAGAATGTTTAGAGATATGGACGGGCATGGTATGCTTAAAATATTGAATAATAAGGGTGGGTTGAAAGAATTTGCCACATGGAAGGAGGAATTGGGAAATTTACTCCCATAATCTAAGATGATGCTCACTATTACCAACTACTCTATGTTGAATCCCAATATTGATAATATGATAGGGGTTGAAATGAAAATGGACACATTCATTAAAGAGGCCAAAGATTTGCTTGATGCAAGGTACACTCAACACAATACAAAAGTGCAGAACTTGATGGACATGAAATGACCAACTGAGGATGAATACAACACATTGCTGAAGAAGTTTACTAAGTGAGCCTATGTATGAAAGATGATGAAATACATGGTGAATAACGTATGGGAGAAAACAATGTATATCTTGGAACTAGTACATATTAGGCTTTTGCTAAAGTATTGCAAAATATTGTTTTCTCCCCAACATTAATATTGATGACAAAGGGTGCTAACACGGACTGGTCTACTTATTTCCTTTCAATTGCTTTTCTTGATTTGAGGTTTTGCTGACTAGACATGCACGTGGAGGAAAATTTGGCTCATGAAGAAGATAGTTTGATGTTGTTACAACAGATGAAAATAGCTTTTGGAAGGTAGGTAAATCTTCTTTAGAAAATAGAAATGAATTTTGTCTTGTATATTTTCCCCCTTTTCAAAGATGCAAATATAACTGCTTGAGGAATTTTAAAATTCAAATGCAAATGTGTGTCAAATGTAAAATGTGACTTTAGGTGTAATTTGGTCCGAAGCTTGTTGCTCCCATGTTTCTATAAATGGGAATTCAAGGCCAATTACATGGGTCTTTTGATGGTTAAGCATTCGAGCTCATGTAAAGAGCAATTTTGTAAATTCAAGCACAAAGGAATAGTATAGTTCTAAGTCTTAGGTGTGAATTCTAGCTTGAAATAGGCATTAATAGTTTTACAACAACAATGGCATATGAATGAAAATTGTAAATTTTGGAACACTTTCTCTCCCATGTATTTTGTTGCATAAATCATGAATAAATAATCAATGATCTTTTATTTGTCTTCAATCTATTCGATTGAATGTATGGTTTCATTTCTACTTTAGTTCAAAGAACTAATTAAATGCTTTGATGAAATCATAGATCTGTGTAATGAGGTATTAGTATTACTAAGTAATTCTTGTTTTGGATATCTAGAGTTGTTTATTGCAAAGCAATATGACAATAGTCTTTGAATGTCAGTTTAATTGTTGATGTATTATAGTTTATTGCAAATATGAGTTTGTCACCCATGGATAAAGCACTGTTAAATTTTTAATTTCAAAGTCATCTTTGAAGTAAATTGAGTCAATCTTATCTGTCATAGAACAAATTCATATTGAAAAAACTTGAACACCATAAATTATTGTAAATTTGTATGGGAATCACTCATTCCTTGCTTTTAGATAATAATTTTCTAAAGGATTAGCCGAATTCTTGAAGAATTATGTCTATTTGTAGTTGATAGGAATGCATTTGTTAATTACAATGTTATTGGTTATTTGGCACAAGAGTATCAATTCAAATATTGTCAGGATCACCCTTCTAGGTTTCACAAATCCCAAAGAATAGAGATCAAGCCTAACAAGCTTGCACCTATTCGTTGGCCAATCCTCACCATTATTGAACATTGAATTGTGGTAGATTCATAGATAATGACTGAGATTAAGATTGGTTCTCGAAAAATAACCAACACTACCTTTTTGCACTTTGGTCTCTTAAGAGATTTCATTGGTAAAATGTAGCTCAGACTATTTCGGCATGTTTGGGTGTGAAATAGAACCTTTCCTAGTGTAAACCTACCCATTCAGATGTGTTGGAACTATCAATTTGGTCGTACAACAAACATAACAAAAGTTATACCACCTTGCAACTTTACACTACATGCATTTGACACTTTTTCCATCAACTAAAAACTTGACACCATAGGAAAATGGCTGGGAGATATAAAAAATCAATATAGGTTATTGTAGAGGGGACCTATATTGTCTTGTACCTTCAAAAATAATGTTTCTAAGTGCCACGGTTTTTGAGTAACACCTCATCAAATTTTTTTACCTTTTTGCACTTTGGTCTCTTAAGAAATATCGTCAGTGTAATGTAGCTCAAACTATTTCGACATGTTTGGGTGTGAAAAAGGACCTTTCCTAGCATAAAACTACCCACTTGGACATGTTGGAACTAACGGTTTGGTCGCATGATGAATGAAATAAAAAATTACACTACCTTGCAACTTTACACTACATACATTTGACACTTTTTCCATCAACTGAAAACTACACACCACAGGAAAATGGATCAAAGATATAAAAAAACTAAGAGAGGTTATTTTAGTGAGGCCCTATGTGATCTTGTACCTTTAGATGAAATGTTTCTAAGTTCCATGGTTTATGAGAAAAACCTTGTCAAAGTTTGGTGCCTTTTTGCACTTTGGTATCTTAAGAGATCATTGGTGCATTGTAGCTTGGACCACTCCGACATGTTTGGGTGCAAAACATGACCTTACCTAGCATAAACCTTCCCATTTTGACATGTTTGAATTGTCGATTTGGTCACACAATGAAGAAAAAAAAAGTTACACCACCTTGCAACTTTACACTGCATGCATCTAACGCTTTTTCCATCAACTGAAAACTTGACATTGTGAGAAAATGACTTGGAGATTTGAAAAAAAAGAGAGGTTATTCTAGAGGGGCCCTACATGATCCCATACATTCATACAAAATGTTTCTAAGTGCCACAGTTTTCGAGCAATAGCTTGTCAAATTTTTATGCCTTTTTGCACTTTGGTCTCTTAAGAGATTGTTAGTGCATTGTACCTTGGACCACTCTAGCATGTTTGGGTGTGAAACAAGACCTTTCCTAGCATAAACCTACCCTTCTGGACGTGTTGGAACTATCGGTTTGGTCACACGATGAACAGAACGAAAGTTACACCACCTTGTAACTTCTTGTCTTTTATATTGTAACTCTCACTCAACAACATTAACCCATTAACCTCCTTTTCTTTGATGATAAAATCTTCTTCTTATCATTTAATTCCTTTTCTAAGTGGTTAATTTTAGTCTTCAGTTGTTTTGCTTCAATTTCAAGAATCTTTGAATTCATCTATTTCCAGTTGTATTTTCTCCATGGAAGTCTTAAGTTCAAGAATCTTTGAATTCATTTGTTCAAATCCACCTATAGCATCATCTCTCACTTTCTTTTCCTTCTTAAATTATTATGAAATAAAAAACCTCTTGATTTTATCCACTTCTCCATTGCCATGTTCCCATTCCACATACTGCACAAGCACCTTCCTCAACTTCTTGAGAGAGAATAATCTCTTTAATCAATACATTTTCTATCTCATTCACTTTGGTCTACTTTTTAAGTGTTTTTAGAGTAGATTCCTTATTCATTTCATACATTCTAGGACTTGCTACTTCCAATTTTTCATTTCCATTTGTCCATTCCACATGCTACACACACACCTTCCTCAACTTCTCAAGAGAAGGAAGAATATCTTCAGTCAATATATTATCAATCTCATTGAATTTGGTATACTTCTTTTCAAGTTTTTTAAGATTGGATTCCTTTTTTCATTTCATGCATTCTAGTACTTGTTGCTCCAGTTATGCATTGTCATTTTCCCATTGCACATACTACACACCCACCTTTCTCATCTTCTCAAGAGCAGGAAGAATCTCTTCAGTCAATACATTATCTATCTCATTCACTTTGATCTAATTCTTTTCAAGTGTTTTTCTAGCTAATTCCTTTTTCATTTCATACATTCTAGTACCTGTTGCCTCTATTTTTGGAATGTGGATGATGTATATACATTTCAAGCTAAAACATAAAAAAATTAAAGAACACTATTCTAACCCACAACTATGTTTTGATCAGTAACACTCTTATGTGAGATTACAAAAACCCAACTACACTCATATAGAGACTCTTCACTATACCTAAATGGATCTTGACAACACTTACACACCACCAAGAGAACCACATCATGTCATTTTTACTTGATAGTTCAACACAAAAATGATGGTCAATGTAATTTTTATCACATAAATATGCATTTATCCTTGAATAGTGAAACACAACAAAAGACAATGAATGCCATTTATCACATTAATATACATTTTGACTTGATAGTGAAACACAACAAAAGACGATGATATGAGATGGGACTAGAAGTTTGGAGATGGAATAATGGGTTAAATAGGATAGATGTTCAGATATGAGAAGGGATATACCATTGAATAGCATTATGATATAATGGTTGGGAATCTTGGTAGACCATAATTTGATTTCATGCTTGGGACCTTGTGATAGGCATCCAAGAGAGAGAGAGCTAGGAATGATGAAATGGAATGAGGATGATTAAGGATGATTGGGTAGACCTTGTATTTAAGATGATGGATGTAAAGGGGATAATTATAGAATGGATTGAAAAGTGATAATGATAAAATGGATGGAAAAGGGGATAATGATGAAAAGGAGATACAAGACCAATATTGTCTCAAGCTAAACTAGATCATTGATTGATGACAATGGGATTTTCTTAGACTAGACTTTTATAATTGGTGAGGCAAGGCTTGGAGTTTCTCACTCAAGCTTGGATAATCACTTGACTAAGGCTTGTATAGAGGATGATTTTTCTTACCTTAGCTTGGATAGTCACTTAGACAAGTCTTGAATATGCTTACTTAGGATTGGATAATCACCTAAGAAAGGATTTGATGGGGATTTTGATAACAAGGATTTGATGATGGTTGTGATGACTAGCTTATGATAATGGATGAAAATGCTAAGATGAGGGAAAGATGATATATTTTGGATGGATATGATGTAAATGGTTGATGTTTCAAGTGATGATGGTTGAGGAAGGGTCTCCCAATTCTTCTCTAGGGTTGCAAAGGTCAAGTTTGCAAATTGAGGTCTTAAGATGGTCAAATGGTGAAACCATAAATATGCATATAATCTACCCATTATTCACTATATATGATGGAAATGGTTGATGTTTCAAGTGAAATGATGGTTGAGGAAGGGTCTCCCAAGTATAATCTAGGTTTGCAAAGGACAATTTTGAAAATTGAGGTCTCAAGATGGTCAAATGGTGAAACCATAAATATGCATATAATCTTCCCAATATTCACTATATATGTGTAAAAATACAATAGCAAAAAAAAGACAAACTTTAAGTTTAAGAGGCGCAGTAAGTCCTTCTTATGCCATATGAAATTTGGAACCAAAAACTAAGTGAAGTTGATGTTAACCATTTCAAACATCCGTCATCCGTTCTGTTGGCAAAATGTTATACACATGGCAGATCCGTCATCTGTTCTGTTGGCAAAATGTTATACACGTGGCAGTTGTAAGGAAAGATTTTATTTTGGCATGGCATTTTTTGTGGAATATATGATGGCATTTGTTAAAAGCAGGAAAAATTGAAATGGTATCATAATGTTGTCGGCAGCTGTGATTGAGACCGTAATCTGACAAGTCTGAACGCATTATTTATTATTTTCAGTCTTTTCTCGCCAAGTATTGACTTTGCATGGCGGACTCCAAATTATGATTAAAGTTGGTTAAGGTTGTGGGTATCGTTTTAGTCTGAGCAAACGGTTCTTTGATTCGTTTCTTCTCTGCAAGATGAATTCATTATGCAAAACAGAAAATAAACTAATGGGTCAAGATATTTTTGTTGTGCGAATCAGAAAAGTCATTTGGTGGATACAGGCAGGTTCATTGCTTGTTTTTCTTTCAAATGAAGTTTCAGGTCTATATGCATTTGTCTTTCTCAGAAAGAGTAAAAGTTTTCTTACGTATTCGATTTTTGCTCACATGTATGAGGATCTGGGGCAAATTAAAAAAGGGAAGAAACTTCTTAAGGTCGAGCAGAGTCTTGAGTTTCACAGGTATGAGGTTTTGCATTTTTCGGGCAGAATCTTGGGCATCACAGATATGAGGTTTTACATTTTTGTTCACTTCTAAAGAGGGTCTCAAACCCGGAATTTGGCTTCGCAGTTTTTAGAAGTTTGAATAAATTTTTGGGTTTTAAACCCAAGGTATTATATACAGTTTTTTGTTGGTTCAAAACAAAAGGAAATGTGTAAACATTTCCAGTCAGTTGCAAAGCAAAATGTCGTTATGGAAACTGTCTTCGAGTATCTCAAAAATGAAGCTTAATGATTACCAGTTTTGACAGAAACAAATTCGTAATCTGAAACTGTTTTTCGTAAAGCATTTTAAAAGGAAGTTTGTTTAACAAACTCTAACTGGTTCAGTTAGAAACATGTAACTGATCTGATTCGAAGTTCTTATATAGCACTTGTAATCTTTAGATACATGTATGTGTGTGTAAAAAACATATATATATATATATATATATATATATGTATCTGAGGATAAGAGGCTTGAAAGTTTTGATCATAAACTTGTATACAGATATGAGTGATATATACACATTTGTATATGTATATGAGTTGTATTAAATTTCTGAGCAGTAGTTACTGCCGATTGTAAAGGGTTGGAATCAATAAAAGATACAGGTTCATGGAGTGGTTTTTCTCCCTATGACAAAATCGTGAGGTTTTGGAGGGTTTTCCACTCGGCACAATTTGGGTGTCTCTCCATTTTTGTGAGTTCCATTACTTTATGCTTATGATGAATGCTTACATTTCTTCTGCATAGATTGTATATATTCTGCTATAAGTTGCTTATTGCAAAAATTGTAATGAGTTTTGAAATAAGGTAATAGGGTTCTGATTCACCCCCCCCTCTCAGAACCTTGGCACTTCCAACAAGTGGTATCAGAGCATAGGATTCCCTTTAGGAATTGATCCCTAGTTATAGGAAGTTATGGCACATTCTGAAGGAGCTTTCCTTAATAGGGCACCTTTATTTGATGGAAATGATTATGTTTTCTGGAAACTTAAAATGGAAGCATTTATACATTCTCTAGATGTAAGGATGTGGGATGTAGTAACAACCAAATACACTGTTCCAGCGTCAGTCCCTACTGATGCTGATGAGAAACTAAAATTTGAATTAGATAAGAAGGCTAGATATGCTCTTCTCTGTGGTCTTACTAGAGATGTCTTTGCCAAAGTTATTTATTGCAAATCTGCAAATGATATATGGGTAAAACTTGAAACTATCTATCAAGGAGATGACAAGGTTAAAGAATCTAAACTGATTACTCTTAAAACTCAGTTTGACAATCTGAAAATGAGTGAGGATGAAACCATTGCTGCATATTTTTTAAGAGTTGAGGAAGTTGTGAATGCCAGGAAGGGTCTAGGTGAAGACATAGAAGAACATGATGTTGTTTCAAAGGTTATTAGGTCAGTACTACCTAAATTTGAAACAAAAATTTCTACATTAGAAGAAAAGAAAAGTTTTTCAAAAATGACCTTACATCAACTTCAAGGAACTCTAACTGCATATGAAATGAGAATTAGCAATCAAGCTAGTTCTTCATCAAAAGAATCAGCCTTTAAGGTTGAAAAGAATGATGAGAGTGATTCAGATCTAACTGATGCTTTAGAAGCGTTACTGGTTAAAAGAATGACAAAGAAATATAAAAGCAAACCTAAATGCTTCAGCTGTGGTCAATTAGGACACTTTGCTGCTAGATGCCCAAATATTGAACTTGATGATTGTGATGAAAAATCTAAGAAGTTTTCTAGAAAGAAGCCTTGGAATCAGAATAAAAGGTTTAAGGATTTCAAAAAGAAAAGTCTTTTTTCAAAAGAAGATCCAAATGAAGAATCCAGTGATGCAGATGAAGAAGGGGAAAAGTTGTTCATGGCTAAAATAGTACATACTCCTAAATCTGAATCAAATGAGCCTGAATCCTCATCTGATTTAGAAATAGAAGTAGATCTTGAAGAAGAACTTCTAAAATCCCTGCAAGAAATTAAAAGGTTAAAAAAATCAGTTGCGAATCATGAGACTGAAAATCAAAAACTTCAAGATGAGTTAATAAAAGCAAATTCAATTATAGAAAGTCAAAAATTCTTACTTGAAGAAAAGGATAAAAAATTGAATATCTTGAAATGTTCATCTGAAGAATCTACTAGTCAGAAAACAAAGTTGTTTTTCAATGGATATTGTTTCAACTGTAATATTTTTGGGCACAAAGCAATCTTTTGTAAAAATAGCACTAGTCAAGGCAAAAGAAAAGTTATTAGATGCTTCAAATGTTTTTACTATGGTCACTATGCAAATCAGTGCAAATTAAATTTGAGACCTAAACAAATATGGAAACAAGTAAAGACAAATGAAAAGTCCTTAATTGTTGAAACAGTCTTATTTGCTCAGAAATCTGCAACATGGGTGTTGGATAGTGGTTGTTCTCATCATATGACTGGATGCAAGAACAAATTCAAAACCTTAGAAAACTTTGATGGAGGATTTGTACATTTTGGTGATAACTCAGGAGCTTATATAACAGGAAAAGGCTCAATAATCTTAAACAATGATACACCAATACATGATGTGTACTTTGTTGAAGGGTTGAAACATAACCTTTTAAGTGTCAGTCAGATATGTGATAATGGATATTCTATCTCTTTTAATGCAAAAGAATGTTATATTAAAAATGGGAAAGATAGAGTCATTGCCAGTGGGTTAAGAACAAATGGTAATCTGTATAATCTGATAGATTCAACTATTCAAGAAACATCTTTGGTCAATACCTGCTTTATGAGTCAAGTGGAAGAAAATTGGCTATGGCACAAAAGATTGGGACATTTGAACTTTGATAATCTTGCTAGAATCAGCAAGAATAAAAAGGTCAGGGGACTACCACAAATAACTAAACCTGCATCTGTTTGTGAAGAGTGTATAAAAGGTAAGCAAACAAGAGTTTCTTTTAAAACAAAAGAATATCTGTCAAATAGACCACTTGAACTAGTACATACTGATTTATGTGGTCCAACCAAAACAGCCTCTTTAAATGATGAAAGATATTTCATGCTGTTCGTAGATGATTATTCAAGAATGGTTTGGGTAACATTTCTGAAACATAAATCAGAAGCCTTTGAACGTTTCAAAATTTTCAGAAAGATGGTGGAAAGAGAAACTGATTTAAAACTGAAATGCTTAAGATCAGATAGAGGAGGAGAGTTCACTTCTCAAGAATTTATTGAATATTGTGAAAAACGAGGTATAAAAAGACAATACTCTACTGCTAGGACACCACAACAAAATGGGGTTGTAGAGAGAAAAAATAGAACTGTCAAGGAAATGGCCAGGACCATGTTGAATGAAGCAAAGATGCCTGACAAGTTCTGGAAAGAAGCTGTTCATACAACTGTCTATATTTTAAATAGAGCACAAATCAGAATTAGAACAGCTTATACACCATATGAATTATGGTATGGGAAAACAACAAATGTTAAGAACTTTAAAATATTTGGTTGCAAATGTTTTATCAGAAAGAATGATGATTCTTTAGAAAACTTTAACTCAAGATCTGATGAAGGGATTTTTCTTGGGTACTCTACACATAGTAAAGCATATAAATGCTATAATAAAAGACTGAACAAAATTGTAGAAGCTATAAATGTCATGTTTGATGAAACATCTGTATGCTGTAATGACAGAGAAGAATATGAAAGTTTATCTTTTCAAGAATCAGAAAGTTTTCATAATGAAAATTGTGAACAAGATAAAGTTGAAACTGATGATGAAGATGAACTTGCAGGAAAAATAGAATCAGAAAATTGTTCCAATTCTAAAATCACTAGTGATGGATCAAAGTTAAAAACATCTTCTAGAATAATAGCTAAGAGACATCCTGAGTCTCAAGTTATTGGAGATATTGATAAAGGAATTTTAACTAGAAGAAAAGCCAAAATAGGAGAACAAGTAAATATTGCTGAACAATTTTGTTTGATAGCAGATTTTGAACCAAAGAATGTAACTGAAGCCCTATCAAATCCTAGTTGGCAAAATGCTATGCTAGATGAAATAAATCAGATAGAGAAAAACAAGACTTGGGAACTTGTTCCCAGACCTGATGGTAAAAATGTTATTGGTGGAAAATGGATATTCCGCAATAAACTAAATGAGGAAGGTGTAGTGATCAGAAATAAAGCCAGATTTGTTTGCAAAGGATATGCACAACAAGAAGGAGTTGATTTTGGTGAAACCTTTGCACCAGTTGCAAGGATGGAATCAATCAGAATCTTTCTTGCATATGCCACTCATAAAAATTTCACTATTTACCAAATGGATGTCAAAACTGCTTTCTTAAATGGATATCTTGAGGAGGAAGTTTATATGGAACAGCCAGAAGGTTTGAATCTTCTGACAAGCCTGATTATGTTCTTCATCTCAAAAAGGCCTTATATGGTTTAAAACAAGCTCCTCGAGCTTGGTATTCCAGATTAGATAAACATCTAATTGCAAATGGATTCATTAAAGGAAATGTGGACAGCACTTTGTATACAAAAATGGACAATGAAAATTTATTGGCTGTTGAAATATATGTAGATGATATTATTTTTGGTTCTACTAATGATCATTTAGCACAAACTTTTTCAGGAATCATGGAGTCTGAATTTGAGATGTCTATGTTAGGACCTTTGACATTTTTCTTGGGAATTCAAGTCTCTCAGCTTGAACATGGTTTGTTTATCTCTCAACTGAAATATGCTAAGGAAATGCTTAAAAGGTTTCAAATGGATACTTGTAATCCAGTTGGTACACCAATGGAAACTGGATGTAAGTTGATGAAAATTGATGAATCTCCTCTTGTTGATCAAAGGGAGTATCGGTCTATGATAGGGAGTCTTTTATATCTTACTGCTTCTAGACCAGATATAATGCACTCTGTATGTCAAGTTGCTAGATATCAAGCAGCTCCTCGTCAATCTCATCTCAATGCTGTTCACCGTATCTTTAAATATTTACAAGGTACTTTGGATTATGGTTTGTGGTATCCCAAAAGTGATGATTTTACTCTCATTGGTTATACAGATGCTGATTGGGGTGGATGTAAAGATGATCAACGAAGTACTAGTGGTGCTGCATTTTTCTTAGGTGATCGGTTAGTTGCTTGGCACAGTAAAAAACAAGAATGTGTCACTATTTCTACTGCTGAGTTTGAAATTATTGCTGCAACAGCATGTTGTACTCAGTTACTTTGGATGTCTTATCAGCTTTCAGATTTGGCTATTCATGTTCAAAAACCTTTGAAAATCCTTTGTGACAATACTAGTGCTATTCAGATTTCTAAAAATCCTGTTATGCATTCTAGAACTAAGCATGTTGCCATCAAATTGCAGTTTATTCGCGAACATGTGTCATCAAATGAGGTCATTCTTATTCATGTGCCTTCTAAATTACAAGTTGCTGATATTTTTACCAAAGCTCTACCTAGAGAATTGTTTGAACAGTTCAGAATTCGATTGGGAGTCTTCTCTCAATCCATGCTGGAATAAGTTTTTTTTACTTTTCCATATTCTGTGTTAGGTTTCTGCTTCTTTCACAGAAAACATTTATGAAAAGCAGATGGTTAGATTTTTGATGCATAAATTTTGGGGGAGTAACCAGATTTTCACAGTTTTGTTTTGGCATAGCAGTTTTGATTTGGCACAGGTTTGGTTTTAACAAGAATTTTCACAGTTTTGTTTTGGCACAGCAGTTTTGATTTGATCAGGTTTGGTTCTTGCATTTGGATGCACTTGGTTCACAGGTTTTATTCGTCGGTTAATCACTGATTGGATTGGTTCATAGGTTAATCATGTTTTCATGGTAAATCAGCATGGTATTTCAGTTCATTATCTTGTTTATATGAAATGGTGAAAATTTTTGCATCAAAAATGGGGGAGATTGTTAACCATTTCAAACATCCGTCATCCGTTCTGTTGGCAAAATGTTATACACGTGGTAGATCCGTCATCTGTTCTGTTGGCAAAATGTTATACACATGGCAGTTGTAAGGAAAAAAATTATTTTGGCATGGCATTTTTTGTGGAATATATGATGGCATTTGTTAAAAGCAGGAAAAATTGAAATGGTATCATAATGTTGTCGGCAGCTGTGATTGAGACCGTAATCTGACAAGTCTGAACGCATTATTTATTATTTTCAGTCTTTTCTCGCCAAGTATTGACTTTGCATGGCGGACTCCAAATTATGATTAAAGTTGGTTAAGGTTGTGGGTATCGTTTTAGTCTGAGCAAACGGTTCTTTGATTCGTTTCTTCTCTGCAAGATGAATTCATTCTGCAAAACAGAAAATAAGCTGATGGGTCAAGATATTTTTGTTGTGCGAATCAGAAAAGTCGTTTGGTGGATACAGGCAGGTTCATTGTTTGTTTTTCTTTCAAATGAAGTTTCAGGTCTATATGCATTTGTCTTTCTCAGAAAGAGTAAAATTTTTCTTACGTATTCGATTTTTGCTCACATGTATGAGGATCTGGGGCAAATTAAAAAAGGGAAGAAACTTCTTAAGGTCGAGCAGAGTCTTGAGTTTCACAGGTATGAGGTTTTGCATTTTTCGGGCAGAATCTTGGGCATCACAGGTATGAGGTTTTACATTTTTGTTCACTTCTAAAGAGGGTCTCAAACCCGAAATTTGGCTTCGCAGTTTTTAGAAGTTTGAATAAATTTTTGGGTTTTAAACCCAGGGTATTATATACAGTTTTTGTTGGTTCAAAACAAAAGGAAATGTGTAAACATTTCCAGTCAGTTGCAAAGCAAAATGTCGTTATGGAAACTGTCTTCGAGTATCTCAAAAATGAAGCTTAATGATTACCAGTTTTGACAGAAACAAATTCGTAATCTGAAACTGTTTTTCGTAAAGCATTTTAAAAGGAAGTTTGTTTAACAAACTCTAACTGGTTCAGTTAGAAACATGTAACTGATCTGATTCGAAGTTCTTATATAGCACTTGTAATCTTTAGATACATGTATGTGTGTGTAAAAAACATATATATATATATATGTATCTGAGGATAAGAGGCTTAAAAAAGTTTTGATCATAAACTTGTATACAGATATGAGTGATATATACAAATTTGTATATGTATATGAGTTGTATTAAATTTATGAGCAGTAGTTACTGCCGATTGTAAAGGGTTGGAATCAATAAAAGATACAGGTTCATGGAGTTGTTTTTCTCCCTATGACAAAATCGTGAGGTTTTGGAGGGTTTTCCACTCGGCACAATTTGGGTGTCTCTCCATTTTTGTGAGTTCCATTACTTTATGCTTATGATGAATGCTTACATTTCTTCTGCATAGATTGTATATATTCTGCTATAAGTTGCTTATTGCAAAAATTGTAATGAGTTTTGAAATAAGGTAATAGGGTTCTGATTCACCCCCCCCTCTCAGAACCTTGGCACTTCCAACAGTTGAAATATAAAAATGAAATTTCTAACTATTAACTACAATACATTAATATCAATACATGACTTTATAAATTCAATTTGCATACTTACAAATTAATCCAACGAACCATTCGGGTCTGCTCTACTCTTTATTGTATTAAGTATTGCCTCATGGTTAGATTCACATGCCTTCCATAAGGTCTTGTTCAAAGGTATACCCCAATATTGTATCAAATGAACATTGGATGCCATGACAAAGTTTGAGTAATGAAGAATCTTTCAATGCATGTCAAAGTCTTGAAACGACCAAACATTAACACTCTTATGTGGGTATGTTCTAAGCCATGTTCCAGTAACAACCACCGATCCTGTAGGGTATTCAAAATTTTCTCCCTCTTCATTTTTTTCATCTGCAATAATTGCATAAACATGCCTTGCATTGATATGTGTAGCAAATTATTGAAATTAGTCAACATTACAAAAACACTACAAAGTAAGATAACATTCAGAATTTCAAAAACTATGCAAGTAGATATATTGCCTGGTTGAACTAGATCTGATATGTGGTCAAATTCAACCAATGATTTCATCAGTGCTAGTTCTAGTGTTATTGAGGGTCAATACGTGCCAAGTGGGCTAAGAAAACTTAACCACCATTCATCAACCCACTCCTTTGACTTGCACTTATTCCAAGATTGAATTGTACATGAAGAACAAAAGAATTCCATCTTCTGTGTATGGATACTCCATGAACCTGCATTTGATATTCTGAAAGAGTGTAGCTCACTTGATCCAATCAATGTAAAAAAATCCTCATATTGTGCAATGTTAGTATCATCTATCAACCAAAAAAATCTACGAACTGAAGACTTACCTTCATTACCTAGACCCATAGAAGCATTACACCACTCAATGATTGATTTTGCATCTATCAACTTTGCATCGTCTTTATACTATAACTCTTCTCATGATATGGATCTTTTGATACAACCCCTACACCATCATGACCCCCATTTCCATGCCCGGCCTCACAAAAGTTCCACATATGTTGAACACCTATAATATTATGCATCATTCTCAAATAATATAACATCTACGAGTTCTTGAATTGTGATGCACAATTATCCGACCATATGATATGTTGACTGAATTATATGCCCCTTCTAGAAAAATCATTGTAGAACACCTGAAAGTAACCTTGTACAAAATCTATAGAATGTGTGTGATCATCACTAATATAAAAATGATACTCCCTTATGATCTTTCCTTCATCCTCTATATTATCATTGGTATGAATGAATGCTATATGCACAAATATAGAAACCTGTGTGGAGTTGTAATATTGTGATTGCACCTCATGTTGTGGTTGTAGACTGTAGTTCTCTGCAAAGTCAAAAACTAAAATAATTCTACCAAGTGGAAATGTGTCCTTGTGTAACTTTAATTTCAAGTCCAACCATTGAACTCTATGGGTATGCCTTGCATACTCATACAATATACTGTCACAAAATGTAGAAATAAACTAATACACTAAAATCTTTTGAATAACCAAATCACACCTTTTTTATTTTTACCATGTTTTTACTCGACTTGTCTCTTGATTCAAAAGATTAAATTAATTCTCAATGCTTGACTTGTCTTTCTAATGATATAAGCTTTCTTCATTTGATTACTTACTATTATCGATGTAATGACATGTCATGTGAAATTACTATCTTTAGTGCATGAGGTGTTACCCACACTCTCATAAGCACTCATTAGATTCTTCATAATATATTTTTCACTTGAAGCCTCTAATGTTCTCAACCCAGGAATCTTCATGATGGACCTAAAATTTATACTTCGTATCATTTCAACAAATAGTTGACATCTTTTGGTCTCATTTAATTTCTCAAAGTACACTATCCAAATCTTATTAGCATATATTCTACAAGTGCGCTTTGGAATCTTATCTTCCATTGGCTACAAAATATTCTCATCAATATCAATCAAATACTTGGGCTCTTCTTCGTAAAATTCTAGATGGTGTTCTCAGAGGTAAATTTTTCTCAATAATAGGAATTTCATCAATATTTAAATGAGATTGGATAGATTGTATACCTTCGATTGAAGATGGAATAGATGACGTACCTTGAAGTTGAGATGGGAAATATGGCATACCTCCTTTAAATGTGAGTGATGATGTAATTTCCACTCGAGATGTGGTAGATGGTGTCCCTCCATCTTGACTTGTGGTAGAGGACATGTCCAACTACGGTATTCAAATCTCTCATAGCACAAATTTTTTACATTTGTTCCCTTTGTGCTGCCAATACCATATCTCTCATTTATGGTTGAGGTTCCTCTTCAATTGGCATGTCTTTGACTATCATTTCCAATTTCTTCTTCTCATGAAGTTTCCTCATATTTTCTGCTTTCTTTGCATTTTTAGCTTATTTCTCTTCTTATGTTGGTTTAATCCTTGATTGTTTACTCAACATGACGATGAATTTTATCTATAGCATGAAAAAGAGATAAATATTAGTTCCACCATAGTACTATAGAGAAAATAAATAACATACAATTTTTTTAATTTTTCATGAAATTATGATACAAACAATATATGACAGTCCAAAAGAGGCATGAGGAGGGGTGCAAAGGGAATGAAGAGGGAAAAAAAATGAAACAAAATCCATTCAAC
The DNA here is from genome assembly GCA_007258455.2 of Sequoia sempervirens. Classification (NCBI taxonomy): domain Eukaryota; kingdom Viridiplantae; phylum Streptophyta; class Pinopsida; order Cupressales; family Cupressaceae; genus Sequoia; species Sequoia sempervirens. Next base: position 275,202,157 of record VDFB02270651.1, read on the forward strand.
TTAATGACACATGTGTCATTATAAAACTCAAACAAATCCATACAAATAAATGAAATATATGTCATTCAACCCTTCATACAAAATCCATACAATCATCATGTAGAAGAGGAAATGTCTCTCAACCATGATCGATAAACAAGTGCACTAAGAACACATGGTAGGAGTTTGATGCAACCTTCAAACAAAAATCATACAATCTCATTAGAAACTCAAATACAACCTATACAACTCAATGACATATACATTACTAAAACTTAAAATAAAACTAATACAATCAAAACACACTATCATAAATATTGCTAACCATGATGCATGGTTAAGAACATTAGAAACATAATGTAGGAGTTTGATGCACTATATTCATGATGGAAGTTTCACTCAAAAGGCATGAAAATCAAAGGATACTATGTCATTAAACCTTAATGCACACCATATATAACATATCAAATTTAATCCATTGGACACTAGAGTTGATGTCACTCAACCATGGTGAATGCGCAAGCACACTAGGCATGACATAATAGTTTCATGTATATTAGCCATATTAAGTAATGTCATTATTCCTAATGAGTAAGTACACTATGACACACCATAAGACTAAATAGCATGCATGGTATTTTATGATAGACATAAAATCCTTATAATCAATTACACATAGTTAATGTCGTCAATCCCAATGTATAATAACACTAGGCACATTGTTTAGCCTTTGTGGCATATTTCCTTTCATCTCTAGCCACCAAAATTGCTATATATTCACCATATAAGACCTTAACCAACATTTTCATTTGGAATCTTTGTCATATATAAGTAATTTTTTCTAGTTTGGGGTGAAGTTGAAGTTACTTCCTAGCCATAGAGGGTTTGACAACAAATTTGCAGCAATTACTTTAAAGTTGTGTCACACTTTCGACCAACTTATCAGCACAACTGAATCTAAGTATTTCTAACTAAAAAAATATTTTGGTCAAACATATGATCTAGTAAGATTCATTCTAGCTAAGTTAGATACTTTCACAACTTTTTCAAATAAAATTGTTGGCTAAAAATGTATGAAGTGCCATTTTGAGGCCAATTTACCAAAAAAAAAAAAATTATTTAGAAAACTTGATGTTTCAAAAACTCCTACTCATGTAAATAACATTTAAAAAAAAAAAAAAATACCCTTTTGTAGATCCATAAGTGTAGTTTTCAAAAATATAATTATTTTAATATTTTAATTATTATTTTTATTTTTACTAAAAGTAGGTTATCAACACACAATATTAGGTTGATTACCATGTCAAAGAAAAATAGTAAAACTTGTTAAATTTTTTTGAAAAAAATATGATGCACTAGATAAAAGAATATATCAAGATGGCATAATTTTTTTTCCATTTTAGATAAATATTTAATGTGAAAGTTGACATCAAATGGAAACAACTATTTTTTGATATACACACATTTTAATATTTATTTAAAAATATATATTTATTATAATTGGAAAAAAAATATCCATGCACTAAAGTTTCAAATTATAAATACACAAAAAAATTGAAAGAAAATAAATAAAATTTACTATAAAAAGTTTGACGTCTCATGTAACTTCACTTTTCAGCATTTTATCAGCAACTAAACTATAGTGTTGGCTATTTCCTTTATAAAGTGTGACACAACTTTGTACTTTTACCTGTGAGGAAGATGAGGGAAATGTTACAATAAAGGGAGCCTTCAAGGAGTTTTAAATTTTTTTTGAGGTCTTTGTGGATATATATTCAATTCAAATTGCAGTACTGAAACTCCTTAAAGACATACCTTCTACTAGTTATAGAGAAGAATATAATGGCAATAGATCCTACTACAATGAGTTTAGTGGAGGACATTATAGAGGCAGAGATTAAGGTTAGAGAAGGGAAGAAAGGAAGAAACTATGTGAATATTGCAGCAATGAAAACCATGATTTGTTTGGTTGGCCAAGAGCAGCAATGAAACTACCATGATTTGTTTGGTTGGCCAAGAGCTACATGATACTATAAGGAGAGTGAAGAATTGTCTAGGTTAAAATGGTCCAAGAGGGGCTAAGGTTGTAATGAGAATTTTCAAAGGAACCCCCCTTGAATGCTCATAGATGTCAAAAAGTAAAAAAAACAATTATGAACATGGAATATGCATTTCAACAAAATATAATCTAATCCCTTAGAAAAATATAATGCATTTGATTAAGGTTATGTATGTTGAACACTCATAATTTGGAATACTTAGCAAAATCTAATCCCAAAATCAACATGATAACAAAACCAAGACAATGTATTAAGCATGTATGATAAGGGATAATAAAGAAATATAATAGAATGAAGGAAAATGTGAAGAACATGTATAAATACGTGACATACCTTAAAAATAGAGATTCAAAAGGAGAAACTATCCAATTGTGTGTAGTTTTTTTTCTTCTTGCATCAAACTCAACAATTTGAGATTTTTATAAACTTGCTTCCTTTTCAACATTCAATTGTATATAACTCTAATAGAATTACTAAAAACTATATAATTAACCAATGTATAATATTTTTGATATGGTAAGCAGCATTTATAGGGTGTTGTACCCTTTACACGGAGAACTGCAAGGGCCAAAAAAGATCAAGTCCAAAAAAAATTAAAAACTAAGCCAAAAAACATACACAATGGACCAATAGCTGATAGACGTACAACACAGTAACAATAAATTAACTAGTATTTTCCCAGTTCTAAGAAAGGAGATTAACAACATCATCCCCAACCCATTCCAGGTCTTCTTCAACATTATTCTTGTCCATTTCATCCTTAATCACAACATAGAGGGTGTTGGTAACACAGTGGACCAACTTGACAGTGAAACAGGTCAAACCACTGAATTTCTTGTCCATCTTTCCCATTCTTTCCTGCAACACACGAAGCTCCTCCCCATAATCTGATGCCTTCTCAACATTTGCGTGCTCCACATCCAGAGGGTCCAAGGACTAGAGGCTGAGTTCTCCTTATGCACTTTGCTAAAATTAGGAATGGTGTGGGTCCCTCCAACATAATCCTCCTCATCATCCCTAGACTCCTCCTCATCCCTGCAACCTTTGCTGTCAGACCGCTCCTCATTCATATCCATGTCATTAACCTATACTTTCTTGTTATTTTTGTAGGATTTGAGAAATACAAATCCACAGAACCCAAAGAACACCTGCATGCAAGAAACCTGTCACAAAGAAAGAGAGAGAACAAAACAAGGGGTTTGGCTCTGAAAAATGGCCAAAGGCTCCATCAAACCATTCCCCTCATCCTTAGCTTTCTTTTTAGAGGTAGGTTTGCTAATAGACTTGGTAGGGGCCGACTTAAGCTCGTAGAGACTAGCTACAACACTAGTCTGGGCAATCCCTGCACTCCCCTTAATCTTCTTGGCAACAAGTTTAGGCTTATGAGTTTCAACGGTAACCAGAGGGGTTTTCCTGATGTGACCTTTGGACTCAGCCAGGGGGATATTGGCCACAATAGGGGGTTCAATTTCCTCAACACAGACAGTAGAAATGGGTTTGGGTGGGCATAACGCAAGATGGAAGTGGTAGAACCTTAATATGAGGCCTTGGTGGAGTGGTAGGGGAGGAGTGTCCTCAGGGTTTAGGCCAACAGCCGAGCAATACACTTTTCATCAGAGCTCTCTAAATCCTTAAGTAAGAAAAAAGGAAATCTTAACAGGATTTTGTGTCGAAGGTGATTTAAAAGAGGGAAGTGATAGAAATAGTAGGTTTTGTATCTACCTTCAAGGGTCATGTACTTCATTAGGGTGGGGTAGACCTAGTCCCAAGGCTACGAGAGAGCCTCTCTCTCCAACCCCAACTGGTTACGAACCAGTTTCTCATTACCCATAAAGAAGGAATTTAGGCTTTCATTATATTGGGCCTTAGTATGCTTCAGGTACTTCTTACCAATACACATCAGCCCTGTCACCTACACAATCACCTCCTCATTCACTTCGAAGGAAATACCACCCATGGTAACCCTTCTATCTTTCCAAGAATTTGCAAACTGTGCAGATAAACTAGGGTCGTGACCCACCAAACTTTCCATCAAAGGTGCCAACCCACCTTCAACACAAATGTGCCACACCAATGGATTCTTGTGAAATTCACCACAATTATCAAGCTCCGTTCACACCCTATTGCCACCCATTATGCCACTCTACACATGGAAGAACCAAAAAAACCCATGAAAGAAAAAGGTTAGAGGAATTGGTTAAGTGAAAGGTCACCTGCACACTTAAGATTTTAAGTCAAACTATGCAGCCTTGGGAAATCAAAGCAATGTACAGAACACATGCTCGAGGAGTTAAATCCCTAAAGACAATCTTGGAGATCTCATTAATGAAAATCTTCAAACACTTGCGGCTAGGTAAGTAGGACATGATGGGAATGGAAGGTTTGTCTTCCATGTTGTTATTACATAGAAACCAAAGTAAGATGGTTGTGGGGCCAAATTTAGAAACACCTAAGATCTCGGCTTTTAGTAAAGGAGGCAAAATAGTGGAATAAATAGGACCAATTAAAATCTTTACCTCATAATTATTAGTCACATCAAAATAAAAATTAAAAAACTCCATGGATATGCAATAGCTTAGTGCAATCCCCAAAAGGAGATTACATATGGTACGACCCAACTTGGCCTTAATCATAAAGTACTCTCCATAATTCCTTATAATGGCTTTTTTTAAAATGGACTTCGCCCCATTATTTAAATTTTTCCATTTGTAAGCCACCTCAGTATTCACACCCATCCACATAGCCCATAAGACAAGAATGTGGACCCCCCATAAGGCCCATAAAATCACATAATTAGTTATTATCATGGATCAAATAAGGCTTTGCTCCTTTAGGATTAAACCTTGAATACGTGGTGGTAGGTTCCCCAAATTACCCTAGCACTTAGATATTTTCCAATGTGTTCCAAAGTTAGCTAAAGCATCAGCCACTTGATTACCCTCCCAGTAAATGTGGGTAGCAATCTTCAAATTCAACTTAGACACAAAAAGCTTTATGTCTAATAAAATCTCTTTAGTACTCCACCCCAGTAATCTGCCAAAATTAACAGCAGCAATGATAGACTTAGAATCACCTTTGATATGTAGGTTCTCAATCCCCATTGTAACAGCTAACTAGATGCCCTTTAGCAATGCTCTAGCTTCTGCAATCATAGAAGATTGGATGCCAATCCTCCCTGAGTAACCAACCACAAAATTTCCCTTGCAATCTCTGATAGCATCTCTTATGCTAGCTCTGCCCGGGTTGCCTTTGGCTGCCCCATCAAAATTAAGTTTATACCAACCACAATCCAGAGGTTTCCAGATAGTATCCCTTCTAGCCAGGGATCTAGAGTTGTCATAGGAATTGGCATCCAGGTTTGGATGCCAAGCTTTGGCCATAATAATCTCCCTCTTAGTTAAACCTTTATCTGAGATTTTCCCTTGAAAAAGTGAAATGTTTTATGCGATGAGCCGAGATTTTATACCAAACAACTCCTTTGGGCACATCTCAATGTTCCTATAAATCCTATTGTTTCTGTCTTTCCATAAGCACCAACATATAATGGGGGGGACCTGGTTCCAAATCTCACAAGGTAAGGGGTGGAAGAAGGTCTAGTCCAGCTCAAGATAAAAGATTTAATGTCCTTACACATGGTCCACTAAATGCCCAAATGCTCTAAAGCTAGCTCCCACACACCAACAATAAACGAGTAGTGTAGCAGCAAGTGGTCCACCAATTCTTCATTGCACTTGCATAATAAGCACCTATTGGGGATCTAGAATCCCCTTTTCCTCAAATTGTCCTGTGTAAGAATCCTATTATGGCAAGCAGTCCACTAGAAGAAGTTTATTTTCAGGATCATGTGTCTGTTCCAAACCTACTTCCAAAGGTTAAGGACCACTCCCTGGTCCATCAACAGATTGTAAGTTGTTCTAACTGAAAGATCACCCTACTTGTCATGAGTCCAGAAGAATTCATCCACTATGTTAGTTGATGGTAGTCTAGTAAGGGACAACAACTCCTGCAGGGACTTGGAAAGGAGGCTCAACTCATGGGATAAAGGGTAGCAAAGGGACAAATCATTCCACTTTCTAGCCCCTTGTAGGCCAAGGAGGTAATCACTAATGTAAACACCAAAGAACCATTGTGCCAACCTCATAAGATTCCTAAAGTTAGAGTGTTCCAGAGGGGTATCAAGTGACCAGGGGTCCTCCCAGAATCTGATATTATTACCATTACCAATCTTCCATTTCATCCCAATCCTTATTAACCCTTGCAGACTACAAATGCTCCTCCAGGCCAAGGAACCTGAAGGATGAACCTCTAATAGACAGTCAATCAAAGGTTTGTTTTGAAGATACTTAGCATTCATAATCTTGCACCAATCTTTCCTATTCCTCAATTGGTCCCAAGCCACTTTGACCTTCAAAGCCTTATTGGTACTAGAGATAATCCTTATCCCAAGCCCACCACAATGTTTAGGTTGACAAACTTTGTCCCATTTAACCAGTGAAAATTTCTTCCTTTCCTCAGTCCCTGACTAGAGGAAATTCCTTTGAATTTTCTCTAACTTCTCAGTAATATATCTGGGGATCTTGAAAATGGAGAGGAAGTAGACAGGGATACCTTGAAGAGCAACAGATAAAAATAAAAAATATATATTAAGGTTTGGGCCTTGGTTGTTGGCATTACAAGCAAGAAGCCCCACCACTTCACCAAGGAGCCTCCCATTAACACCAAGGTAAGCACACTCCATTGTTGATGCAGTAGAGAGTGACCCCGTGAGGTTTGAACCTTGTTCGTTGGCTCTACAAGCAAGAAGCCCCACCATTGCACCAAAGGGTCGCCCCTCAATGTATAATGTTAAATTATAACAATTCAATCATAATTAATAGTTCAACACTACAAATATTGAAACTTGAGTTGATATAATCAAATTTGATGTAAAACCTTTGTTATTTCCTCCTTAAGTTGGAAAACCATAAAAAGGTGGTGGAAATTTCATGCAATGTTGGTGCAATGTGTAAAATTTGCATGTGCTCTTCCCAATAGTATCAAAAATCATTTTTGTCAGATCACACACAAACGCAAGAGAACAATAGAGCATGTGGGCCTGTATCACGAGTGTCCTAGCTTTTTTACCGTTTTTAGATAAATACAAAACATGCTTGTATTAGAATGTGAGTGTGCTTTAGATTTCTCTAAAAAGACCATATTTCAACTTCTCCAAAATGTGCTTGTATTTTGAAAAAGTTGATTTTTTTAAGGTTTCTTAACTACTATTATATGTCAATAGGGGCTTGGGTTAAGGTACATCAATGAGACCCATATTTGACCAATTATGACATCTTCTAGGTGTTATGTATGTCTCATTTTGTGTGTGATATGAAGTTTCACCACAATTCCCTATATGCTCAAGCCTTTACATTAACCCTCAATCCTATATCTTAAATCCTAAATTGTAAACACTTTACCCTATACCCTAACACCTCAACTATCAACCCTCAACCCTAAACCCTTAAACCCTAACCTCACCTCTCTCTCATTCCCTATCCACTTCTATCTACCTCACCTCCCAATCTCTCCCTCTATACCTCTCCATTTGTCTCTCTATTTATGTCTCTCTCTATGTCTCTCTCTATATCTCTATCTCTTTGTTTGTATCTCTCTCTCTCTCTCTCTCTCTCTCTCTCTCTCTCTCTCTCTCTCTCTCTCTCTCTCTCTCTCTCTCTCTCTCTCTCTCTCTCTCTCTCTCTCTCTCTCCCACCCAAACCCTCAACCCTAATCCATCAACCCTATACCCTCAACTCTTAAACCCTTTAACGCTCAAACCTCAACCCTAATCCCTCAACCTTCAACCCTTAATCCCTCAACCAGGTAATCCCTCAAACCTAATCCCTTAACCCTCAACCCTTAAAACCTAATTCCTCAACCCTCAACCCTTAAACCCTCAATTGTCTACCCTCAATTCTCAACCCTCTACCCTATGCATTGATCCTCAACCCTAATCCTCAACCCTCAACCCTAATCCCTCAACCCTAAACCATTAAACACTCAACCCTCATCCCTCAAACCTTAAACCCTCAACCCTTAAACCCTTAATCCCTCAACCCTATAGCCTCAGCCCTAATCCCTCAACCCTATACCCTCAACCCTTAAAACCTCAACCCTAATCCCACATCCCACATCCCTATACCTTAAACCCTTAATACATTAATCCCTCAACCCTTAACCCTTAATCCCTCAACCCTCAACCATCAATTCTCAACCCTCTACACTATACATTGGACCCTCAACCCTTAAACCCTCTACCCTTTACATTAGACACTCAAACATAATCCCTCAACCCTCAACCCTAATTCCTCAACCCTCAACCCTTAAACCCTCAACCCTCAACCCTCACCCTCACCCTATACATTAAACCCTTAACCCTAATACATCAACCCTAACCTTAAACCCTAACCTCTTAACCCTCAACCCTTAAACCCTAACCCTTAACCCTCAATCCTAAAGGCTCAACCCTCAACCCTTAAACCCTATCCATAAACCCTCAACCCGCAACCCTCAACCATTAAACCCTAATCCCTCAACACTTAAACCCTTAAACCCTAAACCCTCAACCCCTAATCCATCAACCCTTAAACCCTCAACCCTCAACCCTTAAACCATCAACCCTTAAAGCCTTATCCCTTAAACCATCAACCCTAAACCCTCAACCCTCAACCCTACAACCTACAACCACAACCCTCAACCCTATACTTAAGTCCTAATCCATCAACCCAATATCTTAAACCCTAATGGACCTATACCCTATACACTTAACCTTGGACACTCAACCCTGAACATTATCCCTCAACCCTCAAACTTCTACCCTATAACCTATACCCTCAACCCTCATCCATATGCCTTATACCCTCAATCTTAAACCCTCTAAACCTTATATCTTAGACACTCAACCTTGAACATTATCCCTTAACTGTAAACTCTCAACCCTCAACCCTATACCTTCAACCATATACTTAATCCCTAATCCCTCAATCCTCAACCCTATACCTTAAACCCTGAACCCTACACCCACAAACCTTCATCCCTATACCTTATAACCTCACCCTTATACCCTAAACGCTAAATATTGTCCCTCAACCCTATACTTAAAACCTAAATGATATGTACTCTCAACCCAAGTCACCCTTTGCCTTATACCCTCAATCCATATCGTAAACCCTAAACCCAATATCCTAAACCCTAATCCTTATACCTTACACACTTAATCTTATACACTCAACAATCTAAATATTATTCCTCAATTATAACCCTCAACCTCTACCATGTATGCTCAACCTATTACTTAAGCCCTAATCCATCGACCCTCAACCCTATACCTTAAACCCTAAACCTAGAAACCTCAAACCTTATATACCCTAAACCCAAATCCCTTACATACATACATACAATCATACATGCATACATACATACATACATGCATGCATGCATACATACATACATATATATATATATATATACATACATACATACATGCATGCATACATACATACATACATACATACAAGCATGCATATATACATACATAAATATAGGCATACATACATACAAGCATGCATACATACATGCATGCATACATACAAGCATGCATACATACATACATGCATACATACATACAAGCATGCATACATACATACATACATACATACATACATACATGCATAAAGACATACATACATACAAATATATACACAAACATACATACATCAAACATACTTAACAAACTTGCACAAAAACAATTCCAAGCAAGACATAACATGAGCACATTATATCACGCCCACATTATGTCAAGCTTGAGAAACATGTAGCAACATTTTGTAAAAAGGGAGCAAAATACAAAATAAAACATAACGTGAGCGTGTTAGAACATGCTTGTGTTATATATTTTTTTGCGAATCTCCAAGCCTTAGGCTTTGGATTTACTTTGGATTACTAACCCAAAGGCTTGGAGTGCCTTCCCAATGTCCAAAGAAATGTTTTTGTATATTCTACAAGATTTCATATAAATCTCGTTCGTGCTAACCATCAATTCTGCACGTGTTTCAAGGTTGAGTAAATTGAACACCTAAATTTTTTCACATTTTGATAATGTTAAGGATTTCATCTTTGATTTCTTTTGTTTGTGTGTTTGTTTTTTGTCAAAACCCAGTGTCTGGTATTTTTTACTTCATTTTTTAACCGTTCATTGAAATTTCAAATAAATTACACTTTTATAAACTAGACTCCATTCTACACATTCAAAAAGAAGATTTTCAATTAGTTTTCAAAAATTATAAGGGTAGCATGGCCAAAATTTTATTTTTAGGATGTGTCCACTTTGAAAATTAGTAAAAAATCAAATATTCATTAAAAAATTATCAGAAAAATCAGGCATAAACCACATGCCATTAGCTAATTTCTCACCAAAGCAATTTTAAAAATACCAAAAAAAAATTAACCTTTTAAGGAAGCCACATAAGACAATATGTTATGTTTTTCTAACAAAAAACAACACCAATTTTTGTGGCTCCCTTTTTGAACCCCTTAATCTCTACCATTTTGAAAAAGAATTAGTAGTTTAGAAAGTAGACTCAGAGCACTATGAACATTGTTTTTGTTGCATCTTAAAATTTTGAGTGTAAATATCCTCAATTTCTCATCCAAGGTCAATATTTCTTGATTTCAGAAAAAAGTGGCGACTTAAGACCCATTTTTGGTCCCCCATCTTTTTGCACTTACCCTTTTAGGAATCATTTCTCTTTATTGCATATTTCCTTGGAAGGTCTTGAAGAAACCCCAGAGCATGATATCCTAATTTTTTATGCTTCCAAACCTTCTTAAGTGATCCCTAATATGAATTGCAATAGGAATACCATCCAACCATACAACATTCTTTGCACTAGGAAATTCTCTAAGAAAGTAAAACACTAAACATATGATAAGGGTACCATACCAGAATGGGTACCGAGACTCTTTTGTCTTCTGAAGATTCTCCATCAACTATTGTTTTAGGAGCTCACATAGATCTATGTCCAAATCTTTGTTCACCATCTAGTGAGTAGTATGAATAACTATTTCTGACACTAAATTCTCTATGTTGGTGTAGTAAATCTTGTAACCTATCATCATGGATGCATATTTAATTGTCATATCATCTATATCCTTTACTATGAGGGCACACTTGTCAAATATCACTAAGGTGAGATTCATCACCGACATCTCATTTTTTATGGTCTTCATCACCGTAATGGTTCCTTCATAACATAAACCAATAATTTCTTTGATAGCTTGCTTGTTTATTAAATGCAGAAAATACAACCACATAAACTTATCATGATTTTTTCTCAATGTACTTGACCCATGCATTTTCATAACAAAAGTTTAGAAAATTATTCCATACATCCAACTTCTTCTCTATCAAGCTCTCAAATTCTAGTTTCAACTAAAAATCATCTCTGATGAGCTCGTTAACACAAAATTCTCCCAAATTTCCATGATCCTAGTCTTCCATTTTCACATGAATGTACATTTGTACATCCTCAGTATGCATTACACCATAAGGAACTCTCAAAAATATGCCTTTTGGATCAATTTCCATGGATTTGAAGGGATTTTTCTTGAGCTTAGGTCTTGGCCATTTGAAGACATAAATTACTTGAGGGGTAAACATTATGAACCACTTCTAAAATTATGATTTTAGTAGGAAATGATAAATACCTTTGAATTCTTCTATCGATAAGGTTTCACACAATAACTTCAAATATCTTCAAGTCACTTATGCTCTGCTCTTCACTCTTCAAATGCTTGATTGCAAATTAATTTTTCATATAAAAAACAAATATAAAACCTTTTTCTAAAGACCTAAAGTGCATTGTTTGTAGTGATTAATGTTAGGTCAAAAATTTGACAAACCCTAACTGTGTTGACACAGTCACCTTCAATCACTTCACAAATTTTTGCATTAAGAGATTTTTCATTGGTATTTTCTCTAATAGTTTGAGCATGTAAAACTACATCTATAACTATGTGTTGAAGGAATAAGTACCACAACTATGGCAGGAGCTTAAAGATCTTCTATTAAAACTCCCCCTGATCCAAAGTTCTTCAACTATTTTTCAGAGGAAACATCTACACTACGAGTTGGAACAAACTCATTCTTCACTTCACTCTCTTCTTTCTTCTTCCAAATACTTTTCATTTCATTATTCATCTCAATCATATTTGCATTCCTTTTCAGATTAGCCTTATTTTGTGAAATAGAGGGTTTCACATTCTTGCTTCTGCAAAACTTTGTTATGTGTCCTAGTTTGTTGCATTTGTGGTATGTGACACCTTTTTTAACAACTTACTTCCACCCATTCTAAATCTTCTCTCATTATCCTTATGCCCAAATCCATTGCATACATAAAAAGAGTCATTGAAAGATTAAAACATGCCTTTATTGTAACCATTCATCATGTGATTTTTGCATTCACTAGCTCTATGACCAAATCTATTACATGTATAGCACTAACCAGGAAATGATTGACTCATTCTTCTTCTAAATTCTATAGCTTAATGTCCAAACTTATTGCAATGATAACAATAACCATTAAAAGATGGGTACCTTTGTGCATTTGGTTGTCTGATAGGAGGTCTTTTGAAATATTTCTTTTTAGTTCCAGACCTTCTTGAAGTTTCTTTTCTTGTCATTCCTTTTTTCATCATTTTTTGGAGTTCGATCTACCTTTTAACTTTCACCTTTCTCAAACCCTAATCCTTCTTTGTCCTTAGAATCCTTCTAATTTTCAATCATCTCATCAAGCATTGTAGAACTCTTTTGTAATTTGTCTTCTTGAATCTTTTCTTTTTCCAAATCTAATCCCAAAGTCACAACCTGTTGCTTAAGCTTTGAACATTCTTCAGATTTATCTTTTAGTTTAAAATTCAAGTACAGTCTTCAACTCTTTTACTTTCTTCAACTTGCACTTTCAAACTAGTGATCGTCTCATTGGATTGCTTAAGCTTCCCGTTTGTTTCCTTGATTCTATTTGTAGCTTTCTTGAGTTTCTCTCTTAGCTTCTTAATGTACTCATTTGAATCACCAAGATCCTTTTTTAGATCTATGTTCTCATCTTCTGCTTTATCCAAATCATCAAGAGTTGACTTGATTTCTCCTTCCATGTCCACAATGCAATCTTCTTCAGTAAATCCTTTGGGGATAATTTCTTCCATAGGAATAAGATAGTTCCTTGTGGCCATGTGTTCAACTCCAAGATCTACCTTAGCGGTCAAGCCAATTGAAGGAACCAAGCTCTGATACCAATTGTTGAAAACCTGAAATATTGAGAGGGGGTGAATCAATATTCTTATTAACTTAAACATTCATTTAGTGCATCACATTAAAATTTTAGTAATAGAAAGGAACAAAGAAAGTATGCATCAAATCAAAGAACACAAGAACACCAAATTTGTGTGGAAAACCCAAAAAGGGAAAAATCATAGTGATGATTAGCTCATAATATAGATATTGTAACTAGTTACAAGGTTTGATACAATTGGTGGACTCACTGTCCAAGGAATCGTTGTCTAAAAGAAGAAAGGCTCACTATAAAAGGGATCAATGCCCAGAATAGAAAGAGATAGAAGTAAGGGTGGCTCAGTTCCAAATGTGAACTGATAATAAAGCATTTGACCTATGTTGAAGATACAGTTCCATTGAATCTCAGAATACTAACTTAACACACTTCATTCTTCACCTTAAATAAATTTTTTACTTCTTTTCTCTGAATCTCACACACACTTGATTATCTTGCATCTGTACACTTTCACACAAGGAATTAACCTTGTATATATACCATAATAAACCAAAAGATTAATTACGTTGGCCCAAAACATGTACTGTGCAAAAATTCATCCTATTGGCTCAAAACACAATCATACATGCCTTGCAGAAGGAACCAAAGTGTATAACACATTAAGATAGGTCGGCATGACCTATAATTATTCCCATAATTCTTCTCCAAACTCTACTCATCTCCACACAACCCAAAATACTTAGGTTGGCACTACTAGTGAAGTAATAATAGAATGAACCTTCTATTCACTCATAACTTGACACAAAGACAACCAAAACACTTGCCACTTAGAGAAAACACACTACATGCATCCTCAAACACTTCTACAAATATGCATACCAAAATTTTCATCTGTGGTGGAATGTCCAGAACATTGAAATCATACACTCATCACAGTTACATTGGAATTTCCAGATCAATACTCTGTCACTATTATCTTTGATTGTAGAAGACATCAAATCATGAAAATTTGGATTTAGAGTCTTCCAAAATACATAATCATTACCTCCAAATCACATAACCAAATTCTTCATGGTGAAGCATTACAAACCAAAAGACTATTTCTCTGAACACTAGAACTGCATTCTAGACAGGTAATTATTCAATCATCTGATCTTCACCAGACCAACACTTCTGCATCTTTGCCATGGATTGCCATAAATAATGGGTTTCCATTACTAAAAACACCATATAACATCATATGCTCATCAATCTCCATTAATCGAGCTCCATTCAACTCATGTTGCCATCACACAATCTTCAATGCCAAACTTCCAACAATCTCTCCAAACAAGTTAGGTTTCCAACAATGCTAAGGTCAAGCAAGAAAAGATGCATAAATTCAAAGACAAATTTTAAACCCTAAGGATATCAAAAGATGAAGATATTGCAGGTTACATGCTAAGGGTGGATGAAATTATCAATGCCATCAATGGTCTTGGTGGAAAACTAGAGGAAAATAAAATTGCGAAAAAGGTATTGAGAACCCTTCCTAAATGTTATAGTGCTAAAGTTTCTACTATTGAGGAAGCTCATAATTTGGATCAATATTCTAGAGATCAATTGTTTGGTGCATTAACTAATTTTGAATTAAGAGAGTTTGATGGTGATGCTTGAAGAAAATAAACTGCTTTTAAAGGTAGCAAGAAAGAGAGGAATGGTGAATCTGATCCAAATAAACTTGATGAAGTGGAAGAAAATTTTGTAAGAAGATTGAAAAAGGGAACTGGAAAATACAAAGTTAAGTTCCCTCTTCAAGTGTTTCAATTGTGGTAAAATAGGTCATTATGCTTCAAAATATCTAGGAAAATTTTTAAATGATAAACATAAATATCATAAAGATAAATCTTTCAAGAAGAGTTATTATGTTAAACAAGAAAATGGTACATTTGATGATGAGGAATCAGACTATTCGGCTAATGGAATTGATGAATATTTGTTCATGGTTTTGAATGTTGGAACTAATTCTACTAACCTTGAAAGATGTGTGAAGGAAATTGATCAAGAAAGAGGTCACAGTATTGAAGGAATTATGTTGATTGCCTTTCATGCAAGAGAGGAGAGAAACTACTAGATAATTGACAACAAATTCTTAAATCATAAGATAGGTGATAAGAGTAGGTTTGTTAAACTTGAGAAGTATGATGGTGGTTTTGTTAAGTTTGGTGATGATGCATCTGCTAAAATCTATGGAAAAGGTTCAATTAGATTTGATGGAAAGCATATAACAAATGTTGTTCTTTATGTCAAGGGTCTCTGACATAATCTTCTTGGTGTAGGACAAATTTAAGCAAGCACAAACTATGTAACATCGTGACACATTGAGAATTCATGAAACAGTTAGAAATAGGAAACTCTAGCTAAACTATCGACAACCTACTGATCTATTGTCGCATCCTCTTTTAACATCTTATCAAATAAATCATGTCTTAATAGATACATCTTTCCTACAATGGATATTTTTCACTATTGAGCAACTCTTTTCTTGCAAGAAAATTGTATAGATGTTGATCTATTTAGTCTTTGAGTCTTTTGATTATTTGATTTATCTTATTATTCTATTCCAATGTTCCTCAAGGATATCTCAAAATGATTAGAGGAGCAAGAATGGGGCGAGATCATTACTTTAATATGTTGTGTTTGTGGAATTTTTTTAAGTGTTACTATGAAATGCATATTTCCTTGTGTGTATTGGACTAGATTCAAGCATTGAAAAATCACCCTATGTATATAAGGTTATCAATTACCTTCATACATTAGGGTTATCATGCTATGAAGCTATGTTCCCTTACATATTTTGATGAGGTTCTATCATTTCTACTTCGTTTAAGAATAATCCTTGTTTGTTGTGTCTTTGTCCAAGAAAAGGATATTGAAGTCGCCAAGGTTTGTCTCAACTTGGTGTACATATATCCACCTATCATATATCAAAATCTTTAGGTAAATGAAAACATACACCTCCATCACAACTCATGCCTTGATGTGCATACATATGCTTGCCACATAATAAAACACTCTATGATGATAAAAAAAGCATAAAATACAAAGCACTTGTTATATCAATCCATCTCTTTCCATTTACATCATTCATCAAGATCAACATTCACTATCTTATTACTATATTTCTTCTATACTAATCTTTCTTCCATTTCCAAATATTTTATATTCTACTCTTTCCATTTTCCTTCACCTCTATCACATCTTCATTATTTTCAAGAGTTTCACTTAACAATTTCATTCTTCTTTCAAACTCTTAAGGGGACATCCTACATTCATTTATTCATTTCACTGGGGAAAACTAGGGCATGTCTTCACTTTCTTTGAAATAACACTATAAAAATGTATTGTCTCAAAGAGGGGAAAAATGTAGACACCTACTTCTGACTAAATGATTAAATTAATGATCATTTTCACTCCATCCTGATAATTAAAAAAATTCAATTTATTTGATTAAATTCATATTATTCATTTCTTTATATTAATTAAATAATTAAGGTTATTTAATTAATTCATTTATTTTTCAATGTTATCTTCTTCCAAAATAATAAATTATTTATTTTATTTATTATATTTAACCTTGCACATGTAAAAAATAAATAAATTTATTTAATTATTAAATATAATCATGCAAATTCCACTTTAGTTGTTAACTAAGACTTACTCTCAGTCCACAAATCAATCTAATTAGTCAAATCCTCAATCAAATTCACTTCACTCCCACTCACTTTGAGTCCTCTAAGCAATCAATTTAGTTCACTAACCATTAATTTGAGTTAACACTCCAATCAATTCTCTTAACTAAATCATGCAATCAGTTATCTAAAATTAATGTGCATTCAGTTAACTAACAATCAATTACTCTCATCAACTCTCAACCATTGATATTTTCAATCTCTAATTTGATCTCAGTCGTTGATCAATTTCATCAAATATCTATAAATGTAACCATCAGGTATCATTCATTTTTTATCTCAAATCACACAGGAAAACTATACTCAAATTTTGCATGTGCTTTTGTGTTTTGTTGCTAAATAAAAATTTGAGAGCAAAGACTATCATACCATTTCTCCCAAGGTGAAATAGAGGAGAGCAATGGAGTTTTACTAAGGTAAGTTGTATGTGTGCTTGCAAGGTTTGTATCATTTTAATTTAGTTTATCTTATTTACTTGATTGTTATGATCATTTGACCATGTTATCCTTTTGTTATTGCTTTATTCTTTTAGTGTTTCACAGTTGATTTATTTATGGTCATACACAATGTAATAGTAAAATAAACTTAGGAATATTTCATTTGGGATTAAAATGAATGTAGGAATATTTCAATTGTGTTTAAAAATAATACATAAGTGTCTTGGAATAGTCTTGGACAGTATTGTGGACTTGTCGTGTAGTTGTCCTACTCCTAAGAGCTTGTTCCTAAAGTTTCATTTTGTTTAGGGCTCTGTTGTAGCCTCTCATGAGGTCTGGTAAAATCCAAAAAGTATTATATCTTTTAATTTAGGTTTCATCCCCTCTTGTATGTTTTTCGTGGTGGATATATCCCATAAGTGTTAAGTCTTTCGCTATTTTCACCTTGCATATGCAATGGTGAGGTCTTCATGTTGTTTTTGTAATTGTGTTTCGCATGACACTTGTGTGCATGTTGTTGTGCATGTGCAACAATTATTGAATCAACAATATTCTTGTCATTATTTCAAAAATAAGTTGTTCCATCAAGTTTTGTTTTGAGCATGTTGGCTTGGGGAATTACATGCAAACACATCAATATTTTTAATTTTTGGATCTACCCTAATCCTCTACAATGGCAATCATATTACCATTTATATTTTTTAACTATTTGGCCCAAACTAGCCTATTTTTTATAGGTAACAACATTTATAATCTCTCTGACATGCCTAAGTTAAGTAAAACCAATCCTTTGCCATGGTGACTCACTCTACATTATAATCTCAACTTATATGTGACTTATTTTTTATACTATTCTATGTGTTCCTTCATGGATCCCTTGCTTTATTTGTTAATTATAATAAAACATTAGCTTAAGTAAATATGTGTGATTTCTTTAGCATTATTCTTCTATTTAGCTTTAGCATATTTTTGTATTTTGGTTAGTAGAATATTTCTTATTAATTGAAATAATGATTGTATTTAATTTCATCAGTGCATTACAAAGTTAGAGTGCATAATTCTATGAAGGATAAAGTGAAGAGAAGACCAGAGGTTATGATTGCTTCCTATATCCCTTTTTGTGGTATCTTTTATATATTTTAATAATTTATATAATATACTTACTTTAGCATATTATTCCACCTAGTTGTAATAGCCCATTGAAGTGAGGGTAAACTATAATGTCATAAATTGCCTACTTTATAATCTCTACTTCATATGTCTACACTCAATTTAGTGTTCATTCCTCTAAGTGTATTCTAGAATTCATTTGTCACCTTTCTATGCTTTCTACTAATAGTGGACTAATTTATAACCATCCATAGGCTTATTATAACTCCTAAAATCCGCCTAGAAATTTTCAAGTCCAAATTCCAAAATGGACACCTAGACATCATATGCTAGTGTCTTGAACACCTAGATAGTCGGACACTAGTGTCCACTTGAATTATTAAAATTTTAAAATCACACATAGACAAACCCCTAAACCTAGGTTTCCCTAAATAATTCTCTAATATTCACTTAGGCATAGGTAATAAAAATTCATATGGATATTCTTTTGCAAGGTTTATACACACACAACTCTCTATTTTTATAAAGTTTCCTTAATTCTCTCTTGCTACATACTTTTTGAATCTACCACATTAAAGTTACTCTACAAAAAATATATCTTGTTACATCCTCCCAATCCTTAATTTCCAATATCTTCCTTTCTATAGTTAGATCATCTTTTTATTCCTCCCTTGTCTCCTTATCATTTATTCATTTCCTTCATAAAATCCCTTCTAATAGACTCTTGGAATCCTTTTTCATTTGCATTCACATCCCTACATTGTGTTCTTGCATATATATAATTACCAATCCCCATATTACCTTCCTTAAATTATTCAATTATTTAAATCACCTATGAATCCATCCATTCACACATAATACTATAGGTATATTTTCTCCTACATTTATATTCCCTTAGAATAAAAATATAAACACGCTACTCTTTCATCACTAAGGTATTTCACACACCTAGAGATTTATAAGGATATAGTGAAGATTGGAATGTATTGCCTAAGGGACTAATTCAAGCAATCTCTTATATAGTTGAAGCCCATTTTCTCTCCCATCTAGCATCAAAATTTAATGTTAAGAAAGCATAAAAAATTAAAGAGAAACTACTACTAGATTTGGAATTAGGAAAAAATGATAATAAACTCTTGAAAGTCTCAAGACTCGAAGAAATAAAATACACTCTAGATCCAAACTCTTTGGGTGACCTTTAGGAGCACCAACATATCTAGTTGACCTACACCAGCTCATCTAAGTGTCAAATTACAAAAACACTTTTTTATAATTCACATGTCTTGACATATTAACATCAAGTGAAACTTTACATAAACCATTTAACCCCCATCACTTTGAAGTCCATTTCTAGTATCAAATTTCACATAAAAACACGTTCTTCTAACCTTTTTCTTATTTTTATTTTCATAATATAATATTTCTCTAGTTTTCATTCCCTAGCTTTCACATTTAATTTATTTGAATATAAAAAAAATGATAGTTAATAGTTTACCTATTATATCTAGTGTTTCATTTCAATTTCTAATCATATTTCAAATATATTAATGTAAAGAAAGATAATGTTTATATTGTTGTAGTTTTACACAATCTATAAATATGGTTATTTTTTCATTTCATTTATATATCTAAAATTCTTACCTTATTGAAAGTCCATCTATTGATTGATTTGAAAAAAAGACTAACACTTATTGTACAATATAAAATAATCTTATAAAAGACAAAAAGATAATAATTTTTTTCTAAAAAAAGTTGATTGCAAGAAATGTATGTAAAATAGATCTAAAAAGAATTCATTAGGTAGTAGAATAATTAGTTGCAAATATTCTACCTTATGACATGATATCTAATGAGTTTGGCTTTTTAATAACCATAACCATGATAACATATGAGGAAAAATATACATCAACAATGATTTACATAATTTTTCTAATGAATTAATCCTCAATGTTTCAAATGTCAAAAATGTTATTGATTTTCCCTTTTAAATTTTGTAGTGGACTTTGAAAAATATCTAGAAATTGATACACACCACATTCCATGCAACAATTATGGGGCATGTTATGTAAAATGTGCAAGACACTACTATATAATCTAGTGAATCTAAAAATTAGTCTCCTCTTTATTTAAGACACTTGAATGCTTCTTATTAATCATCTTATTAATTATGAAAATATTATTGAGTCTTTTTTATGTGATAATGAGCATAGAGATACTTCATGCAATAATTTTAGAAAACTAATGGGATAACATAGATAAAAAGTAATATTTTTTTTATAACACTTTTCTATGATATTGTATGGGTTGATTTAAAGAAAAAATAAAGTATATTAAGATAGTCATGAATAGAGATATTTAGATTAAACATTAAGACTTTAAATTTATGGAATAGCATGTAATATTCATTTTTCTAAGTTATATGATTATAAGAAATAGGTAAGGTTTGTAATGTTTTAATGATTCCCAACATAGACCAGCCATCACTATATTGGGCATAACTTTCTCATATAGTATTAAAATGAGATGATTAAAAAAATTAGAATCTAGACTTAGATATATACATACCAAGGTTAAGATTTTTTTTAATTAATTTATGCGTCCCCTAAAAGTGCATAAAATATATATTTTTGAGTACTTTTGACACCTCAAAATATCGCAAGAAAAATTTAAATATAAATTTTCTTCTAAATTCAAATTGAAAGATAAGATGTCTACTTGATAATGTTTCCATAATTTTACTATATCATAAACTAGATCATTTATTCAAATTATCTAGGTTTTGATCTAAGTTTCTCTTTTTATCTTGTGCCTCATAAATCCTTCTTATGCAAGGCGGGGGCCTTGACTCAATTGGCTAAAGCATCCTATTGTAGGCAAGATGTCATGAGGGTCAGTCTCCCCTTGTCCCCGTGGTATCGGAGGGTGCGTTGCACCAACATCACTAGTCACATGATGTTTTTTTACCAAGCACACTATAGTTTATAGGGAGGCTACCCGATTCCTATAGTCTAAAAAAATTGTTCTTATGCTATTATAGTTTATTTCACAACTAAGCATGCATCTAGATTTTTTTTAAGAAATATAACTTTATTATATCTCCTATGGTTTAAGATTTTTAATATGGCCTATATCTAAAGAACAATGAACCAAGGGTATTACGAGGCAAGGTTGGATCTCCTTGACCACCCCAGAGCATTAGCCCTAACTTAGTCCAATTTATTTATAGATCTTAAGATCATCTAAAAAATTAGGGTTAAAACTATACCCATTAACAAAATAGGGGTGCAAAGTTGTTTGTGTTGTGGGAAAATTATGCATCAAATTCACACAGTACTAAATTATAACTCTAATGAATAAAATCACAATTTATGGATAAAGGCTAGGTAGAAGAATAATAAAGAGAAAGAAGAATAAAAAAAGGAGAGAATTTTCCAAAAAGAATGTGGAAATTAAAACCACAATTTCTAAAAAAAAATAGATGAATTAAGATTCCTTGTATTTCTAAAAAAAAACATTTTAAAGGAACTTAATATAATGTTATCATAAATATAACAAGAAAAATCTCTTTTGTTTGTAATGTCCCATTATAAAATGGGAAATATCTACTTCAAGATAGGAAATATCCTAGAAATTAGGTTGGTCATGTTCTAACCTACAATATATATAATATGATAGAGTGGCAGATTTAGGTTTATGGTCAATGATTGCACCAAAAGAGTTAAACTATGTGCTAGAACTATTCATATACAATGTCCATACAAAGTAGCATAAAATAATAGAGAAAAAGGACAAGGTCTACTCTTTTATCTTCTAAATTTTTCCCACATTGGTTTGTTTCTAAAAATTAATCACACTAAAATAAAAATAAAAAGGAAATAAAAGTTATTAAGAGGATATAGAATTCTTAAAATTTAAAAACTAAGCTTGTGTACCTACACATAAATTAGAAATAAAATTACTAGATAATACACCCACATTCAATTATGTGTAATATTTAGGAGTGACCACAAATATAAGATGAGAGCCCACAAATATAAGAGAAAAAAAAATATAACTAAAAATTGAGTATGATAATGGCATGTAAATCTAAAAGTGTCTTTGAAACTTTGATATATTGACAAAATAAAATTTGAGTATATAATACATATCTAAGATATTTTTACACTCATGGATGTAATAAATATCAAAGATACCTCCAATTTTCCCCTAGTAATAGCAATTATGAGCATGCATTTTAAAACCAAGAAAATTCATAATAGGTCTTACCCCTAAACTTGGCTAGACCGAGGGAATGAATGGTAAAAAGTAGTTTTCATTAATGTGATACTAAAATTTAAATTTGTATAGACATGCAAAATAATTTAGCTAATAATATTAGTGAATTTTAATGATGAGGGTCTAACCTCACAAGGATGTGTTGTAGAAATTAATGTCCAATGGGATTATCTTCTAGAATTCTATGATACCCATGCAATAGTAGCGGTTATATAAAATCATGAATATCTCTTTATAAACATAGGTGGTCCATAAAGGTTCTACTTTTGATGTTTCTATTCATGTTTCTTATAATTACTCTTGATATGTTTTCATAAATGTTTCTTCATTGGCACATTGAACATGATTATGAAAAGGTATAACTAGAGATACATTTTTAATTATTATCTCTTTTTAATTCTCTTTGAATCTCTTTGTTTCTTAATTAATGTTCAACCAACATACTATAAAATGGTATTCTATTGGTGTTTACTTGCATATAGATATTTCCTCATTGTCATTATACTTTGTGTCACTGTATGAAACATTGATAAGAGATTCCTTAGGTATAAATTGTTAGAATTTTTTTAAAAATCAATGTTCATTATGACTATGATTGGTAGGATCCTCATCATTTTCTTCTACTTTCTCAAATTGAGGTGATCTACTAATTCATTTCCTTTCTCATTGAAATATTCTCCTTGAATCACTTTATTATCAATAATCTTACATTTTATGTTTTAATTCTATACACCCACTCATAGTGTGGCCATGTGTATTTAATCATAATCACAAAAAGTATTTCCATTGAAGTATGCTAGGACATTTCATATTAGGAGATAATTTGATAGGTTTTGTTTTAGAAAATTTTGTAGCACTATAAGTGAAGGAACCACCACTTTAGTGAATATACTACATTTATTTTATTTTACTTGAATATTTTCATGAGAAGTAGCACAATATTAATGTTATATAATTTCATATTAGATAGTGGCATATTTATATAATGGATGGAATGATATATGTGTGCTACAATCTCCTAAAAATGATGCATGATAAGAATATATAATCTTCCCTAGGAGAGTCATTATAGGTATCTATAACCAACACATTATTAGAGAGCACAAATGAACCCATAATGCCTCCAAATAAATGGACCCTAGAGGTTGAGACATTATACTTATCATGTAA
Organism: Sequoia sempervirens; assembly: GCA_007258455.2. Taxonomy (NCBI): domain Eukaryota; kingdom Viridiplantae; phylum Streptophyta; class Pinopsida; order Cupressales; family Cupressaceae; genus Sequoia; species Sequoia sempervirens. Next base: position 275,226,240 of record VDFB02270651.1, read on the forward strand.
TCACACCCTAATATGATAATTAAAGTATTTAATTAAATCACATGCAAGAGTAAGGAAGAAATTAAAATAAGTATGAGATATTTATCAAACCATTATAAAGCCTCAATCACTTAAAGATTCTCTAGATGAATTCTTTCAAAAATATAAAGTATGATGTGTGCATGCTTCGTACATAGATAAAATTTATTCAACATGTAATTATGGAGAGTAGGATCTAATATATAATGAGCTAGTGAAAAATTCATGGAATTTAGGGTATTAACATGATTTATTTGTAACAAATGATTATCATCTTTAGTAATAGAAACATTATGTGAGCAAGAAGGAAAATTATATGAATCAAATAATTGATTAATAACATAATTATCATTAGGTAAATAAATGGTGAGCAATGAGTCACTAAATGCATGCATAAGAGGGTCTAAGGATGTAGAGAAATAACTATTAAAAGGAAGAAATTATATCATTAACTTTCCAAGTTTATGTCCACATCATTAAACAAAAAAAACAAATATGTATGTCACTAATGAAATCCTCTTTGTATTCCTAATTAGATATATCATTATAAATATGAAGTTTTAGTGTTTCAATAGCTACTGAATTATCAATTATATGTATGAAAGCATAAAACTCCATGGACAAACTACTATATAGAGAGGTAAGGATATAAGCATAATTAGAGCATGGACAAACTACTATATAGAGAGGTAAGGATATAAGCATAATTAGAGCTAAAAAAATCATGAATAGTCAAAATATTTGAATCATCATCATCATCATCCCTAGGTGTATCAACAAAACAGAGGGATATAAAAATAGCTAAAACATTATTATACACCATAAAATGAGTATCATCATCATAATTCATATATTATGATAGGGGAAATACATCCATGTCTAAGAACTAGAAATTAACAAGCATACAAAGGGGATTTTCCATGAGTAAATGTAGAGCCCCAAGTATATATGTGTCTTGTTCTACTATTTTTTGTGTATTTTTATCTTGATACTTTATTACCAATGATGTTTTATATTTTCATCAATTTTTTTCAATTGTGTATTATGGATGTACATATGTTATGATCTAATGTTTAAATCTTATTTTATGATTCAGCTTCACTATTTTTTCTATATGTTGATATGTGATTATAGTTCCTAGTTTAGCATTATGAATTTTATGAGTTTCTTTATGTTTATTTTTTATTCATGTTCATCACATTTTGATATTATATTGCTTATTAATTTATATCATGATGGATGTTTTTATATTGTGATTTGACTATTTTGTATTGTGTTGATGTGCCTAATGCTTTAACTAAGTGTGTAGGAAAAAGTATTCCCAATAGTGGCTATTTTGAGACTACTCAACTTTTATATATATATATATATATATATATATATATATATATATATATATATATATATATATATATATATATAACTTAATTTTCTTTATGAGATGACCCAGTGTTCATCCTTATGGATCCAAAATTTAAATCATTGTCATTTTTAAATTCTTATTTTTAGCTAAACTTTTAAAGTGTGTGTTTACCTTGAATCTGTTTGCTTAGATCTTTAGGCACTTTGCATTTTTTTGGATTTTAAAATGCTTAAGCTCTTTTAAAATATTATTTATGCTTAAGTCAAAAGAGTCTATTAATTTTCCTTGGTAAAAGGTTTTGTGATTTTTATTATTGCATGTATAAAAAGATTTTAGTAACCATTTGAATATAATGTATATTAGATTATTTAAAATTAACAATATATTTAATTTCTATTTGAAATAACTTTAAGTGAAAATATTAAAATGAAATATCAAATATGAAATACCTATTTGACTAAATAGTGTGTTCAAAATGTGAATGGGCAAGAAAAATCCTAAAGAGCTTAAGGATTTTAAAGAAAAGAAAAAGAAATTAAAGAAAACTAGAAAAACTTGTTCATTTTTGTTTTCTCTATATCTGTCCATTTTTCTTAATGGTCATATGATTTATTTCTTGGAGAAGGATCACTTGAGGATTTCTTCAAATTGATGTTGTAGAATTGGAAAACTTGCTTGGATATTTGAGTGGATTGGAAAAAGAATATTTGGTATTGTGTATAAGAAAAAGAATATCTTCATATTAGGGTTTCCTTAAATAAGGTATCTTCCCTTCTTTGAATTGAATGCACTAATTTTTTTTTCTTTCTCACTTAGCCATGCCCATATTAGGTGGTTGCATATGACATGCTTCTATAGAATTTGTTTGATGAATCTATAACTACTTTGTAGAAACATCTATTTTGTATTATTTTATATTTTTTTAAATATATAATAGTTCCATAATGCTAACAAAATTTTCCTTAAAGTTTTGTATGCAATATAAAAATTATGATTTTGTTCTTGATAAAATCTTAAGGGTATTCTTATTTTCTTAAAATTTTAGATTTTGAGAATTGATGTACAATTTTTAGCATTCATCAATGGAAATTTTGGGTTTTGCTAAAATCCTTGATTAAAATTTAGATAAAATAATTTATACTTTATTGGACAATAATTTTCCTCATAAAATATAATTTTCTACCTTATGGATATGAGTGCTAAGGGTTTTTACCTCATTTTTTGTGCCTTATAGTATTTTGCTATTTTTAGACTTTGAGCCATTATGAATGAGATCTAGGAAATGAAGTGGAGTGGCCTCTCATCTATCTAGTCAATATAACCAATGGATAAAAACAATTAGAGTGTTAAAATTTAAACAATATAATAATAAATGGGGTTAAATAATTTATAAATTTAATAAATTAATATTATCTAGTATCGAAGGTATAAAAGAATTATGTACTACTTTAGCACAATTATAATTGGTTGTTGAAAGTTAGAATTTAACACAATCCTATGTGGTTATTAAAATTAAATAATCAACATGATCTTACATGCTAATTGAAAGCTAATGAGTCTCCTATTGTATATGGGGCCATTCCTCATCATACATAGTCATTGGACAAGTGTGTTGACATTCTACTATCCTAGTTCTAGTACCTCTTCCTTTCTTGTTCCATTAGATTTTATGTTTTATTTGACCCACATTTATTGGTGTTTATAGAACCATCATGTATACTTTTTTAAATGGTGTGTTTTGTTTGAGTTGTTATTGATTGGTACATGTGTTCAACCATTATTTGTTATGAGTGTTGTTGGATTTCCCAATCAAAGGCCTCTTAGTATAAAGGGGTGGGCCTAAGGATTCCACATGGCTTAGTAGTGTCACATGAGAACCATTGGGATAGAAGGATTCTTTTGATTCTTATGGAAGGGTGTATTGGGCTCATATAACATCCTATTACTTGTTTTTGGTTATTATAAGTATAGTTTATTGGGATCTTGTGATCCTTTTTTAAAAAGAATTATTGTAATATTATGAAAACTATTATTTATTATTTTTCCAACCATTATTTTACATTGTGTTGATATTACTATTTGTGTTTATTTTACATGCCATCTCATGAAGGATTTAACATATTGGATAAGTCAAGTAGAATGATTGAAAGTGGATCTAGTTTGGCTTTCATGTTGAAATCAAAATGAAAAGATATGCATTTAGCTTTAAAATTGAAAATACATATCCAATCAAGTGGATTATACATGTTTTATTGTTGTCTCTATCAAGTGAACCTGCTCAAGAGCTAAGGTGGAGGTACAAACCCCTCTTCTAGACTATATAGGCCTTTTACTCTTTAGGTCCTTCATGAGCTTCTAGTCCAACCTTATTGGTCTTTGGGGTTACTTTTTAAACCATGTATCTCTTCATATCATCAAGTATACCTATAAAACTATAGAATAAGGATTCATATTTTAAAAATAACACTTCTTCTACATAGAACCCTCTTAGTCATAAGGTCCCAAAACTTGTATACTTTCACACCAACAACATAGCCAATAAAGATACATTTCACAATCTCTAACTTTCACCACTTCTCCCTAAGTACATGTCCATATTCCTTGGAATTAAAAATTCTAATATGTTGTGATGAGATATTTGTTATCATCCATGCCTCCAAGGATTTTTATTGACAAGATCTAATGTAGGAGACTTTTTAATCAAATAGCAAGCCATAGTGACCACTTCTACCTAGAACTCTCGTTCCAAGCCAACTCCACTAAGAATACTCTTAGATCTATCCATTACCATCCTATTAATTCTTTCTACAATTCTATTCTACATATAGGTATATGGAGTTGTCTTATATCTCTCAATCATGTTCTCTTCACAAAAATCTATCAAAATATATAAAATAAAATTCATCACCATTGTCAATCTTTAAAACCTTAATCTTCCTTGTAGTCTATTTTTTTAAAAGAGCATTAAAATCATTAAGTTGAATAAATATAATATACATTTTCTCCTAAGGAAATACATCCATTTCCTCCTAGAATAATCAGCTATAAAGATACATAGTACACAAACTTGGAAATAAAGATATAACCAAATGCATTTCAATGAATTAAATCTAACACCCTAAAAGATATGTGAGAACTAGAATAAAAATAAATGCAATTATATTTTCCATATAGATAATTTCCAGATAAACTAAATTCAAGAATGCAATCATCACGCCCTTAATAATATTTTTATTTTTCAAGGTTCTTAGACCCTTCTCACCTATATGGCCCATTCACTAGCATGCCATAGTATTATTTTCTCCATAGGAAACTTTCTCTCTAAAGAAAGAGCTCACTTAGGTACCCAAAATGTATGGCCACTAGAGAAAATAACTTGCACACCCACATTATTGAGTTTGCTAACTAATAATAGTTTTTATGCCCAACTAGGATATACAACACACTGTTGATTCCCTTCACTTGTCCTTCGAACAATTGAATTAGGGCTTTATAAAAACCAACTATGCTCAAATGAGAATAATAATTGGGGCATACCTTCCCACCATTATATTATTCATGGCTTAAAAACCACCCTCAATGGGAAGTCATATCAAAGGAAGCTCCAAAATATTTCAACCACACAACTTCCAAAATATGAGTTTCCAAGGCCATGAAAAAAACATCATCCATTTATCATTTTTATTTTTCTTTTTCTCCCCTTTGTAATCTTTATAAGTTCTTAGGCTTTTCATAGTTCCAACACTTAGGATTGAACTTTATAGAATTTATGGATGTCTCATGAGATTTTGATCTAGACTTTTCTTTCTTCTTGTCCCTCTTCTTGCTTAAATCTCCTTCAATATTCCACAAATAACTAAGGTGTCCTTAATATATTCATTTGTTTTTTGTCCCACCTCCTCATAGAGTAAAATAACCACTACCTCACATATTTTGACTTTTGAGTATATGTTCCTAATTCCCATCACTAAGTGATCCCATTAGTCTAGAAAATAACATAAAAGTGCCATGAAATGATAATCCTCCTCCATTTTCACTCCAAAAAAGTACAATACCTGTTGTAATCATATTAAATTTGTTTAAACACTTAGCCACAAAACCACATCATCCATTCTTAAGGTGCACAACTTCTTTCGTAGGAAAATTTTATTAATAGGGATTAACCTAGTATAATTCTCCCAACATCTTCCAAAGATCATTTTTTTTCTTCTTCACATATATTCAACAAAATCTAGAAATTTTAATGTAAAGCCTAATGGGTCCCTTTCTTCTTTTGTCCAAGAGATCCCAGTTATTTTGTGGCATTGTAGTGGATATGATCTAGATTCAACAACCCATATACTTATGTGTAAAATAATGACATCCATCTTGAGCTTCCATTCCTCCAAGTTAGTATCAAGAAACCTCTCCATATGTATCCTTGATGTTATTTCCATTTTCCTATAACAAGACCACCTTTTGTTGAAGCTTCCTTTCAAACCAAGACTAGAACAAAAATATTTGTCCCTAACACCTATGACCTAAGGTGATCAAGTTTGGATACCAAATGAAGGAAGTAGAGATGCAAAATACACTTCTTACAATAATCTATGAGAGGTATGTACAAGATTTAAATTGATTATATAGTTTTAAGGAAATAAACACATAAGTAATATACCCTAACATAGTGATTTATGAGGGGAAAAACTTGTGGGGAAAAAATCCACACTCCAAAGAAACTCAATGTATTATTTAATAATCATTAGTCATAATACACTTCTAGAGTCTAATCCTTTGTGTGCATATCATCAACAAGAGATCTAGAACAATTCTAGAAACATGCAATATCTACAAAAATCACTACAAAACCTCCATCTTAAGTGCCCAATAAATAAGAGAAGAAATACATGAAACCATCAAATGGCGATGAGGAAACTATGAGCCAAAACCACCCAAAATGTGTTGCCCAAATCTCTAGTCAAATTAAAATAGCCAAATCCGAAGACAAGTCCATGAGCTAAATAACACATTCCTTCCACCTATCATAAGTTCATCATAATACATTCACCAACTTGGGCACTAAATTTTAATTCCATTGTCTCTAATCAAAAATGTCTTATGATGTTTCATAATATGCATCATAAGTTGGCCACTAAGTGTAGCTCCCTCTTATGGCTCTCTCATGTGTTATAGATGCTCTTAAATTCCTAAAGTGGAAGACCTAAACTTTCGAGAACATAAATTTTGGTCCAAGAAGCCAATGAAGCCCTCCTTTCAAAAATTTAAAATCTTAGAGAGATCCATGTCACCATAAACTAAGCTTTTTCTATTTAAGCCACATTTTGATTTTTTGGTGCCAAAATCAACCTCTAGAGCCCCAACGATTATGTTTCTATATTCTCTAACCCAAAAATTACACATTTTTTGTTCTTAACATTATGATGCAAGTTTGAGACACCTTCCAAATGGTGGGAATTGATGTTGGATTAGAGGAAAATATCCAAGGTGACCAAATTCCAATATTTAAAGAGCCTAGGATTGGGCCACTTTGTGATCACAATCTAGGTGGCATGATTCTATCTTGGGTGGTATAACTTTATCTATCATTGAATTTATTTTTTAGTTCCTAAAGAAAATTTTCATCTTGGGGTATACATATGTCTAGAAATAATTGATTTGCAAAAGAGCACTTTTAGGAGCCTAATATATATAGACTAAGTGTGTAACTTCCTTGATAATAATTAGGCCCCTGAGATGAACTAACAATATTTAAAAAAGAGATAGAAGGGGTCAATAAATGTCAATTATTTAATGTGTGATGCAAATAAAACTTGATGTAAGCTAACTTTAATGTAAGTTATGTTTGATAATTATATTTTTAGTGATACTTCAAGAATAAAGATTAAAAAATGATAAGTGATAGAAGTTGAGTGTTGGATTATTTCATCTAGTGGCAATTGAGACTAGTGTGTGTGATCAAATTTGTATATGCAAAATGATCTTTTTAATTGGTAATTGATAATGAAAAGTGACATATGATGATGTTCTTAAATACACAAACCTAGACACATAATTAAAACATTTTGACACCCATTTTGATGAGTATGTTAGTTGTATCCTAAGATCATCAACCTTGGAAAGCAAAAAAGTTGAACTTTGAAACTATAGACTATATTGTGCTTATAGGGTAAGTGCAAGAAGTTGGGTCCACATTCAAGGGAAGTGTCATTTTTCAGCTTTAAAACAAATACCCATTCATTTTTTAGAATAGGTGCCAATTTTGAAGTGGGTGCTTGTTCCAAAAGGTTTGAAACTCATAAGATGTTTTTCATTTGGATTTAGGCTCATGAAAGGAATGGTAACCCAACACTTAGGCTTAGACCTGCAAGTACAAGGTCATGATAATTTTAAGAGAAAAAACTAACTTTGGCAATATAGAAAATGAGGTTTTTTAAAAATTATTTTATGAAATTAAAACCCATTATATATGGAAATGTCTAGTTTTCAAATATATAATTTTTTTAATGATTTGATTTTTTTTCTACTTTTTAATTAATTTATGAGGAAACAGGTCCATAAACTCAAAATTTTAGGTTTTCATATTTTTTAATAACTTTTAATTTGTTAATTTTATTGTTAAAAAAATTATATGGAATCAATCTATGAATAATTCTTTACATGATGAAAAAAATAAAATTCAAAAAATGATAAGTTTAGGTCAAGTTACGGTGTCTGTACACAAGGGTTTTAAAAACCAGAAATTAAGGCCAATAAAAAATTGATAAATAAAAAAATATTACAAAATGAATTATAAAAAATATCCTCATCAATCTTCATTATAATACACATCTTTCTGCAAAAGGAATTAGAAAAAAAAATATTTATGTCAAATTATGGTGTTTGTACATGTGCATGGTATGGTCATAAAAAAATGACTTTTAAAAAGTGGTTTTTATTCATGTGTATTAAAAAATATATATATCATTTGGGTATTAGAATAAATTATGTATTTGAAAACTAGACTCAAAATACTAAATTTCATATTAATGAACTTTTTAAAGATTCAATGTGTAAGTGCTTCAAATTTTAAGTCCAACTGTGACAAATTCTGAAAAGCGGGAAAAACACTTCCACTTTTTCAACATTTTGTGGACCCAACTTCTTGCACCTACCCTATAATCTAGTCCAAGTGAAAAGACTACAAGTATGATCTAATCTAAAGATCAAGATAAAAAATGCAATCCAAGACGAGAAGTGCTTGGAAAACTAAGTCAAAAATATATTATAAACTATATAATCTAATATGAGATAGTGTTAAATTCAAAATTGAATGAAATAAAAGAATCCTCCTTAAATAAAGTTTGTATAGGTGAAAAATGTATCCTTGATGAATTTCCCCATTTAGACTTGTTCTTAGTTTGGGGTAATGTCATAATTCATTTATATAGCTCTAAATGATGCATTTTTGTACATATTTGGGCTTGTGTACCTACCCTTGCTTGTATCTAGCCCTACGCTTATTACTTATCCCTATATTTATGTGCATGCAATCCTAATCTAACTAGCTTTAATCCAATTTTGATCATCAATCCAATTTTGGTAGACATTCAACTTGGCTATCTAACCCATGTAATCCTAATCCTACTCAATTTTGTCTAATTTTGATCATCAATCCAATCCTAATAGACACTTATCCAACTTGGCTATCTAACCCACATAATATTAATCTAACTTAATTCAATCTAAATTTTGATCATTAATCGAATCCTAATTACAATTGTCTAACCTAGCTATCTTTCCCATGTTATCCTAGTTTAACTAGCTTTTGTCTAATTTTGATCATTAATCCAATCCTAATGAACAAAAGTATCCAACTTGGCTATATTTGCTTCAAGTAATCCTATTCTAACTGCCATCTCTAATTTTGATTATTGATTGAATCTTAATAGATACTTATTCAATTTGGTTATCTAACCCATGCAATCCTAATCTAACTCACTTCTATTTAATTTTGATCTCTAATCCAATCCTAATGGAAACTTATCCAACTTGACCATCTAACCCATGTAATCCTAGTCTAACTGGCTTTTGTCTAATTTTGATCACTAATCCAATCCTTATGGACACTTATCCAACTTGGCTATCTAGTTCATGTAATCCTCATCTAATTGGCTAATCATTAATTCAATCCTAATAGACACTTATCCAACTTGGCTATCTAACTCATGTAATCCTCATCTAATTGACTAATCATTAATTCAATCCCAATGGACACTTATCCAACTTGACTATCTGATCCAAATCGTGTCTAAGAATATAAGATTGACATCACAACAACAATCTTGATTTTTTATTTATAAAATCAAATAATTTTTTTTAGTTGACTGCCCCATCTTACAGCTTGATCCCAAATGTTTCAATTAAAAAAATATATTTGCTAGAAAAAGGGAAGGTACCTACCTAAGCACTTTCTCCTCTATAATTGCATCCCCCAACCCTGGCGCTGAAGCCACAACTCAATGATGCATTGTTTTTAACGAGGCAAGGCGAATCTTGTAGCAGGTGAAATAAACTCCCTGAAATTTAGGACTTACGGGCGAAGTAGAGACCTCGGGAAACATGTTGTCGTCCATGCATAATGGATCTGAAAGCCTAGTTGCATGTAACAAGGCATACACAATCATACACAATGCTCTTCCATGTGTCATCATTCATCACTCTCACTGTAACAGCTTATAATGAATGGCAAGACAGCAACTGCTCTGTGTCAACACAAATCTCGTTTTGTACTCAAGAACTCCATCTGGAGCAGTTGTTGAACAGCAGATAACAATTATTTGAGTTGAAAATCTTCACCATAACTTTAGGCATTAAAAATATGAAGTTAACAAGGCATCTTATTTTGGTACAATTCTGAGAAAAGTGGTCTAAAAGTTGCACAAATCTATGTTAAATGATAAGATATGCGAGCAAACGAACGGCCCAGAATGATTTAAGTTCTGTCCAACTCTTCCGTCCATCTTTCTTCGCGGGGTCAAACGACACAGAATTTTACGCTACGTGCATGTGATCACACGGTAACTCACTGATATCAGCATGCAATCAGCAGCCCCCATGGTGACCGGGACCCAGCGGGACCCGGCGTCCAACCCGCCGGGTGTAGAAGAGAAGCCCATGTAACCGGCCCGCCGGGTCCCCAGGTTTGAGCTCCTCCCTAGGGGAGAGGAAGACTGTTAGGACTCTGTGTGTGACCCCACTGGAGCTTAAAACACTGTAATCGAGGGGAAGAGACAACAATGGTTGAAGGTAACCCTGGTGAGATGTCGGGACTGGGGACAAAGGTCCTAAACTGACCCGAGGAATATCTTAAACCTAGGGTTGGCGGCACTCGGGGCCCAGGATACAGGGCTTCACGTGCTGGCTGCCCTGTTTGACAGGAAGAGGATCGGACGGCAGTAAAGGCGGAGGAGCGAAGATCCGACGGGTGCGGGAGCAGGGGAAAGCAGGAGTAGAAGTAAACTGTGTATTAATTTGATCCCTGCAAATTAGGGTTAGGGTTTAGAGGTGGACCAGTGGTCGGTGGGCGTTTAGATTTTGGGAAAAAGATATTCACGTGTGTCTCCGAATAATGAGTGAGTGAATGCATGGTCATTGGCATTTTGAGTGCTTGGATTTCTCGTGGTCTTTTCGTTGTAATAATTATTGTTATGATTATAAACAGATTAGGATCGGAACTTGGACGGCCACAACTGAAACCCTCCATGCAACGCCATTCGCCGCCGTCTATTCAGTCGCTCACAGCTGTAGAAAGCATTTAGTTTCGCTGTCTCTTTTTTGTTTTGTTTTTGTCTCTGTGTGGCTTTGATTCTTTTTGAGAGAGGGGCGAGGGATTTCTTTAGTCGTGGCTATCAATGGATTGTGCAGAAGTCATGGTTTTTTTGCAGGTGATGGTTGAGGAGGGAGAAAGACCTCAATGTTGAGGGGAATGTTGTCTGGTCCGACTACATCCCAATGTTGGATGCATTCGGACCAGGCTTCATTCCCCCCAATTTGACGCTTCCCAGATCCATTCTTTGGTTTTCAGTCCTTGGTTCCGTTTATTATTTGATATTATTTTGATTGCTTGATTGATTGTGTTTTTACAGGAATTAACAGGTTATGACCTTTTATGATTTACTTTATTTTATTTTAGAGAAGTATGATTTGTGGCACTGTAGAGATCTAATTTATATTTTGCGCTGTGAATTTCGATCAATTCTGGGTATATTAGATTGCTTATCTGTTATGCTGCTGGCATTCCATTGCAGGACCGACGTTCAAAAAGGTTTCTTTATCCAAGTATGGCTTGATTTTTTCGTGCAGGTGAAAACGAATGCCGCCGCCAATAATCGGTAACCTAAAAATGTTATCTTGTAGATTTATACGAAGATTTTCTCTATGCCGTCTTTATGCTAGACAAGTATTGCCCGATTGCGTTAATCTGCACCTTCATCTGGAATATCCATTGCAGCTTGCAGGCGTTCCAATGATCTTCAATTCTCTACGTAATCCTGTATGATATGGTCTGAATCTGTAAATAAAAAATGGGATTTTAGTTTGTTTGTGGTATGGATTCTGTAGGGTTTCAGTTAGAGACTTCTGCACGGTTATGTTGCCGGAGTAATGAGTTTTCCAAATACAATCATAAAATATTGATTGTCGTCAAACTATTCTGGGGTTTGCAGCATCTTTACTTTTGAAATTTTGTCGACAGATTAGTTTTGATCACTTTCAAAATAATTTCCTTGTCATCGATATTTTTGGTTGGTAAAATATGCGTTCTGATTCGAAGACTTTTAGATTTTTACAGTTTCCAGCTGACGAAATACATATTTTTTAATCTGCATAGATCGTAAAAGCTGAGCAGATGCCCGATAAGACCTCAAACAGAGACAGAAGACTGCTTTAGACCAGGTGAGATGTCTTCCAATTTAATTGTGCAGTGTTGTCAATCTTGGAATCTGATTCTGATACGGAAAGACAATTAAAGTTACATACTGTTGATGATTTTAAGATGATATTTCCTAGTCCCTATTATTGTTGTTGGAGGGTTACTGTCACCTAAGCCCTAGGATTTGTCTTCCATGGATGATCGGACTTCGACAAGCTTATCGTGGCCGTCGACGTAATTAATTTGAGATTGATTTAACTTCAGGTAGAAATGGATCACGGGCTTTCCTATTGACAAATCCCCTCTCCGTATTTCTGACCTTAAGTTCTGGTTTCTTCATTTTATTATATTTTATAGAATTAGGTTTTCACTGCATCTGAATTCTAGCCCGCTGGTTATAAACCGAATTGACCTTGCAGTACTAAATTAACATGAACTGCTCTTTGAATGTTTCACGCATTAGTTAAGTTGTGAAACCAGTAAATGAAGGTTCAAAAGTTGGAGGAATGTCCAAATACCAATAACTCAATACCTCAGACTTGGTGGTGAGTAGAGTAAATGCAACATGAAGGGTTTAAAATGAAATTGCACTCTTGTTAATCATATCAATAGCTTTGATGAGAACAAATAAAAATGTCTGATGCTTCTTTTTTCTTGCTATCGTATGGTGAAAATAGATCATAGAATGTGATCCAAAATGTTGATGGAAAGAAAAGTATACACAATCAATCCAAAAATAGCCAAGTTAATCTCTACCTTTAAATGCCCAAACCCAAATATACAATTATTAGTATTTGTCTTCAGGATGCTTTTCAAATTGATTGTGAAAGCAAGATAATCAAAGCTGGATTCTATGTGCAGTTAGCTTTTCTCACAGATAATCAAAGCTGGATTCTATGTGCAGTTAGCTTTTCTCACATACTTTCCCTTGCTGTAGACAAATGTTCTACTTTCAACTTTTCGGTGTGTTTAGTCTCTGATAGTTAATAACAGCCCTTTTGAACCCAATTCTTGGATTATTTGACGCACTTCTTTCTACTTGTGTGAAATTTCTTGAATTTGGCTTAAGCGTTGTGCAATAGGCTCAGATCATCGAGCAGTGGAGACACAAAGATCAAAAGATGGTGAATGCAACTGGAAAGGTTGGACAATAGATGAAATAAAACTCTTGCACCTGCAGTCAGGGAGAATGATGAAGCAACATGTATATTTGGTTTGAGTTTTCTACTCTTCTTTTATTGACGATAGATCATCGAATGTGATCTGAAACATCAATAAAAAAAATTAAAAAAACACAATTGACGCCAGAAACATGTTTCTTAGAATTTAACATGTATATTTGTTCAGTTAGATATATGATGGAATATAAATATTTTCATTTTCTTTTAGTGAAGGCCAACCCTAGGACTATCAGGCAGTGCATTAGGCCTGATAAAATATTACAATATCGACATAAATTGTTAAGCTTAGAGCTTGTGAATAATTAAGCAGTGCAATAATAGCATAGGAGATGAGTTTCCTGGGCTTTTTGACTATCTTGCATTGTTTATATGCACTTTAGTTAGGTAGATTGAGCGAAACAATTTGCATATATTATGGGTAAATGGATACAGTTACTTAGTCCTGTTCATCGTACAACGTTCTTGCATGACAGAGAGTTCTAGCTAGATATTTTTAACTGCATCTTCTTTATTAGAAGTGAAGTCAATGTTCAGAATCCCCACATGAGGAGGCGCTGCAGAATTTATTGAACTGAGCAAAATAATTACACCTTTTTATCAGAGCTTTCTTTTTCAGATATTTGATAGTTGAGCAGTACAAGCCACACGTTTTACTTGACAGCGCATTTTTCATGTAAACTTCTAATCACCGCTGCTTCTTTTTTTCTCCCGATCGTTTTGATTTTCTTCATATCGGTTCTTTAAGCTCACCCGATATTAAAGCCGGGGAAGGTGGATTTCACATGTGCATGGACAATGGTAGACGAGACTCGAACCTGTGATCAACGTTGGGTTTCTTTACAAAACTTCACTAGTTGTTGACAACGTTCTTTTGCTGGCAATTGACAGTAGAACATAAGAATGGTAGAAAAGACTCGAACTTTGCTCAACGTTGTCTAATTTTCCTTTCCACACTTTTTGCTGTATGATCAGTGCAGTTATCTCACGTCACTATTGCTAATTTGTATTTGTATCGTACATTAATAAGTGTATTTGGTGTCAGCAACTGTAATCTTGGTTCTTTTTCTTTTCATGTACAAGATGTCCTCTTACAGCTTTTCGCCCTGCAATATTTCATGGAATTCAATACTTAAAAAGTATTTTCTGTAACGAATTTAACTTAGTAGAATTACTGAGACAATAAAGAAAAGACTCGGAGCATAAACAAGCAGGTACAGAAATAACAGGGAGAAAGAAAGCACTGACAAACATCGACTGAATGATTTGCCTTGACATATAAAGTAAGTCGTCCCATTGAGGACATAAGTTGCAGAGAACTGTTTGGGAAAACTAGAGCTTAAAGCTAAAGAATTCACCTTAGCACAATAAAGCTGCTGTTGAACTCCAAGTTAATCACATTGGTATTTATTGACTCATAATTGTAATGACATGGACTCTGCTGTTTCTGCCGCTTTTTAGTTTAAACCAACTTTTTTGATACCTACAAGTCAAGTGCATTGAATAGTGTTTTTAGCTCTTTCAGTTTTTATTTTAAATCTCCATAGTAAAATAATTAGGAAGAGAACAGGCAGACAGTGGGTGCCAGGAAAAAGCAATGCAGTCTGAAGATGATAATAATAGAAATGAAAATGAAAGCTTTTAATAACGTTTATGAGATTAAGCAGGCTTTTCAATAAATTTTTAATAACGTTTATTAGATTAGGCGGTTTTTTAATCATATTTATGACATAAGATAATTTTTTAATAATTTTATGAGATTAGATAATCTTTTAATGACGTTTACGAGATCCAAAAGTTGAACTGTTTGAAAGTTGAACTGTACAGAAACCAACATAAATTAAACAAAAAGATTCTAAACAAGATTAAATGCAACACTAATAAACAAAAAAATCTTATTCTCTCTGCTCCATATGCAGAAGATGTGGCTGAAAGTAATTGTCTTTCTAACAAACTAGTTGATTCCATTTTTTCTGCTGAGAGTAGGTAATATATATAGAAATACACATTGACAGCGTAGGTCCCATTTAAATTTTAAAATATATATAAATTCTTGCCATCTTAAACGTAATTTATCAAATATGATCAGAAACATTGATAAAAATAAATTTAATTCTACACAAAAGCTCTCTTACTTTATGTTTATTTGGTTAAAATCTGTAAATAAAATTATATCGAAGCAGTCAATGTGACCCCTCAAACAAGGAGAGAAACTGAAATGGGCATATTGGCATGAATTTTTCTGAGCCGATGTTCTCCAATGTGATTGGCTTTAAAAGGTGTGTGGGCAGTGAGAGGATCCTTCATCGTTATCGAGGATCTCTCAAAAACAACACAGTACACCAGATCTCTGTGTGCATTGGGTTGTTCGAGGTAGTTGAACATTATCCTGCAATAATAATGGGATGGTTTTGGCTTCTTCTGAGACAACTCTCGAAATCAATACTTTGATCTACGGGAAGATAACGCCGCTCCACAATCAAGGGGGGTTAAAGCTGGGCTTCTCAAATGTATACAGTCCCGTACACCATTTTTCACAGGAAATTTGCATAATCTTGGTCTTTTTTGTTTTTCATTACAGCCTCAGATAACGGAGGACATCTTTCATTAAATTAAGGGAAATTTCTCGGTTCGAGAAGATTTCCATTAAAATATTATTGGGTTCAGTTCTTTTTAAAAAAATAAGATGATTATTTGTTATTTTTATGTGTATGTGGTCATAAAGAGATTGATAAAGTTTTTGTCCTTTTCTTTATAGAGGATTTTGTATTATTCATTAGATTGTTGTTTTTGTTATTCAATGTGGGAGTACGAGTCTATGTTAATATCTCTTTGATTGAGAGCCAAAAACTAAGGAGTATCCATTCTGCCAAAGTCATTCAGTTTATGGTTTTGTCTTAATCCCTTATAGCATACCTCCAGGGTTTGAATTGTGCTGGATTGCTTAATCAAGGAACATACCTTCACTCTCACCAATTGTACTCAACAAATGAGCTACAACCCTTTGGTAATTTTTTTTTTTTTTTTTTGAAGTAAGAGATTTTATGTTTATGTCATATTCATTTTATCATTTCAAATATTAAAAATATTGTTAAATTGGGTGATATTTAAGGGATAAGATATTTTTTATATGTTGTTGTAGACCAAGCTTTACAACCAACATGAGATTCTTATAAGAATGAGCTAGTAGGACTTTGAGTCTAGCCCACTTTCTTTGAGCATCTTCCAATGAAGCTGTTTCATTTAGGCTAGGATCAAGGAGGTGATCTTATAAGGTAAAGAGGGGTTCTCCATTGAGGAGTGTGTCTACTCACCCTAAAAATAGAGCTAGAGTGCCTAGGGAATCCTTGTGGAATATTTAAGTTATGTGACATTGATCACTAGGGCCAACAAGTAGTTTTCTTTTTTTGTCAACCTTAGGAAAACCCAACAATGGAATGTTTTGACCCAATAGTTGTTTTTTTATTATTATAAGTCTATAGAAGGTTGGTTCCTGTAGTAATATGCTCTTCTAATTGAATGCACTCTTATGCTAACAATTTCTAGGGAAAAGGGGTAGAGGGAGTTAAGTGCTCAAAAAGGGAAAACAAAAAGAAGAGGTGATGTGCCCGAAAAGAAGTAATTGTTGACTCTCCCTTCAATTTTCAACTTTCTTTTCATGTTCAAACTCTTAGTCTAGTTGAGGTTAATTTAACCAATTTTTACAACGTAATATACAAACATAAACAATTAATTCACACGAAAGTGGAAATAAAAGAAGCATAATGCATGAGAACTTTTATTGTGGTTTATATGTCACCAATTACTTATTTTTGACATTTCCCCTCAATTTGACTTTTTTAGGATCTTCATGTGTGCTATTTGCTCATATTTGATGATTCTCACTAATCTTGGCACAAATCACATCAACTTATAAATTTTAATTATATATTATAGGTACATATTGTGTCATTATTTTTAATTACAATTGAAGTCCTTAACACCCCAATTTATTAAGGGGTGTGTGCATGGGGATGAAAAGCTAAAAAGATGCAAAAAAAATATAATTTAAGTTAAATTATGATCACATTGGTGAGAAGCATGATCATATGGCTTATGACAACCAAGCCATAACACAATCACATTAATTGTTGGCTATAATTGAGTCATAACATAGTCACTTTATAACATGGTCATGTTATAACAAGATCTCATTACTCTAATACAAAAAAGAGTTGTGAACCTTTCATTTGCTTTTATTTTCCCAACAAAAATGTCAAATCTTAAAATAATGTGATTTGGCTTGGTCAAATTTAACTCCTTAATCTTACAACCTTTCATATTCATGGTGATGTACACACTAGACAACATAAGATTCTTCTTTTCTAGTTTCTTTTTAAAAATTATGATTAAATTTTTTTTATATTTTTTGTAGTGTTCCTCATGTTTTTTATTCTACAAATTAGCATCTCAAAAACCTCAACTCAAGCATAGCAAGGAAGAAAAATATGCTAATAAAACCTTGCAAACCACCCTCCACATCCTCCCACACTTTATGTTAACCCTCCTTAATACACAATGAAACATGCTTGGGAAAATACAAAAAAAATTCTTAAATTGTGAAATTGATTTGGGTTTTGAAAGACCTCAAATTCATGAATCCCCACCATGAGTAATTAGCAAAAATTATTACCCAAGTTGAGTATATGAAAGGCTTGTAGAGACTCTTGCCATCAATTTTACATTGGTGAAGTTGTCATATGATTATGTTAAATGGAAGGAAATCATAAAGGATAAATATGTGCCTTCTTACACCAATATTAAAAGCAATGCACCATTCCACTTAATTGTAAGAGATTATATATCCATTAATGCAATCATGAGAAGATAAAAGAGTTAATTGTAGGATAGGTGGTGTATGCTATTTGATCAACCTCTTTGTAACAACTATGAATTTTTGTTATATTTGTTCAAGAAACTCTAGTATGAGTTTGTCTAGCACGAGATTCTAAATTATTTTGATCACAAAGAACTTTCGGTTAAAGGAAAAGGTTTTGCACATAATAGAGAGGGGGTTCACCATGAACTTGACCAACCTTATAAACTCTTAGCATAAAATTTTATTCAACATGTGAGAGTCCTCTCAATTATGGAGACTATAAAGGTTCAAACCCTCCAAGTGATCAATAAGTTCAAAATTCCCCTTCTTAAAATGACACAAACATCTCACAATGATACTAGGGAGGGTGTACATGATATGAGGCCTTCAAGACCTCATTTTTTCCCTCACTTATATAATTCTTGAAGATCTATTTATGTTGGAGACATAAAGAATGACTTGCCACCATAGTCCACTATATTAGAGTGTATGGTCTATTAGATGACCTACTAGAGTAGAAATTTGGTTGTGAGCCAAAAACTGTAGATGTGTGTGAAGTTATAATTTGTATTTTCTCTCTTAAATTTAATATTTTTATATATAGGTTGATCATTAATGTAAATTTGAGTGCAAAAAATATTTTTCCTATATAATTTAGGGTCAAACATCATAGGTTGGTATTTATCTACCATTCCATTGACTCATTTTTTAGTCCTATTTTTTATGGATAAAATTATATTAAATAACTTATATACATTATCAATTTTTTCTTCCAAATATTATTGATTTAAAAAAAAACATAATTTAAGGTTGAACAAGAAAATCTAAGACCATCTACTATCATGCATGTTGTTGACATTCATTCTATCATGTCTTATACTACGATACATTTTATTGTTTTGAGTCATCTAATCTAGATAATGTTATGCATTATGTGTATATTAATTTGTTCAAATAATCATTTTCTCATTGTTTAGTAGAAAACTTTATTTGAGACTCCTTGCTATAAATGGGAAAGAATAGACGTCAGGGTTTTTTTCATCACCATTTCTATTATTCTTCTCATACATGTATGAGTATGTAATGTATTCACAATTATAAATTGTTGTGTCTTAATTGAATTTGTTAAGTGTAAATAACTAACACTTAGTTATCATCTACTACATATCTTTGACCATAGAACAAGGTCATGAATGTATATTTGTTGATGATGTTGAGTGTTAGAGGTTGATTGCCCAAAACTAACAGTTTGTTGAAAGTGTGTTTATTATCTTATATACATCATTTTGAACATTATTAATTTACTAGTAAACATTAATGTAATATCTAATTTATTTATTTGTATTAATACGCTTAACTACAATTGAGCCTTGAGCATAGGAGATTAGGCTTGTGAAAGGGGACTAATGATTCCAAACTTGGAGCTTCATCTTTTATCCAAGTGAAGGGAGGTCAAATGTTCCATGATTAGTTCCTAGTTTATATGGGACATTTTGTTATATGTATTTTTTTCATTGTAGGCTTCATGGCATTGCATTCATATATTTTATTATACCATTATATGGTGTTATAAATCCATTCATTTTGAATACATTTGGTATGCTTTCACATATATTTTATTTGATCATGATTTTTTGTGTGAATGATTTTTTTTGTAGTACATATGATATTCTCATTCTAAGTTATCTATCCAAAATGGTACCTACACTTATGTTGTATGATGCATTCTTAATCATATAATTTCATGTTATATTATATGATTTCTATCAATCTCTCAAGAGGTTGATTAGAAATTTATATTCCTAATATTAGATTTGTAGTTTCATGCTTGTCTTGAACACATATAGTTGAATCAATTCATTGAGGCATATGATTCAATACACATTGCTTTAAGAATGGGTGTCTACATAAGTACAAACAAGTAAGAATTTTGTAAGAGTAGTTAATTCAAGTGTTCTTATGATAATGGACAATTATTCAATTACATGAAACATGCATGTATAGTTATTAAAATTAGACCCATTTCACCAAGGTTATATAAGGTCTAATTAACAATCTGATAAATTATAAAAGTAGCTCTTGAAGATTAACCATAACCTTACAAATATATAAAGGTAAAAGAGATGTAATAGTATTTCAAACTAAGAATACTCAACAAAAACACACAACACTTGGTATGCATCAACATAAGGGAATTCAATATGTTGTTCTATTGATTCATAGGAACTATCCTTATAAGAAAGTAGAATTATAGGGAATTATATAATAATTTCATGGCTTTGGTGGCTAGCTTTCGTATTAGTCCTAGAGTCCTCTAACTTTTTGAATACTACATGCTTGAGAATTAACACCAATAAAAGAATGCAAAGACTATCAATTTGATGTTATTGCATACATTCTTCTAATAGTATATGGAGAAAAAAAAATTAATATGAGAAATATCTTCTTTTTTTTTTTGTATTTTTATTTTTATTCCTTATTCCTAAAATGACAAATCAAATAGTTAATAAATTGGTAAAATTGTGGTGAAACTAGTGAGGAAAATAGTTAATGAATGAGTATGGTCCTTAGTCTCATAGCCACCCCTCTAAAATTAGCTTAGATCATCAATATTAGCACAACTTATACTACATTTAGATCTTTGAAAACTAGGTTTCTACATTTAAAAGGTCTATGACTACTTGAGGTGGATCTTTCTCCATAAAATTTGGAGAGAGGAGTTATACATTCACATTATTAAATATGGATCCACCTTCTAACACATTTGACATATGTATAATTCCTAATTTCACCCTTACTTTCCCTACATCACTCCTTTATCATTCTTCTATATCTTAATAACATTCACACCTTCTATTCTACATGAAGAGATATGAAAAATAAATTTATGTATACACAAACCAAGACTAACTAGGTTGGCTCCTTTTTTAATGAAATATAGAGTGAGGAGATATTGATTCACATTATCAAAGGTGGCTCTACCTTCTAATATATGTGATGTGTGGGTGAGTGCAACATTGTCATGTGTCAAAAAAAACAACCTTATATGGCAATGAAAATGCTAAAAAAAATACTTCAATAATTTTCTTTGACAAATAAAATGAGTTATCTACAAAGTTTGAGAGAAAGGTAGTAAGAAGAGTTGTTGAAATTGAATGAAGTTTATGAAATATTTTTTTTGGAAATGTTTAAATTAATTTGGTCAAAATAATATATTTCAAAGAGACACTACTAATTTTTTTAGAAAAAATAAGGTGTCATTTTGACCAACCTAATTATGAGCAAAAAAAATCATCAATTTTTTATAGAAGTAAATGTCACATTTTTGTGAAAAATTAATGAAATAGATAATTATTTATAAATTTTTAATCTTGTTAAGCATGTTAAAAATGATTTTCTAGCCAATCTAACTTGGTCAAAAAATATGAAATTTGACATTTTAAAAATTTGTAGCAAATGAAGTCTAAAGTGTGATTCATCTTTTAGATTTGAAAAAGGATATGTGGTTTGAAAGTTCTAATTTTTTTCAATATGTATATCTATTTAGAATTTATACATAGTGTTTGTAAAAAATAATAATTATATATGTATTTAAATTGAAGTGAGGAATATATTATGTTTTTAGAATTCTAAGAGTTTCTTGTATATATATCCGTTTCATTTTATTAAATTTGGTTTTAGAAAAATATATTAGCTTTGAGGGAAAAGTCAAGAAAATTATATAAAGAACTTAGTTTGTGATTTGCATGGAAATGGTAAATTTGTGACTCCCAAGTTTACTTCAAATGCATTCCCAAGACAATTTTTGGGGAAAGAATTTTTTGAGCTAGAAATAGATATCTATTACAAAAGTATATTTATTATTGGCTCACACAAAAATCTACTATTATGGGCCCAAATATTTGCACAAACATTATTTATGAGTAAAAATAGAATTATACATAATTAAAAGTATAATTATATTATTTTCTATAATTGGTATAAAATTCAATTATAATAATCAATAAACTATAAGTTTTTTGTAATCATGGGTAGTTATATGAGAAATTTTTGAAATGGAGATTGAATAAATTTGAGAAGGAGATAGAGAAAGGAAGAGGCTAACATGAAAATTATTCATGAAGGTGAAGGTTCTTTCTTACACACAAATTCTATGCAATTTTTTCTTTTAATTTTAAAATATCAAATGTTTTTTTTTTTAATTTTTTTTTTAATGAAATGCTTGATAAAAATGAAACCAAACATGATATTCAAAGTGAAAATTTTGAAAATTGTCATGAATCTCCTAATGATAATAATATTATAATAGATGAAAAATATGAATATAGAGAAGTTCTTTTAAAGAATGCAAATATGGATTGTATAATGTTGAAAACACACTTTTCACTCTAAATTATAATATATAATCAATTCAATTAATGAAACCTAAAATTAAAATCAATGTATCTCCAAATTATATATGTGAGGAGGACCTTCATTAGGAAAAAAATCCCCCCTCATAATCTTTGAATGAATTTAATGAAATTACAAAACACCCAAGAAATCCTAAATGGTCACATGAAATTGATGAGAACATAATGAAAATAATTGAAGGTAAGAGGCCCTCACATGTCATTCAATTTTGGGATTTTAAACTTTATATTAAATATTTTACAAATAAAACATTAACTAAGCAATGTTAACTTTTTATAAAATTTCTAAAAATATACAAAATGAGACTATTACTAAAGAATTTGAATATTAGGGTAATAAATTATTTGATCATAATAAAATTATTATGAAAAAAATGTTATAACTACACTCAATTATTTTAGAAAAACCATTGATGATAAAGATAAAAGAGTAGTGTTGGTGTGAATGTGATATTTTACCTAACTAGTTCGCTTAGCAGGTCCTATTCACATGTTGAGTTTACTTAGGTCCTAGAAATATTTCTATAAGTCTTAGTTGACATTAGATATTATCTTATCTTATCTTATATCATGTAATTCTTATGTCCTAGGTCATCTAATATTAGTTCCCTCATGATGTATAGGATTTAGACACTTATCATGATCATGTCTAATCATATGTCTCACCCGGGCTATATAACCAAGGGGTTTCATTTTTAAATCCATTGCATTACATATTGATCACATTTAATATAATATTATTTTGCATCCATTATTGAAAAATTATGCTCTTATTTTTCTCTCTTATAGAAGGTTATTTTTGGTTTTGTAGGTGATTTTGGGAGCTTGAGTCCTTGAGTGACTCTAAAAAGTAGCACATAAAGTAATAACAACATTGAAATAGTAAGAAAGTTTTCAATAAAGTCTCAATTATTGAGGAATCTCTATCTTGAGTTAAAACTAAATCATAAAATATTGTTAAACACTAGCTACTAAAATACATAAAATAAAGAATAACCCAAAAACTAGAGCAAGGAAATAGAAACTACGAAACTATAAATATAGATGATTATGAAATTAAAACAATATAACAAAGTTAGTTTCCTAAGAGAGAAATGTAAATAATTAAAAATAAAAATATATTTATGAGAGCTCACAATAGCATTAATCAATTAACCAACTAGAGGAGGATACATGTATATGTACCTCTTAAAACATAAAGATCGGGGAGATGAAAATTATAAGAGGTATGAGTTTAATTCTCAATTACTCCCATTTAAGAGGTGAGTTAACTTAGTATAACGAAGATAGAGGTGGCCTTGAGTAAACATAGGTGGTAACTAACTATAATTAATCAAGGATTTATACGGTAGTGATGGCACTTTTATACCTCAATTCAAGGTGAACATATTTCATTATTAGTTCTCTACTTGAGGGAATGGTTAAATATTCATAATATCCTAAGTTATTTAATAACTAGGTGCAATATTACATTTAGGATAAAACACTATCCTAGGTGAAGTAAAATATATACACCAACACCCCCAAGTGATCCCACAATACTGGTTTACAATTTTTGGCCAAACTAGACATTGAACTGATTTTTTCTAACTAAATCTTCACTTTCGGGCACCTATAGTGGCTAAATCATGAGGAATTTGAAGATGATGCAAACTAGTGATTTGTGAAATTTTGTTTGTAGATTCTAAATATATTTTTGGAATTAGATTGCACTTATTTTTCCATCTCCTTCAAAAATTAGATTTTTTTAGTAAACACCATTTTTAAGGAGTGATGCTCATCGTATACAACATACCTTTTTTTCCATGAAGGATAAAATTCTATTTTTTTCAAATTTAGATTTGTAACTATGATATCTAGTGCTTTCATTTGGTTTCATAGTTTTTATTGAATATTTTATCCTTAATCAAGTTTTTAAGTCAAACCAATTACAATTCAAACATAGGCAGACCGTATACAACATAACTTTTTTTGTATGTATCGAAATTCTTTTTTGTTGGATCAAGGACTTCAATATCTAGTGCATTGATTTTTTTAGATTTTTTGATAATCCGCTATTTTTCCACATGTGCGAATAGAGAGCTTATTTTCAATGAAAAACCTAAATTCACAAGAAATAAAAAATAAATATAATAGGGTGATCCCACAATAATGGTTTACAATTTTCAAAATTCTATTTTTGTTGAAATACATATTTTTAGAAAATATAATGATTTAAGCCTTGAAAATTTCCATTTAAAGGATTCCAATTGAAAGAGGTTTGATTGAACCACCTTAGATCAAAGCCCTTGGATAGAATCCAGCTAGTTTTAAACCATACCTATAATGGAGTCTCATTTACACCTATCAAAATGTTGATAAACCACTTTTGATTTACTTTTGGGGGATCAAATGAATTTATTTAAAATTTATTTTTTGTAAGTATGTAATCCTTATTATAAGCTTCCAAAAAGTATAATTTTAAATAAATTTAATTATTATATAATTTTTTTATTTCTTGTGAATGTAGGTTTCACAGAAAATCAAGCTCTCTATTCTGGTGGAAAAATAGCGATTATCAAAAAAATTGAAAAATATCGATTGCACTAGATATTGAAGTCCTTGATCTAATAAAGAAAATTGAATTTTTATACATATAAAAAATGTTATGATGTATACAATCCGCCTATGTCTGAATTGTAATTGGTTTGACTTCAAAACTTGATTAAGGAAAAAATATTCAATAAAACACTATGAAATCAAATGAACATGCTAGATATTTTAGTTACAAATCTAAATTCGAAAAAAATAGAATTTTATCCTTCATGGAAAAAAATTTATGTTGTATACAGTGAGCATCACTCCTTAAAAATGGTGTTTACTTAAAAAAATAGTTTTTGAAGGAGATGGAAAAAGTACAATTTACATTCAAAAATTAGTTTGCATCATCTTCAAATTCTTCATGGTTTAGTTGCTATAGGTGCCCAAAAGTGAAGATTTAGTTAGAAAAAATTAGTTCCATGTCTAGTTTGGCCAAAAATTGTAAACAGTATTTTGGGATCACTCAAATTTAATCAAATTAAATTTATTTAAAATTATAACTTTTGGGAAGCTTCTAATAAGGACTACATACTCACAAAAAAAAAAAATTTAAATGAGTTCATTTGATCCCCCAAAAGATAAATCAAAAGTGGTTTTTTATCAACATTTTGATGGGTGTAAAGGAGACTCTATTATAGGTATGGTTTAAAACTAGCGGGGTTCTATCCAAGGGGGTTTGATCTATGGTGGTTTGATCAAACCCTCTTCAATTGGAATTCTTTAAATGGAAATTTTCAATGCTTAAATCATTATATTTTCTAAAAATATGTGATTTCAGCAAAAAACAGGATCTTCAAGAAAGTGTAAACCAGTATTGTGGGATCTCCGCCCTTTAAAGTGTAACTTAGGGGGAAATATAAATGGATCCTAGAAACGAGGCCATGTTAGGTGTACCAGTGTACATAAATATATCTCATAAACAAGAAAAAAAATGGAAAAACTCCCCCAAAAGAGAGAAAAGACTCCCTCACAAGTGTAACTTAGGTGGGTGAAAATATGGGTCATAACAAATGAATCCTAATGAGGTAACCATGTAAAAAAAATCCACCCAAAGAGAATAAGGCCCCTAATACCTACCCCCTTCCCTCATAAATAGAGAGAAAATATCACCCCCAAGAAGATAGATGAGCAAGGGAGACCATGCAACCCCCGAAATAAAGTATCTTCTTTCAATGTCCTTGCAAGATTAAAGAGTCCACATAAAAAAGAAAGAATTTGAATGTAAAATTTCTTAAAGAAAGTGTTGAAGTAGGTCCCTTTATAATGAATGATGCACCTTCCTTTTGGAAGAAAGAAACTTTTTGTTACAATTCTATTGAATTAGCACTCCAAATGTGGGATGATGGGCAAGAAAAAGAAGAAAATTTTGAAAATGTTCTTAAATATCTTCAATTTATTACTTAGATGTGTAAAATTATGATCATTATTCCTAAGCCTAATTGTAGAACATGACAATAAGGAAGCATGAAATGGGTGGAAGAGAGTGGGAGGGTTATAAGAACCCTCATTACATCCAAAGAGAAAATCCCCCTCTAAGAGTAAAGATAACTATAAATGGGTCTCAACAATGAAGCTAAGGTACCCATGTAAAAATATGATCCTCTAAAGAGAGGTAAAGAGAACCCACCAAAAGAGGGAGTACAAATATTTATGTGGATCCCAACATTGATATAAGAACTTAACCAAGAACTAGGTACCTCTGTAGGTGTCAATATGAGTAATGACCAAGATGAATCATAATATTTAGAAAATGTAGGCTTTGTCACCATGTAAGCATGTAGAGGTATATAATATACATCTAGACAAGTAGATGTAACTCCATCAAAATTATCATCAAAGAGAAGATAAATATCCTTAATAGTGTCATCAATATTTTAAAGGTGAGAATCCACAAATAAATGTTAAATTATATGGGATCCTACAAAAAAACAAGACATTCCTAGTAGGAATATGTCTCAATGAAGTGAATATAGAAGACATGTACATATAATATTTATATAAATAATCATTAGATCTATCAAATAAGTGACTTTGAACTTTTAAGTAGCAACAATTATATGAGGAACAACCTCAACTATAGATGAGACATTGGAAGGAGGAGGATCTATAGTAGTCTTAATATCATCCATATATGAAGGTTTCTCTAAGGAATCATCACTCATTGATGGAGAATCAAGGTCTCTATATAAGTATTGAATGATGTTCCAGTAAGTGAAAGGAATTATTTGTGCTCAATATGATATAGAATATCGTTAAAAATAGTAAGAAATAATAGTTTGTAGACCTCATTATTATTGTTTAACCATTCAATATTATGTTCATAGTCACTTTGCTTAGGAATGAGTCCAAGGAGATTGGGTATTAGATAATGCATAATGTGTTGATTCTATATTCCTAGTTTCTAGGATAAATAGTTCATTGAATTCAGTCTAACAAAAAACAAGTGAATTTAGTATTAAAACATGTCATGAAAACCCCAAATAATGAAATTTTAGTGTCATAATTTGTCACCCCTAATAATTTGATACTACGTGGACACCTTAGTTTTCCTATAGCACTAAATATATTAATAATTTGTTCATTTTGGGGTCAGATTAGGAAAAAATAATAAAATCCTCAACATTTCAATAAATTTGGGACAAAAACATCTGGTCAAGAGCAAGGGAACCCTTGACCTAAAGGTGACCTATTTCAATATTTAAATATTCTGGTGTTGACCCTTGGTGATTTAAAAAGGATTCCAAGTTGGCGTATAATCAAAAATATCAATTGGGATGCATATATAAATAAGTTTTCCTCTCATTTGAACATTAGAAAGGGCTATTATGAACAAGGCACCATCATGATCAATTATGCACTTTCATGAAGATGTATATGAGTTATCCTCTACATGCTAGTTACAACCAATTGTGTTTTATGGACTAATCTCTTGTAGGTCTTCAAGAAATTCAATCATCCATCAAACAACCTTTGGTGGTAATTTATGGTGTGAACACCACTTTGATAGAGATTTCATACCCAAGTTAACATTATTCATTATCATTTGTTATTATAGTCAATTATCGTTTATAATTTGGCCTCTTCCCAACCTAGGGTAAGCCCTCTTTACCATCATCATTTGTTTCTCGTGGAGGTGGAAACACCAAAATGGGGTTTGAATTAGGAAATATCTTATACAACATAACCTCTCCCCCTCTTTTCATGTGTGAAAATCAGATCTAAAGGTTTCGTCAATAGAAGGCTATAGAAAAATACAATACAAACTATAACCTATCATATGAAGTTTGTAGACCCTAAAAAGCAACATCTTTGGTCAAGGGAATCCTCACCCTTGACCCTCAAATTCAGGCTCAAATTTTAAGTGTAGGTTGGACCTCTATGTCTTCACTTCTTAGATCTATAACTGTTTCATCAATTTTTAGTTTTGTTTGTGCGATAAATTAGATTTTTAGATATAGGTTTTATGTCAAATAGGCCTATCAAAATACACATTAAATTTTTCCTCTTTGAAGCTCAAGAGAACCAAACCCTATTAGATTGGATCTCCTTTGGTAGCTATCCAATCATCAAACCCTACTTGGTATGTGTTCTAATGTAGGGCAAGGAAAAAATGATCCTAGTTAATCTACTAGTTAGGTCTAGGATCACTTTTTTACACTACATAAACTCAAATTTTGATTTCCAATATCACAATAAAATATCTCCCCATAACTCAATCACAATATAAAATTATCTATACTACCATGATGAACATTAAAAAATAGCCCAAATTAAAAAATATATCAAAAAATAAGCCAATATGACGCATAAGGTAGCCTCTAAAGATGGATAACCAAAACTAAAATTATAATTGTGAGGGGTTAGGTTGGGAGATTGAATTTAATTCAATATGAATCTAATGAAATATTCTCCTTGTGGACTAAATATTCTCTCATAACTCCAAAACTATCATTGGTTTTCAAAAAACCACCCTTCTTCACTTGAAATCACCTTATGATTGTCAAAAAATACCCTAGGGAGAGCACAAATAATTTTGGGGGCTGGTGACCTAGTCACATAATGGGTGTGAGAGTTGATTTAGCTATTCAAGTGGTGGACTAAGGAGGTGACTAACTAAGGACAACTAATCCAAGCTTCCTAGTCATAATGACTAGTCTAGAGAACAAACAACTAGGTTAGGAAAGCTATGTAGGCCACATGGTCTATATAATGGCTCATAACCCTATTTTTCAATATATGTAGACCATATTCCTCTATATAACCTCACTAGGAAAAAAAATTCCTCAAATTCCCCCAAACACCAAATATAAAAAACTTTATATGAAAATAGATTTTTTGGGGCCTTCTAGACACAATGACATAGTATATTTAGCCTAAAAAGGCCACAAATACAAGTAATTTTCCTAATATCATGATCAAACCCTTTTTTAAACAAGCTTCTTGAATTTTGATTTTGGTGAAATAATAGTATATTTAGCCTAAAAAGGCCACAAATACAAGTAATTTTCCTAATATCATGATCAAACCCTTTTTTAAACAAGCTTCTTGAATTTTGATTTTGGTGAAATAATAGACAATATTGACTTTTTCAAGCCTCTTTGACACTATGGAACATCTAAAACTACTATAATAATTACCAAAAAGATACAAACACCTACATTTTAAAAAATCAAGTATGAAACATTAGGTTAATTTTTTTATCAAGCCATTCAAATTATCCAAATCATCCAAGTATACAAGAGAAGGGAATACTAGATTTTATGAAAACACACATACAAATTAATTATACAAATTCTAAGAGGTGTAAATTTAAGTCTCAACTAATCCTAATTAGGAGTTGAGCTAACTTAGTCAAATTGAGATAGATGTGGCACCTAACTACCATCAACCAAGGATTGATGAGGAAGTGGTGGCACTTATGTACCTTAAGTCAAGGAGAACATGTGTAATTATTGGATACCTAGGAGAGAAAAATTAAATATTTATAATATCTTCCATGATCTTAACAAATAGGTACTATATTGTACTTAGGATGAAAATTATCCTAGGTGAAGTGAAATATATACACCAACACTAGCAGTAAGATCAAGGCTAGATAAGGTTTCCTCTCCTATGTGATATAGTTTGGATTTCAATGGTAGGCTTCCATGATTCAATAGGAAGCTAGTTGATGCCAAAAATTATGTAATTAAAAAATTATGCACTCTATGTACACTAAAGTATCGTCTATTAATATAAAATATGAAAATTAAGATATAATTAATATTGCACACCACACCCCAAATATTACCTATAATATAATCAAACATTGTACAACAAATTT
This sequence comes from Sequoia sempervirens, assembly GCA_007258455.2. Lineage (NCBI taxonomy): Eukaryota > Viridiplantae > Streptophyta > Pinopsida > Cupressales > Cupressaceae > Sequoia > Sequoia sempervirens. The sequence goes on from VDFB02270651.1 coordinate 275,256,881, forward strand.
TATGAGGTACATCTATATTTATGATCTTATAAAAATATTTGAATCTCATAAGCTCATGTATTGTGTACCTCTTAAAATTCATTGTACATGTTGCAAATACCATGTGGAATTTTCTATGTATCATGAAATATTATGTTATATTCATTCTACTTTGTATTCAAATATTTTTTTATATAATTATGGTACAACCCAGCTTTAAACGTAATCTAGCAACTTGTTAGATTTATACTTATGTGATAGAGATAATGATTATCTTTTCTATAAATTAATTATTTAAATAAAAATTAGAATGTGGTGGGTTGTCAAAGTTTGCATCATGCATTCATGATTACAATGAGCATGATTTTGGAAATCAAATGGTTGATAGAAAATAAATAAGATAGTGAAATACAATTTGAATAGCGGGGATGAAGGTTCTAGGTATGAACGAGTTACTAGAGAAGTAAGTGTTGCTGATTTTTTAGGTTTCAAGAGATATTGTTTACAAGTATGTTAGACACAACCAAAGGTATTGATGGTTAGATTAAAGGACTTTAGTACATGTAAATATTTCTTTTCAATTTGAAAGTTATTCTCTATGTAATTAATTTTATAAAAAACTATACATTATAGAAAAAATAAAGTTCATTCATAGTATTAGAATTTGATTTAAATTATAATATTTATTCACATAAAAAACAGAAATGCTCCTAAATATATATATATAAGAACAATAATACTATTAGATAATATCATTTTTACATGAGTGGTGATCCTAGTCTCACTCAAAGAGTTCATGAAATATTTTTAGAAATTTTATGAGTTCTTGTAGGAAAAAGAGATCAAAATGGTTCAAAATTTTATTTGTTTAGATAAATATATTGATCAATTCAAGAATCCTTCTATGCTATATTGGTTGAGCAATATGCATGCATAAAGTTAGAGTTGATGATTGAATCCCACAACTCCTAGAAGTCACTTGCAAGCAATTATCCTGTCACAAAAGAGAGATCAAAGGAAGATGATGTGCTCAATAACCTGAGGGATTGTATTGATGCAATAACCTGAACAAATGATTACAATGAAAGGTGAATGCTTGTAAAAGAAAAAAATAAAACCCTAGATGAGGATTTGATTAGATTGATACAAGTGGCATCATCTAATGCAATGAGATAACATGCTCTAAATATAGCTCAATCTAATAATAAAAAATAAAATCCTAAGTTTGGCTTAAGTAATTAAAGGAAAAGGTGTCTAATAATTAATTATCAAGTGATAACCTATTTACTCCAAAACCACCCCTTAATATCAACTTAGGGAAAAACTAAACAACTAATAAAGAATGTAATGATGGATGTTGAATGGGTCCCAACTACAAGGCCTAATGAGGTACTCATGAAAAAGAAACCAAAATATCTCATAACCAAAGAAAAGGAGAAAACCTCATGAGAAAAAAACTCCTCTCCAAAAGAGAAAAAATAAATGGAAGTGTACATGTGACAAAGAAATGTAGGACTCAACATGTCCCACCAAGTGTTGCTTCATTCATATAAGTACAATCAAGATCCCCCTATAGACACTAAAAATTGTCCTAATTAAATTATTATTTAATTAGATTAATCTCATCCCTCTAAGTTCATATTTCTTCTTATCCATATAATTAAATAATTTTAATTATTTAATTAATTGAACACTTTTTAAACAATTATCTTTAATTATTTAGTCTCTAATATTCTTCATAATTAAATAAATATGTTTTTTTATTTAATTAACTAATTTCTAAATTCTTTTGTAGCTAAATAAATATATTTAATTAATTAATTAATTATCCATGTAGGTGCAAATAAATAAATTTTATTTATTTATTACACTTACTTTCTTTCTTCAGTCTTTCCATCTTTTTTCTCTTCAGTCAACTCTATCTCAATTTTGGAATCTAAATCTTTCCTAAATCATTAACTTTCCTTCATTTTGGAAACTTCATCTCCATCCACCAGTCAACTCAATCTTCAAAAAGGAGACTTTATGTGCGCAATTATCTATTAATCAAATTAAATAATTCATCACTATCTCTTCATGCTTCAAAATGAAAATTTATATTTTGTAGTTGAGTTGACTCTACTGATTTTTCAGTTATCTCATGTCTTCATCCTCACCCTCATCTCTTATTTGATTTTTCCTCAAAAAGTCTATAAATAGGAGCATTTCTTCATCATTTTGGGATCTCACATTTTTATGGAAATCAACTCTATCAAAATCTATTATCAATCAAATCAATCATCAATCATACTATCATGCTACTGAGATTTAGCATCCACATCCAAAGACGAAGCAACATCGCATCATTTCTTTTTGAGGTTTGCAATGGGATCGGTAAAGTGGAATTTAAATTTGATTTCTTTATTTATATTTTCATGTTATTTTAATTTATTGTTTTTTGATTTTAATGCATACACTCCCCATAGGAAAGAAGATATGAGACAATGAATCCCCCTAGAAGAAAGTAGCTCCTTTTCCAAAAGTGAATGCTCAAAGAAGAATGTTGAAGATGATCCAAAAATGAAAAAAATTGGTCTTCCCCTTAGGAAGAAACACATCCAATGGAAAATGTAAAAAAAAATCTCTCAAGAGAAATGGTCTCATGATGGACACCACAAAAAAAATCTCAAGGGTCCACATGTCTCAATCAAATGAAGCCAAATCAGATGAAGAAAATCTAAAAAATTGTGAAGATACTTGTAGAACAACCTCCAACTTAGGCAACATTGAAGTACTGATAGATGGGCTATAGCTATCATCAAAGAGGAAGTGAATATCCTCAATTGTGACCCCAATATTTGTAATGTGTGACTCAAAAAATAACTCTTCGATTTTTGGAAATAGTCATCCCACAAAACTAAAACTGAAAGACTATCAACATCCTACTAAAATGAACTAATCTCTCTAGTTGAAAGAGGTGGTGGATGTGGAAGCTCAACACAAGTCTCATGAACCAAGGTGGAGGATGGAAGTACACATAGGTTCAAGTGTCCAAAATTCTCCTCAAATATCTTATCCACTCTAGATGCATGAGAGTGAAGACTAATCAATGGTAGTGCAACCTCATCAGGAGAAAATTGAGAGAATAAATACAATCAAGAGGCATGATCTACTATCCCAATTGCAAGAATATCTCTACGTTGCAATTCTATGATAAGCATTGAATCATGTGTGAACTCTACTATCTTACTTGTCCCACTATGTGCAATATGATAGATGGAAAGGAGATTAGAATATAATGAAGGGACAAAAAGTACATCATGAAATGTGCTACCATCAACATATATGGATCCTTTCCTAGTAACACTTATGTAAATGTTATTCCTCATCAAAATATGTGGTAATGTGCAAGGATCATATGAAGAGAACATACTAGAATATAAATCCATGTGATACGAGGCTCTTGAATCAAGAATCCATCTGTTGGATTGTAGATTGGTGGATGCAAAGAGAGAATGGGCTTTCATATTTTTTACTCCATGTTCCATGGTGGTTGACTAATGCAGGAGCATCTGGGTGCACAAGCAATCCTGCACACCAAAAAAGAATTATTTTTTTTTCCTTTGATTTTTGGGTTTGGTTGTGTTTTGAAGGCATGATTTTATTTAATTTATTTCTCCTATAAACTCCTAAAAATTGGATTTAATTAGTTTACATTTGAATTTAATTTAAATTGGACTTGAATGTGCTAGAAAAATAGTCATTTATTTGAATTTTTGGGAATTACATGAAGACCTGCGCCTAGGCATGAGGAGGCCATTCTTTGAATGTTGTAACTCCTTTGTGCATTTAAAATTTGGTTGTGAATTGGTAGTGGAGGAATTTGGGCACCTAAGGAATGAGTTAATGAGGAAAAAAAAAGGAAACATGAATTGATTTTGTCAAGTAAAATTGAATAAGGGGATATTTCCCATGCCCAAGAAGAAGAGGAGGTTGTAATGTAGCCAGGATGCTAGGAAAAAGCCACACCCATCTAAGGAATAAGACTCAGCAAGTGGAAAGAGCAAAAATTAGAATTTTTTGAAGAGGGATTTTTCCTGTGAAGTCAAGGAGGGACACCCAGGAGTGAAGTAGGGGAGAGTTGATGTGATCTTTCTACTATTGGAGTTGAATGGAGGTCTCTTGTAGTAGATAACTTGTTGTTGAAGGTAACAAGCATGGGTATAGATGTGTTTTTATTCATGTTTAGTCAAGAAAAGGTTGTAATAAACTCTTGGAATATTTAAATGAAAAAACTCAACATGTTGTTCTTGTTTCCCTATCAATTCATGTGTTGCATAATTTGATTTGAGCTCATAAATTATTTGGTTTTATTTTCAAAATGCTTTATTTTC
>VDFB02270651.1:275261332-275405204 GCA_007258455.2 Sequoia sempervirens
CCACAAATATAAGAGAAAAAAAATATAACTAAAAATTGAGTATGATAATGGCATGTAAATCTAAAAGTGTCTTTGAAACTTTGATATATTGACAAAATAAAATTTGAGTATATAATACATATCTAAGATATTTTTACACTCATGGATGTAATAAATATCAAAGATACCTCCAATTTTCCCCTAGTAATAGCAATTATGAGCATGCATTTTAAAACCAAGAAAATTCATAATAGATCTTACCCCTAAACTTGGCTAGACCGAGGGAATGAATGGTAAAAAGTAGTTTTCATTAATGTGATACTAAAATTTAAATTTGTATAGACATGCAAAATAATTTAGCTAATAATATTAGTGAATTTTAATGATGAGGGTCTAACCTCACAAGGATGTGTTGTAGAAATTAATGTCCAATGGGATTATCTTCTAGAATTCTATGATACCCATGCAATAGTAGCGGTTATATAAAATCATGAATATCTCTTTATAAACATAGGTGGTCCATAAAGGTTCTACTTTTGATGTTTCTATTCATGTTTCTTATAATTACTCTTGATATGTTTTCATAAATGTTTCTTCATTGGCACATTGAACATGATTATGAAAAAGTATAACTAGAGATACATTTTTAATTATTATCTCTTTTTAATTCTCTTTGAATCTCTTTGTTTCTTAATTAATGTTCAACCAACATACTATAAAATGGTATTCTATTGGTGTTTACTTGCATATAGATATTTCCTCATTGTCATTATACTTTGTGTCACTGTATGAAACATTGATAAGAGATTCCTTAGGTATAAATTGTTAGAATTTTTTTTAAAATCAACGTTCATTATGACTATGATTGGTAGGATCCTCATCATTTTCTTCTACTTTCTCAAATTGAGGTGATCTACTAATTCATTTCCTTTCTCATTGAAATATTCTCCTTGAATCACTTTATTATCAATAATCTTACATTTTATGTTTTAATTCTATACACCCACTCATAGTGTGGCCATGTGTATTTAATCATAATCACAAAAAGCATTTCCATTGAAGTATGCTAGGACATTTCATATTAGGAGATAATTTGATAGGTTTTGTTTTAGAAAATTTTGTAGCACTATAAGTGAAGGAACCACCACTTTAGTGAATATACTACATTTATTTTATTTTACTTGAATATTTTCATGAGAAGTAGCACAATATTAATGTTATATAATTTCATATTAGATAGTGGCATATTTATATAATGGATGGAATGATATATGTGTGCTACAATCTCCTAAAAATGATGCATGATAAGAATATATAATCTTCCCTAGGAGAGTCATTATAGGTATCTATAACCAACACATTATTAGAGAGCACAAATGAACCCATAATGCCTCCAAATAAATGGACCCTAGAGGTTAAGACATTATACTTATCATGTAATCACACCCTAATATGATAATTAAAGTATTTAATTAAATCACATGCAAGAGTAAGGAAGAAATTAAAATAAGTATGAGATATTTATCAAACCATTATAAAGCCTCAATCACTTAAAGATTCTCTAGATGAATTCTTTCAAAAATATAAAGTATGATGTGTGCATGCTTCGTACATAGATAAAATTTATTCAACATGTAATTATGGAGAGTAGGATCTAATATATAATGAGCTAGTGAAAAATTCATGGAATTTAGGGTATTAACATGATTTATTTGTAACAAATGATTATCATCTTTAGTAATAGAAACATTATGTGAGCAAGAAGGAAAATTATATGAATCAAATAATTGATTAATAACATAATTATCATTAGGTAAATAAATGGTGAGCAATGAGTCACTAAATGCATGCATAAGAGGGTCTAAGGATGTAGAGAAATAACTATTAAAAGGAAGAAATTATATCATTAACTTTCCAAGTTTATGTCCACATCATTAAACAAAAAAAACAAATATGTATGTCACTAATGAAATCCTCTTTGTATTCCTAATTAGATATATCATTATAAATATGAAGTTTTAGTGTTTCAATAGCTACTGAATTATCAATTATATGTATGAAAGCATAAAACTCCATGGACAAACTACTATATAGAGAGGTAAGGATATAAGCATAATTAGAGCATGGACAAACTACTATATAGAGAGGTAAGGATATAAGCATAATTAGAGCTAAAAAAATCATGAATAGTCAAAATATTTGAATCATCATCATCATCATCCCTAGGTGTATCAACAAAACAGAGGGATATAAAAATAGCTAAAACATTATTATACACCATAAAATGAGTATCATCATCATAATTCATATATTATGATAGGGGAAATACATCCATGTCTAAGAACTAGAAATTAACAAGCATACAAAGGGGATTTTCCATGAGTAAATGTAGAGCCCCAAGTATATATGTGTCTTGTTCTACTATTTTTTGTGTATTTTTATCTTGATACTTTATTACCAATGATGTTTTATATTTTCATCAATTTTTTTCAATTGTGTATTATGGATGTACATATGTTATGATCTAATGTTTAAATCTTATTTTATGATTCAGCTTCACTATTTTTTCTATATGTTGATATGTGATTATAGTTCCTAGTTTAGCATTATGAATTTTATGAGTTTCTTTATGTTTATTTTTTATTCATGTTCATCACATTTTGATATTATATTGCTTATTAATTTATATCATGATGGATGTTTTTATATTGTGATTTGACTATTTTGTATTGTGTTGATGTGCCTAATGCTTTAACTAAGTGTGTAGGAAAAAGTATTCCCAATAGTGGCTATTTTGAGACTACTCAACTTTTATATATATATATATATATATATATATATATATATATATATATATATATATATATATATATATAAAACTTAATTTTCTTTATGAGATGACCCAGTGTTCATCCTTATGGATCCAAAATTTAAATCATTGTCATTTTTAAATTCTTATTTTTAGCTAAACTTTTAAAGTGTGTGTTTACCTTGAATCTGTTTGCTTAGATCTTTAGGCACTTTGCATTTTTTTGGATTTTAAAATGCTTAAGCTCTTTTAAAATATTATTTATGCTTAAGTCAAAAGAGTCTATTAATTTTCCTTGGTAAAAGGTTTTGTGATTTTTATTATTGCATGTATAAAAATATTTTAGTAACCATTTGAATATAATGTATATTAGATTATTTAAAATTAACAATATATTTAATTTCTATTTGAAATAACTTTAAGTGAAAATATTAAAATGAAATATCAAATATGAAATACCTATTTGACTAAATAGTGTGTTCAAAATGTGAATGGGCAAGAAAAATCCTAAAGAGCTTAAGGATTTTAAAGAAAAGAAAAAGAAATTAAAGAAAACTAGAAAAACTTGTTCATTTTTGTTTTCTCTATATCTGTCCATTTTTCTTAATGGTCATATGATTTATTTCTTGGAGAAGGATCACTTGAGGATTTCTTCAAATTGATGTTGTAGAATTGGAAAACTTGCTTGGATATTTGAGTGGATTGGAAAAAGAATATTTGGTATTGTGTATAAGAAAAAGAATATCTTCATATTAGGGTTTCCTTAAATAAGGTATCTTCCCTTCTTTGAATTGAATGCACTAATTTTTTTTTCTTTCTCACTTAGCCATGCCCATATTAGGTGGTTGCATATGACATGCTTCTATATAATTTGTTTGATGAATCTATAACTACTTTGTAGAAACATCTATTTTGTATTATTTTATAGTTTTTTAAATATATAATAGTTCCATAATGCTAACAAAATTTTCCTTAAAGTTTTGTATGCAATATAAAAATTATGATTTTGTTCTTGATAAAATCTTAAGGGTATTCTTTTTTTCTTAAAATTTTAGATTTTGAGAATTGATGTACAATTTTTAGCATTCATCAATGGAAATTTTGGGTTTTGCTAAAATCCTTGATTAAAATTTAGATAAAATAATTTATACTTTATTGGACAATAATTTTCCTCATAAAATATAATTTTCTACCTTATGGATATGAGTGCTAAGGGTTTTTACCTCATTTTTTGTGCCTTATAGTATTTTGCTATTTTTAGACTTTGAGCCATTATGAATGAGATCTAGGAAATGAAGTGGAGTGGCCTCTCATCTATCTAGTCAATATAACCAATGGATAAAAACAATTAGAGTGTTAAAATTTAAACAATATAATAATAAATAGGGTTAAATAATTTATAAATTTAATAAATTAATATTATCTAGTATCGAAGGTATAAAAGAATTATGTACTACTTTAGCACAATTATAATTGGTTGTTGAAAGTTAGAATTTAACACAATCCTATGTGGTTATTAAAATTAAATAATCAACATGATCTTACATGCTAATTGAAAGCTAATGAGTCTCCTATTGTATATGGGGCCATTCCTCATCATACATAGTCATTGGACAAGTGTGTTGACATTCTACTATCCTAGTTCTAGTACCTCTTCCTTTCTTGTTCCATTAGATTTTATGTTTTATTTGACCCACATTTATTGGTGTTTATAGAACCATCATGTATACTTTTTTAAATGGTATGTTTTGTTTGAGTTGTTATTGATTGGTACATGTGTTCAACCATTATTTGTTATGAGTGTTGTTGGATTTCCCAATCAAAGGCCTCTTAGTATAAAGGGGTGGGCCTAAGGATTCCACATGGCTTAGTAGTGTCACATGAGAACCATTGGGATAGAAGGATTCTTTTGATTCTTATGGAAGGGTGTATTGGGCTCATATAACATCCTATTACTTGTTTTTGGTTATTATAAGTATAGTTTATTGGGATCTTGTGATCCTTTTTTAAAAAGAATTATTGTAATATTATGAAAACTATTATTTATTATTTTTCCATCCATTATTTTACATTGTGTTGATATTACTATTTGTGTTTATTTTACATGCCATCTCGTGAAGGATTTAACATATTGGATAAGTCAAGTAGAATGATTGAAAGTGGATCTAGTTTGGCTTTCATGTTGAAATCAAAATGAAAAGATATGCATTTAGCTTTAAAATTGAAAATACATATCCAATCAAGTGGATTATACATGTTTTATTGTTGTCTCTATCAAGTGAACCTGCTCAAGAGCTAAGGTGGAGGTACAAACCCCTCTTCTAGACTATATAGGCCTTTTACTCTTTAGGTCCTTCATGAGCTTCTAGTCCAACCTTATTGGTCTTTGGGGTTACTTTTTAAACCATGTATCTCTTCATATCATCAAGTATACCTATAAAACTATAGAATAAGGATTCATATTTTAAAAATAACACTTCTTCTACATAGAACCCTCTTAGTCATAAGGTCCCAAAACTTGTATACTTTCACACCAACAACATAGCCAATAAAGATACATTTCACAATCTCTAACTTTCACCACTTCTCCCTAAGTACATGTCCATATTCCTTGGAATTAAAAATTCTAATATGTTGTGATGAGATATTTGTTATCATCCATGCCTCCAAGGATTTTTATTGACAAGATCTAATGTAGGAGACTTTTTAATCAAATAGCAAGCCATAGTGACCACTTCTACCTAGAACTCTCGTTCCAAGCCAACTCCACTAAGAATACTCTTAGATCTATCCATTACCATCCTATTAATTCTTTCTACAATTATATTCTACATATAGGTATATGGAGTTGTCTTATATCTCTCAATCATGTTCTCTTCACAAAAATCTATCAAAATATATAAAATAAAATTCATCACCATTGTCAATCTTTAAAACCTTAATCTTCCTTGTAGTCTATTTTTTAAAAGAGCATTAAAATCATTAAGTTGAATAAATATAATATACATTTTCTCCTAAGGAAATACATCCATTTCCTCCTAGAATAATCAGCTATAAAGATACATAGTACACAAACTTGGAAATAAAGATATAACCAAATGCATTTCAATGAATTAAATCTAACACCCTAAAAGATATGTGAGAACTAGAATAAAAATAAATGCAATTATATTTTCCATATAGATAATTTCCAGATAAACTAAATTCAAGAATGCAATCATCACGCCCTTAATAATATTTTTATTTTTCAAGGTTCTTAGACCCTTCTCACCTATATGGCCCATTCACTAGCATGCCATAGTATTATTTTCTCCATAGGAAACTTTCTCTCTAAAGAAAGAGCTCACTTAGGTACCCAAAATGTATGGCCACTAGAGAAAATAACTTGCACACCCACATTATTGAGTTTGCTAACTAATAATAGTTTTTATGCCCAACTAGGATATACAACACACTGTTGATTCCCTTCACTTGTCCTTCGAACAATTGAATTAGGGCTTTATAAAAACCAACTATGCTCAAATGAGAATAATAATTGGGGCATACCTTCCCACCATTATATTATTCATGGCTTAAAAACCACCCTCAATGGGAAGTCATATCAAAGGAAGCTCCAAAATATTTCAACCACACAACTTCCAAAATATGAGTTTCCAAGGCCATGAAAAAAACATCATCCATTTATCATTTTTATTTTTCTTTTTCTCCCCTTTGTAATCTTTATAAGTTCTTAGGCTTTTCATAGTTCCAACACTTAGGATTGAACTTTATAGAATTTATGGATGTCTCATGAGATTTTGATCTAGACTTTTCTTTCTTCTTGTCCCTCTTCTTGCTTAAATCTCCTTCAATATTCCACAAATAACTAAGGTGTCCTTAATATATTCATTTGTTTTTTGTCCCACCTCCTCATAGAGTAAAATAACCACTACCTCACATATTTTGACTTTTGAGTATATGTTCCTAATTCCCATCACTAAGTGATCCCATTAGTCTAGAAAATAACATAAAAGTGCCATGAAATGATAATCCTCCTCCATTTTCACTCCAAAAAAGTACAATACCTGTTGTAATCATATTAAATTTGTTTAAACACTTAGCCACAAAACCACATCATCCATTCTTAAGGTGCACAACTTCTTTCGTAGGAAAATTTTATTAATAGGGATTAACCTAGTATAATTCTCCCAACATCTTCCAAAGATCATTTTTTTTCTTCTTCACATATATTCAACAAAATCTAGAAATTTTAATGTAAAGCCTAATGGGTCCCTTTCTTCTTTTGTCCAAGAGATCCCAGTTATTTTGTGGCATTGTAGTGGATATGATCTAGATTCAACAACCCATATACTTATGTGTAAAATAATGACATCCATCTTGAGCTTCCATTCCTCCAAGTTAGTATCAAGAAACCTCTCCATATGTATCCTTGATGTTATTTCCATTTTCCTATAACAAGATCACCTTTTGTTGAAGCTTCCTTTCAAACCAGGACTAGAACAAAAATATTTGTCCCTAACACCTATGACCTAAGGTGATCAGGTTTGGATACCAAATGAAGGAAGTAGAGATGCAAAATACACTTCTTACAATAATCTATGAGAGGTATGTACAAGATTTAAATTGATTATATAGTTTTAAGGAAATAAACACATAAGTAATATACCCTAACATAGTGATTTATGAGGGGAAAAACTTGTGGGGAAAAAATCCACACTCCAAAGAAACTCAATGTATTATTTAATAATCATTAGTCATAATACACTTCTAGAGTCTAAGCCTTTGTGTGCATATCATCAACAAGAGATCTAGAACAATTCTAGAAACATGCAATATCTACAAAAATCACTACAAAACCTCCATCTTAAGTGCCCAATAAATAAGAGAAGAAATACATGAAACCATCAAATGGTGATGAGGAAACTATGAGCCAAAACCACCCAAAATGTGTTGCCCAAATCTCTAGTCAAATTAAAATAGCCAAATCCGAAGACAAGTCCATGAGCTAAATAACACATTCCTTCCACCTCTCATAAGCTCATCATAATACATTCACCAACTTGGGCACTAAATTTTAATTCCATTGTCTCCAATCAAAAATGTCTTATGATGTTTCATAATATGCATCATAAGTTGGCCACTAAATGTAGCTCCCTCTTATGGCTCTCTCATGTGTTATAGATGCTCTTAAATTCCTAAAGTGGAAGACCTAAACTTTCGAGAACATAAATTTTGGTCCAAGAAGCCAATGAAGCCCTCCTTTCAAAAATTTAAAATCTTAGAGAGATCCATGTCACCATAAACTAAGCTTTTTCTATTTAAGCCACATTTTGATTTTTTGGTGCCAAAATCAACCTCTAGAGCCCCAACGATTATGTTTCTATATTCTCTAACCCAAAAATTACACATTTTTTGTTCTTAACATTATGATGCAAGTTTGAGACACCTTCCAAATGGTGGGAATTGATGTTGGATTAGAGGAAAATATCCAAGGTGACCAAATTCCAATATTTAAAGAGCCTAGGATTGGGCCACTTTGTGATCACAATCTAGGTGGCATGATTCTATCTTGGGTGGTATAACTTTATCTATCATTGAATTTATTTTTTAGTTCCTAAAGAAAATTTTCATCTTGGGGTATACATATGTCTAGAAATAATTGATTTGCAAAAGAGCACTTTTAGGAGCCTAATATATATAGACTAAGTGTGTAACTTCCTTGATAATAATTAGGCCCCTGAGATGAACTAACAATATTTAAAAAAGAGATAGAAGGGGTCAATAAATGTCAATTATTTAATGTGTGATGCAAATAAAACTTGATGTAAGCTAACTTTAATGTAAGTTATGTTTGATAATTATATTTTTAGTGATACTTCAAGAATAAAGATTAAAAAATGATAAGTGATAGAAGTTGAGTGTTGGATTATTTCATCTAGTGGCAATTGAGACTAGTGTGTGTGATCAAATTTGTATATGCAAAATGATCTTTTTAATTGGTAATTGATAATGAAAAGTGACATATGATGATGTTCTTAAATACACAAACCTAGACACATAATTAAAACATTTTGACACCCATTTTGATGAGTATGTTAGTTGTATCCTAAGATCATCAACCTTGGAAAGCAAAAAAGTTGAACTTTGAAACTATAGACTATATTGTGCTTATAGGGTAAGTGCAAGAAGTTGGGTCCACATTCAAGGGAAGTGTCATTTTTCAGCTTTAAAACAAATACCCATTCATTTTTTAGAATAGGTGCCAATTTTGAAGTGGGTGCTTGTTCCAAAAGGTTTGAAACTCATAAGATGTTTTTCATTTGGATTTAGGCTCATGAAAGGAATGGTAACCCAACACTTAGGCTTAGACCTGCAAGTACAAGGTCATGATAATTTTAAGAGAAAAAACTAACTTTGGCAATATAGAAAATGAGGTTTTTTAAAAATTATTTTATGAAATTAAAACCCATTATATATGGAAATGTCTAGTTTTCAAATATATAATTTTTTTAATGATTTGATTTTTTTTCTACTTTTTAATTAATTTATGAGGAAACAGGTCCATAAACTCAAAATTTTAGGTTTTCATATTTTTTAATAACTTTTAATTTGTTAATTTTATTGTTAAAAAAATTATATGGAATCAATCTATGAATAATTCTTTACATGATGAAAAAAATAAAATTCAAAAAATGATAAGTTTAGGTCAAGTTACGGTGTCTGTACACAAGGGTTTTAAAAACCAGAAATTAAGGCCAATAAAAAATTGATAAATAAAAAAATATTACAAAATGAATTATAAAAAATATCCTCATCAATCTTCATTATAATACACATCTTTCCGCAAAAGGAATTAGAAAAAAAAATATTTATGTCAAATTATGGTGTTTGTACATGTGCATGGTATGGTCATAAAAAAATGACTTTTAAAAAGTGGTTTTTATTCATGTGTATTAAAAATATATATATATCATTTGGGTATTAGAATAAATTATGTATTTGAAAACTAGACTCAAAATACTAAATTTCATATTAATGAACTTTTTAAAGATTCAATGTGTAAGTGCTTCAAATTTTAAGTCCAACTGTGACAAATTCTGAAAAGCGGGAAAAACACTTCCACTTTTTCAACATTTTGTGGACCCAACTTCTTGCACCTACCCTATAATCTAGTCCAAGTGAAAAGACTACAAGTATGATCTAATCTAAAGATCAAGATAAAAAATGCAATCCAAGACGAGAAGTGCTTGGAAAACTAAGTCAAAAATATATTATAAACTATATAATCTAATATGAGATAGTGTTAAATTCAAAATTGAATGAAATAAAAGAATCCTCCTTAAATAAAGTTTGTATAGGTGAAAAATGTATCCTTGATGAATTTCCCCATTTAGACTTGTTCTTAGTTTGGGGTAATGTCATAATTCATTTATATAGCTCTAAATGATGCATTTTTGTATATATTTGGGCTTGTGTACCTACCCTTGCTTGTATCTAGCCCTACGCTTATTACTTATCCCTATATTTATGTGCATGCAATCCTAATCTAACTAGCTTTAATCCAATTTTGATCATCAATCCAATTTTGGTAGACATTCAACTTGGCTATCTAACCCATGTAATCCTAATCCTACTCAATTTTGTCTAATTTTGATCATCAATCCAATCCTAATAGACACTTATCCAACTTGGCTATCTAACCCACATAATATTAATCTAACTTAATTCAATCTAAATTTTGATCATTAATCGAATCCTAATTACAATTGTCTAACCTAGCTATCTTTCCCATGTTATCCTAGTTTAACTAGCTTTTGTCTAATTTTGATCATTAATCCAATCCTAATGAACAAAAGTATCCAACTTGGCTATATTTGCTTCAAGTAATCCTATTCTAACTGCCATCTCTAATTTTGATTATTGATTGAATCTTAATAGATACTTATTCAATTTGGTTATCTAACCCATGCAATCCTAATCTAACTCACTTCTATTTAATTTTGATCTCTAATCCAATCCTAATGGAAACTTATCCAACTTGACCATCTAACCCATGTAATCCTAGTCTAACTGGCTTTTGTCTAATTTTGATCACTAATCCAATCCTTATGGACACTTATCCAACTTGGCTATCTAGTTCATGTAATCCTCATCTAATTGGCTAATCATTAATTCAATCCTAATAGACACTTATCCAACTTGGCTATCTAACTCATGTAATCCTCATCTAATTGACTAATCATTAATTCAATCCCAATGGACACTTATCCAACTTGACTATCTGATCCAAATCGTGTCTAAGAATATAAGATTGACATCACAACAACAATCTTGATTTTTTATTTATAAAATCAAATAATTTTTTTTAGTTGACTGCCCCATCTTACAGCTTGATCCCAAATGTTTCAATTAAAAAAATATATTTGCTAGAAAAAGGGAAGGTACCTACCTAAGCACTTTCTCCTCTATAATTGCATCCCCCAACCCTGGCGCTGAAGCCACAACTCAATGATGCATTGTTTTTAACGAGGCAAGGCGAATCTTGTAGCAGGTGAAATAAACTCCCTGAAATTTAGGACTTACGGGCGAAGTAGAGACCTCGGGAAACATGTTGTCGTCCATGCATAATGGATCTGAAAGCCTAGTTGCATGTAACAAGGCATACACAATCATACACAATGCTCTTCCATGTGTCATCATTCATCACTCTCACTGTAACAGCTTATAATGAATGGCAAGACAGCAACTGCTCTGTGTCAACACAAATCTCGTTTTGTACTCAAGAACTCCATCTGGAGCAGTTGTTGAACAGCAGATAACAATTATTTGAGTTGAAAATCTTCACCATAACTTTAGGCATTAAAAATATGAAGTTAACAAGGCATCTTATTTTGGTACAATTCTGAGAAAAGTGGTCTAAAAGTTGCACAAATCTATGTTAAATGATAAGATATGCGAGCAAACGAACGGCCCAGAATGATTTAAGTTCTGTCCAACTCTTCCGTCCATCTTTCTTCGCGGGGTCAAACGACACAGAATTTTACGCTACGTGCATGTGATCACACGGTAACTCACTGATATCAGCATGCAATCAGCAGCCCCCATGGTGACCGGGACCCAGCGGGACCCGGCGTCCAACCCGCCGGGTGTAGAAGAGAAGCCCATGTAACCGGCCCGCCGGGTCCCCAGGTTTGAGCTCCTCCCTAGGGGAGAGGAAGACTGTTAGGACTCTGTGTGTGACCCCACTGGAGCTTAAAACACTGTAATCGAGGGGAAGAGACAACAATGGTTGAAGGTAACCCTGGTGAGATGTCGGGACTGGGGACAAAGGTCCTAAACTGACCCGAGGAATATCTTAAACCTAGGGTTGGCGGCACTCGGGGCCCAGGATACAGGGCTTCACGTGCTGGCTGCCCTGTTTGACAGGAAGAGGATCGGACGGCAGTAAAGGCGGGGGAGCGAAGATCCGACGGGTGCGGGAGCAGGGGAAAGCAGGAGTAGAAGTAAACTGTGTATTAATTTGATCCCTGCAAATTAGGGTTAGGGTTTAGAGGTGGACCAGTGGTCGGTGGGCGTTTAGATTTTGGGAAAAAGATATTCACGTGTGTCTCCGAATAATGAGTGAGTGAATGCATGGTCATTGGCATTTTGAGTGCTTGGATTTCTCGTGGTCTTTTCGTTGTAATAATTATTGTTATGATTATAAACAGATTAGGATCGGAACTTGGACGGCCACAACTGAAACCCTCCATGCAACGCCATTCGCCGCCGTCTATTCAGTCGCTCACAGCTGTAGAAAGCATTTAGTTTCGCTGTCTCTTTTTTGTTTTGTTTTTGTCTCTGTGTGGCTTTGATTCTTTTTGAGAGAGGGGCGAGGGATTTCTTTAGTCGTGGCTATCAATGGATTGTGCAGAAGTCATGGTTTTTTTGCAGGTGATGGTTGAGGAGGGAGAAAGACCTCAATGTTGAGGGGAATGTTGTCTGGTCCGACTACATCCCAATGTTGGATGCATTCGGACCAGGCTTCATTCCCCCCAATTTGACGCTTCCCAGATCCATTCTTTGGTTTTCAGTCCTTGGTTCCGTTTATTATTTGATATTATTTTGATTGCTTGATTGATTGTGTTTTTACAGGAATTAACAGGTTATGACCTTTTATGATTTACTTTATTTTATTTTAGAGAAGTATGATTTGTGGCACTGTAGAGATCTAATTTATATTTTGCGCTGTGAATTTCGATCAATTCTGGGTATATTAGATTGCTTATCTGTTATGCTGCTGGCATTCCATTGCAGGACCGACGTTCAAAAAGGTTTCTTTATCCAAGTATGGCTTGATTTTTTCGTGCAGGTGAAAACGAATGCCGCCGCCAATAATCGGTAACCTAAAAATGTTATCTTGTAGATTTATACGAAGATTTTCTCTATGCCGTCTTTATGCTAGACAAGTATTGCCCGATTGCGTTAATCTGCACCTTCATCTGGAATATCCATTGCAGCTTGCAGGCGTTCCAATGATCTTCAATTCTCTACGTAATCCTGTATGATATGGTCTGAATCTGTAAATAAAAAATGGGATTTTAGTTTGTTTGTGGTATGGATTCTGTAGGGTTTCAGTTAGAGACTTCTGCACGGTTATGTTGCCGGAGTAATGAGTTTTCCAAATACAATCATAAAATATTGATTGTCGTCAAACTATTCTGGGGTTTGCAGCATCTTTACTTTTGAAATTTTGTCGACAGATTAGTTTTGATCACTTTCAAAATAATTTCCTTGTCATCGATATTTTTGGTTGGTAAAATATGCGTTCTGATTCGAAGACTTTTAGATTTTTACAGTTTCCAGCTGACGAAATACATATTTTTT
The DNA here is from genome assembly GCA_007258455.2 of Sequoia sempervirens. Lineage (NCBI taxonomy): Eukaryota > Viridiplantae > Streptophyta > Pinopsida > Cupressales > Cupressaceae > Sequoia > Sequoia sempervirens. Next base: position 275,274,987 of record VDFB02270651.1, read on the forward strand.
AATCTGCATAGATCGTAAAAGCTGAGCAGATGCCCGATAAGACCTCAAACAGAGACAGAAGACTGCTTTAGACCAGGTGAGATGTCTTCCAATTTAATTGTGCAGTGTTGTCAATCTTGGAATCTGATTCTGATACGGAAAGACAATTAAAGTTACATACTGTTGATGATTTTAAGATGATATTTCCTAGTCCCTATTATTGTTGTTGGAGGGTTACTGTCACCTAAGCCCTAGGATTTGTCTTCCATGGATGATCGGACTTCGACAAGCTTATCGTGGCCGTCGACGTAATTAATTTGAGATTGATTTAACTTCAGGTAGAAATGGATCACGGGCTTTCCTATTGACAAATCCCCTCTCCGTATTTCTGACCTTAAGTTCTGGTTTCTTCATTTTATTATATTTTATAGAATTAGGTTTTCACTGCATCTGAATTCTAGCCCGCTGGTTATAAACCGAATTGACCTTGCAGTACTAAATTAACATGAACTGCTCTTTGAATGTTTCACGCATTAGTTAAGTTGTGAAACCAGTAAATGAAGGTTCAAAAGTTGGAGGAATGTCCAAATACCAATAACTCAATACCTCAGACTTGGTGGTGAGTAGAGTAAATGCAACATGAAGGGTTTAAAATGAAATTGCACTCTTGTTAATCATATCAATAGCTTTGATGAGAACAAATAAAAATGTCTGATGCTTCTTTTTTCTTGCTATCGTATGGTGAAAATAGATCATAGAATGTGATCCAAAATGTTGATGGAAAGAAAAGTATACACAATCAATCCAAAAATAGCCAAGTTAATCTCTACCTTTAAATGCCCAAACCCAAATATACAATTATTAGTATTTGTCTTCAGGATGCTTTTCAAATTGATTGTGAAAGCAAGATAATCAAAGCTGGATTCTATGTGCAGTTAGCTTTTCTCACATACTTTCCCTTGCTGTAGACAAATGTTCTACTTTCAACTTTTCGGTGTGTTTAGTCTCTGATAGTTAATAACAGCCCTTTTGAACCCAATTCTTGGATTATTTGACGCACTTCTTTCTACTTGTGTGAAATTTCTTGAATTTGGCTTAAGCGTTGTGCAATAGGCTCAGATCATCGAGCAGTGGAGACACAAAGATCAAAAGATGGTGAATGCAACTGGAAAGGTTGGACAATAGATGAAATAAAACTCTTGCACCTGCAGTCAGGGAGAATGATGAAGCAACATGTATATTTGGTTTGAGTTTTCTACTCTTCTTTTATTGACGATAGATCATCGAATGTGATCTGAAACATCAATAAAAAAAATTAAAAAAACACAATTGACGCCAGAAACATGTTTCTTAGAATTTAACATGTATATTTGTTCAGTTAGATATATGATGGAATATAAATATTTTCATTTTCTTTTAGTGAAGGCCAACCCTAGGACTATCAGGCAGTGCATTAGGCCTGATAAAATATTACAATATCGACATAAATTGTTAAGCTTAGAGCTTGTGAATAATTAAGCAGTGCAATAATAGCATAGGAGATGAGTTTCCTGGGCTTTTTGACTATCTTGCATTGTTTATATGCACTTTAGTTAGGTAGATTGAGCGAAACAATTTGCATATATTATGGGTAAATGGATACAGTTACTTAGTCCTGTTCATCGTACAACGTTCTTGCATGACAGAGAGTTCTAGCTAGATATTTTTAACTGCATCTTCTTTATTAGAAGTGAAGTCAATGTTCAGAATCCCCACATGAGGAGGCGCTGCAGAATTTATTGAACTGAGCAAAATAATTACACCTTTTTATCAGAGCTTTCTTTTTCAGATATTTGATAGTTGAGCAGTACAAGCCACACGTTTTACTTGACAGCGCATTTTTCATGTAAACTTCTAATCACCGCTGCTTCTTTTTTTCTCCCGATCGTTTTGATTTTCTTCATATCGGTTCTTTAAGCTCACCCGATATTAAAGCCGGGGAAGGTGGATTTCACATGTGCATGGACAATGGTAGACGAGACTCGAACCTGTGATCAACGTTGGGTTTCTTTACAAAACTTCACTAGTTGTTGACAACGTTCTTTTGCTGGCAATTGACAGTAGAACATAAGAATGGTAGAAAAGACTCGAACTTTGCTCAACGTTGTCTAATTTTCCTTTCCACACTTTTTGCTGTATGATCAGTGCAGTTATCTCACGTCACTATTGCTAATTTGTATTTGTATCGTACATTAATAAGTGTATTTGGTGTCAGCAACTGTAATCTTGGTTCTTTTTCTTTTCATGTACAAGATGTCCTCTTACAGCTTTTCGCCCTGCAATATTTCATGGAATTCAATACTTAAAAAGTATTTTCTGTAACGAATTTAACTTAGTAGAATTACTGAGACAATAAAGAAAAGACTCGGAGCATAAACAAGCAGGTACAGAAATAACAGGGAGAAAGAAAGCACTGACAAACATCGACTGAATGATTTGCCTTGACATATAAAGTAAGTCGTCCCATTGAGGACATAAGTTGCAGAGAACTGTTTGGGAAAACTAGAGCTTAAAGCTAAAGAATTCACCTTAGCACAATAAAGCTGCTGTTGAACTCCAAGTTAATCACATTGGTATTTATTGACTCATAATTGTAATGACATGGACTCTGCTGTTTCTGCCGCTTTTTAGTTTAAACCAACTTTTTTGATACCTACAAGTCAAGTGCATTGAATAGTGTTTTTAGCTCTTTCAGTTTTATTTTAAATCTCCATAGTAAAATAATTAGGAAGAGAACAGGCAGACAGTGGGTGCCAGGAAAAAGCAATGCAGTCTGAAGATGATAATAATAGAAATGAAAATGAAAGCTTTTAATAACGTTTATGAGATTAAGCAGGCTTTTCAATAAATTTTTAATAACGTTTATTAGATTAGGCGGTTTTTTAATCATATTTATGACATAAGATAATTTTTTAATAATTTTATGAGATTAGATAATCTTTTAATGACGTTTACGAGATCCAAAAGTTGAACTGTTTGAAAGTTGAACTGTACAGAAACCAACATAAATTAAACAAAAAGATTCTAAACAAGATTAAATGCAACACTAATAAACAAAAAAATCTTATTCTCTCTGCTCCATATGCAGAAGATGTGGCTGAAAGTAATTGTCTTTCTAACAAACTAGTTGATTCCATTTTTTCTGCTGAGAGTAGGTAATATATATAGAAATACACATTGACAGCGTAGGTCCCATTTAAATTTTAAAATATATATAAATTCTTGCCATCTTAAACGTAATTTATCAAATATGATCAGAAACATTGATAAAAATAAATTTAATTCTACACAAAAGCTCTCTTACTTTATGTTTATTTGGTTAAAATCTGTAAATATAATTATATCGAAGCAGTCAATGTGACCCCTCAAACAAGGAGAGAAACTGAAATGGGCATATTGGCATGAATTATTCTGAGCCGATGTTCTCCAATGTGATTGGCTTTAAAAGGTGTGTGGGCAGTGAGAGGATCCTTCATCGTTATCGAGGATCTCTCAAAAACAACACAGTACACCAGATCTCTGTGTGCATTGGGTTGTTCGAGGTAGTTGAACATTATCCTGCAATAATAATGGGATGGTTTTGGCTTCTTCTGAGACAACTCTCGAAATCAATACTTTGATCTACGGGAAGATAACGCCGCTCCACAATCAAGGGGGGTTAAAGCTGGGCTTCTCAAATGTATACAGTCCCGTACACCATTTTTCACAGGAAATTTGCATAATCTTGGTCTTTTTTGTTTTTCATTACAGCCTCAGATAACGGAGGACATCTTTCATTAAATTAAGGGAAATTTCTCGGTTCGACAAGATTTCCATTAAAATATTATTGGGTTCAGTTCTTTTTAAAAAAAAAAGATGATTATTTGTTATTTTTATGTGTATGTGGTCATAAAGAGATTGATAAAGTTTTTGTCCTTTTCTTTATAGAGGATTTTGTATTATTCATTAGATTGTTGTTTTTGTTATTCAATGTGGGAGTACGAGTCTATGTTAATATCTCTTTGATTGAGAGCCAAAAACTAAGGAGTATCCATTCTGCCAAAGTCATTCAGTTTATGGTTTTGTCTTAATCCCTTATAGCATACCTCCAGGGTTTGAATTGTGCTGGATTGCTTAATCAAGGAACATACCTTCACTCTCACCAATTGTACTCAACAAATGAGCTACAACCCTTTGGTAATTTTTTTTTTTTTTTTTTGAAGTAAGAGATTTTATGTTTATGTCATATTCATTTTATCATTTCAAATATTAAAAATATTGTTAAATTGGGTGATATTTAAGGGATAAGATATTTTTTATATGTTGTTGTAGACCAAGCTTTACAACCAACATGAGATTCTTATAAGAATGAGCTAGTAGGACTTTGAGTCTAGCCCACTTTCTTTGAGCATCTTCCAATGAAGCTGTTTCATTTAGGCTAGGATCAAGGAGGTGATCTTATAAGGTAAAGAGGGGTTCTCCATTGAGGAGTGTGTCTACTCACCCTAAAAATAGAGCTAGAGTGCCTAGGGAATCCTTGTGGAATATTTAAGTTATGTGACATTGATCACTAGGGCCAACAAGTAGTTTTCTTTTTTTGTCAACCTTAGGAAAACCCAACAATGGAATGTTTTGACCCAATAGTTGTTTTTTTATTATTATAAGTCTATAGAAGGTTGGTTCCTGTAGTAATATGCTCTTCTAATTGAATGCACTCTTATGCTAACAATTTCTAGGGAAAAGGGGTAGAGGGAGTTAAGTGCTCAAAAAGGGAAAACAAAAAGAAGAGCTAATGTGCCCGAAAAGAAGTAATTGTTGACTCTCCCTTCAATTTTCAACTTTCTTTTCATGTTCAAACTCTTAGTCTAGCCGAGGTTAATTTAACCAATTTTTACAACGTAATATACAAACATAAACAATTAATTCATGTGAAAGTGGAAATAAAAGAAGCATAATGCATGAGGACTTTTATTGTGGTTTATATGTCACCAATTACTTATTTTTGACATTTCCCCTCAATTTGACTTTTTTAGGATCTTCATGTGTGATATTTGCTCATATTTGATGATTCTCACTAATCTTGACACAAATCACATCAACTTATAAATTTTAATTATATATTATAGGTACATATTGATTAAATTACAATTGAAGTCCTTAACACCCCAATTTATTAAGAATGAGCTTGTGAACCTTTCATTTGCTTTTATTTTCCCAACAAATGTCAAATCTTAAAATAATGTGATTTGGCTTGGTCAAATTTAACTCCTTAATCTTACAACCTTTCATATTCATGGTGATGTACACACTAGACAACATAAGATTCTTCTTTTCTAGTTTCTTTTTAAAAATTATGATTAAATTTTTTTTATATTTTTTGTAGTGTTCCTCATGTTTTTTATTCTACAAATTAGCATCTCAAAAACCTCAACTCAAGCATAGCAAGGAAGAAAAATATGCTAATAAAACCTTGCAAACCACCCTCCACATCCTCCCACACTTTATGTTAACCCTCCTTAATACACAATGAAACATGCTTGGGAAAATACAAAAAAAATTCTTAAATTGTGAAATTGATTTGGGTTTTGAAAGACCTCAAATTCATGAATCCCCACCATGAGTAATTAGCAAAAATTATTACCCAAGTTGAGTATATGAAAGGCTTGTAGAGACTCTTGCCATCAATTTTACATTGGTGAAGTTGTCATATGATTATGTTAAATGGAAGGAAATCATAAAGGATAAATATGTGCCTTCTTACACCAATATTAAAAGCAATGCACCATTCCACTTAATTGTAAGAGATTATATATCCATTAATGCAATCATGAGAAGATAAAAGAGTTAATTGTAGGATAGGTGGTGTATGCTATTTGACCAACCTCTTTGTAACAACTATGAAGTTTCGTTATATTTGTTCAAGAAACTCTAGTATGAGTTTGTCTAGCACGAGATTCTAAATTATTTTGATCACAAAGAACTTTCGGTTAAAGGAAAAGGTTTTGCACATAATAGAGAGGGGGTTCACCATGAACTTGACCAACCTTATAGACTCTTAGCATAAAATTTTATTCAACATGTGAGAGTCCTCTCAATTATGGAGACTATAAAGGTTCAAACCCTCCAAGTGATCAATAAGTTCAAAATTCCCCTTCTTAAAATGACACAAACATCTCACAATGATACTAGGGAGGGTGTACATGATATGAGGCCTTCAAGACCTCATTTTTTCCCTCACTTATATAATTCTTGAAGATCTATTTATGTTGGAGACATAAAGAATGACTTGCCACCATAGTCCACTATATTAGAGTGTATGGTCTATTAGATGACCTACTAGAGTAGAAATTTGGTTGTGAGCCAAAAACTGTAGATGTGTGTGAAGTTATAATTTGTATTTTCTCTCTTAAATTTAATATTTTTATATATAGGTTGATCATTAATGTAAATTTGAGTGCAAAAAATATTTTTCCTATATAATTTAGGGTCAAACATCATAGGTTGGTATTTATCTACCATTCCATTGACTCATTTTTTAGTCCTATTTTTTATGGATAAAATTATATTAAATAACTTATATACATTATCAATTTTTTCTTCAAAATATTATTGATTTAAAAAAATAAACATAATTTAAGGTTGAACAAGAAAATCTTAGACCATCTACTATCATGCATGTTGTTGACATTCATTCTATCATGTCTTATACTATGATACATTTTATTGTTTTGATTCATCTAATCTAGATAATGTTATGCATTATGTGTATATTAATTTGTTCAAATAATCATTTTCTCATTGTTTAGTATATAACTTTATTTGAGACTCCTTGCTATAAATGGGAAAGAATAGATGTCAAGGTTTTTTTCATCACTGTTTCTATTATTCTTCTCATACATGTATGAGTATGTAATGTATTCACAATTATAAATTGTTGTGTCTTAATTGAATTTGTTAAGTGTAAATAACTAACACTTAGTTATCATCTACTACATCTCTTTGACCATAGAACAAGGTCATGAATGTATATTTTTTGATGATGTTGAGTGTTAGAGGTTGATTTCCCAAAACCAACAGTTTGTTGTAAGTGTGTTTATTATCTTATATACATCATTTTGAACATTATTAATTTACTAGTAAAAATTAACGTAATATCTAATTTATTTATTTATATTAATACGCTTAACTACAATTGAGCCTTGAGCATAGGAGATTAGGCTTGTGAAAGGGGACTAATGATTCCAAACTTGGAGCTTCATCTTTTATCCAAGTGAAGGGAGATCAAATGTTCCATGATTAGTTCCTAGTTTATATGGGACATTTTGTTATATGTATTTTTTTCATTGTAGGCTTCATGGCATTGCATTCATATGTTTTATTATACCATTATATGGTGTTATAAATTCATTCATTTTGAATACATTTGGTATGCTTTCACGGGTGATCCCACAATAGTGGTTTACAATTTTTGGCCAAACTGGACATTGAAATTATTATTTTTAACAAAATCTTCACATTCGAGCACCTATAGCGGCTAAACCGTGAGGAATTTGAAGATGATGCAAACTAGAGTCTCGTCATATTTTGTCTGTAGATTCTAAAAATATTTTTTTCAAAAATTTTGGAATCAAATTGCACTTCTTTTTCCATCTCCCACGAAAACTAGTTTTTTTCAAAAAACAAGATTTTTAAAATGTGACGCACACCGTATAACGCATAACTTTTTTTCCATGAAGGATAAAATTCTAATTCTTTCGAATTTAGATTTGTAACTCTGATATCTAGTGCTTCCACTTGGTTAGATAGTTTTTTATTGAATATTTTTTCTTTAATCAAGTTTTGAAGTCAAACCAATTACAATTCAAATATAGTGTGACCGTATAGCGCGTAACTTTTTTTGTATATATGAAAATTCAATTTTATTTTTTTGTTGGATCAAGGACTTCAATATTTAGTGCACTCATATTTTTCAAATTTTTTGTTTGATAATCTACTATTTTTCCACATGTGCAGAACAAAGACCTTCATTTTCGGTGAAGAACCTATGTTTAATAAAACTAAAAAAACAAATACATAATAAAATCAAAACATATAAAAATTATATTCGTTGGATAGCTCATTCCAAGGACTATCTGATTCCATAAGGGTTTCTGAAGACTTCTCCATTTTCATCCTCAACCCGAGCTCCAAAGCGTAAAGAATAGACTTTTTTTGTGTCTTAGGAGGGGATGAGGGGCAAGGGGGGTTCGAGCGAACCCCTAGAGGTTCGCTCGAACCATGGTTCGAGCGAACCTCTTCAAGGGGGTTCACTCGAACCCCCTTTGCTATGCATTTGTTTTATTTTTTGGCTGCCAAAATTTAAAGGGGTTCGCTGGAACACTGGTTTGAGCGAACCCCTAATGCGTTCGGTCAAACCAGTAGGTTCGTACGAACCCCCAAAATCACTTTTTTTGCTTTGGGGTCATTTTTTGTGAGTTTTCCTTCCTCACTTGAATTGTAAACCACTATTGTGGCTTTACCCTTACATATATTTTATTTGATCATGATTGTTTGTGTGAATGATTTTTTTTGTAGTACATATGATATTCTCATTCTAAGTTATCTATCCAAAATGGTACCTACACTTATCTTGTATGATGCATTCTTAATCATATAATTTCATGTTATATTATATGATTTCTATCAATCTCTCAAGAGGTTGATTAGAACTTTATATTCCTAATATTAGATTTGTAGTTTCATGCTTGTCTTGAACACATATAGTTGAATCAATTCATTGAGGCATATGATTCAATACACGTTGCTTTAAGAATGGGTGTCTACATAAGTACGAACAAGTAAGAATTTTGTAAGAGTAGTTAATTCAAGTGTTCTTATGATCATGGACAATTATTCAATTACATGAAACATACATGTATAGTTATTAAAATTAGACCCATTTCACCAAGGTTATATAAGGTCTAATTAACAATCTGATAAATTATAAAAGTAGCTCTTGAAGATTAACCATAACCTTACAAATATCAAAAGGTAAAAGAGATGTAATAGTATTTCAAACTAAGAATACTCAACAAAAACACACAACACTTGGTATGCATCAACATAAGGGAATTCAATATATTGTTCTATTGCTTCATGGGAACTATCCTTATAAGAAAGTAGAATGATAGGGAATTACATAATAATTTCATGGCTTTGGTGGCTAGCTTTCGTATTAGTCCTAGAGTCCTCTAACTTGTTGAATACTATGCTTGAGAATTAACACCAATAAAAGAATGCAAAGAATATCAATTTGATGTTATTGCATACATTCTTCTAATAGTATATGAAGAAAAAAAATTAATATAAGAAATATCTATATTTTTTTTTGTATTTTTATTTTTATTCCTTATTCCTAAAATGACAAATCAAATAGTTAATAAATTGGTAAAATTGTGGTGAAACTAGTGAGGAAAATAGTTAATGAATGAGTATGGTCCTTAGTCTCATAGCCACCCCTCTAAAATTAGCTTAGATCATCAATATTAGCACAACTTATACTACATTTAGATCTTTGAAAACTAGGTTTCTACATTTAAAAGGTCTATGACTACTTGAGGTGGATCTTTCTCCATAAAATTTGGAGAGAGGAGTTATACATTCACATTATTAAATATGGATCCACCTTCTAACACATTTGACATATGTATAATTCCTAATTTCACCCTTACTTTCCCTACATCACTCCTTTATCATTCTTCTATATCTTAATAACATTCACACCTTCTATTCTACATGAAGAGATATGAAAAATAAATTTATGTATACACAAACCAAGACTAACTAGGTTGGCTCCTTTTTTAATGAAATATAGAGTGAGGAGATATTGATTCACATTATCAAAGGTGGCTCTACCTTCTAATATATGTGATGTGTGGGTGAGTGCAACATTGTCATGTGTCAAAAAAAACAACCTTATATGGCAATGAAAATGCTAAAAAAAATACTTCAATAATTTTCTTTGACAAATAAAATGAGTTATCTACAAAGTTTGAGAGAAAGGTAGTAAGAAGAGTTGTTGAAATTGAATGAAGTTTATGAAATATTTTTTTTGGAAATGTTTAAATTAATTTGGTCAAAATAATATATTTCAAAGAGACACTACTAATTTTTTTAGAAAAAATAAGGTGTCATTTTGACCAACCTAATTATGAGCAAAAAAAATCATCAATTTTTTATAGAAGTAAATGTCACATTTTTGTGAAAAATTAATGAAATAGATAATTATTTATAAATTTTTAATCTTGTTAAGCATGTTAAAAATGATTTTCTAGCCAATCTAACTTGGTCAAAAAATATGAAATTTGACATTTTAAAAATTTGTAGCAAATGAAGTCTAAAGTGTGATTCATCTTTTAGATTTGAAAAAGGATATGTGGTTTGAAAGTTCTAATTTTTTTCAATATGTATATCTATTTAGAATTTATACATAGTGTTTGTAAAAAATAATAATTATATATGTATTTAAATTGAAGTGAGGAATATATTATGTTTTTAGAATTCTAAGAGTTTCTTGTATATATATCCGTTTCATTTTATTAAATTTGGTTTTAGAAAAATATATTAGCTTTGAGGGAAAAGTCAAGAAAATTATATAAAGAACTTAGTTTGTGATTTGCATGGAAATGGTAAATTTGTGACTCCCAAGTTTACTTCAAATGCATTCCCAAGACAATTTTTGGGGAAAGAATTTTTTGAGCTAGAAATAGATATCTATTACAAAAGTATATTTATTATTGGCTCACACAAAAATCTACTATTATGGGCCCAAATATTTGCACAAACATTATTTATGAGTAAAAATAGAATTATACATAATTAAAAGTATAATTATATTATTTTCTATCATTGGTATAAAATTCAATTATAATAATCAATAAACTATAAGTTTTTTGTAATCATGGGTAGTTATATGAGAAATTTTTGAAATGGAGATTGAATAAATTTGAGAAGGAGATAGAGAAAGGAAGAGGCTAACATGAAAATTATTCATGAAGGTGAAGGTTCTTTCTTACACAAATTCTATGCAATTTTTTCTTTTAATTTTAAAATATCAAATGTTTTTTTTTAATTTTTTTTTTTAATGAAATGCTTGATAAAAATGAAACCAAACATGATATTCAAAGTGAAAATTTTGAAAATTGTCATGAATCTCCTAATGATAATAATATTATAATAGATGAAAAATATGAATATAGAGAAGTTCTTTTAAAGAATGCAAATATGGATTGTATGATGTTGAAAACACACTTTTCAATCTAAATTATAATATATAATCAATTCAATTAATGAAACCTAAAATTAAAATCAATGTATCTCCAAATGATATATGTGAGGAGGACCTTCATTAGGAAAAAAATCCCCCCTCATAATCTTTGAATGAATTTAATGAAATTACAAAACACCCAAGAAATCCTAAATGGTCACATGAAATTGATGAGAACATAATGAAAATAATTGAAGGTAAGAGGCCCTCACATGTCATTCAATTTTGGGATTTTAAACTTTATATTAAATATTTTACAAATAAAACATTAACTAAGCAATGTTAACTTTTTATAAAATTTCTAAAAATATACAAAATGAGACTATTACTAAAGAATTTGAATATTAGGGTAATAAATTATTTGATCATAATAAAATTATTATGAAAAAAATGTTATAACTACACTCAATTATTTTAGAAAAACCATTGATGATAAAGATAAAAGAGTAGTGTTGGTGTGAATGTGATATTTTACCTAACTAGTTCGCTTAGCAGGTCCTATTCACATGTTGAGTTTACTTAGGTCCTAGAAATATTTCTATAAGTCTTAGTTGACATTAGATATTATCTTATCTTATCTTATATCATGTAATTCTTATGTCCTAGGTCATCTAATATTAGTTCCCTCATGATGTATAGGATTTAGACACTTATCATGATCATGTCTAATCATATGTCTCACCCGGGCTATATAACCAAGGGGTTTCATTTTTAAATCCATTGCATTACATATTGATCACATTTAATATAATATTATTTTGCATCCATTATTGAAAAATTATGCTCTTATTTTTCTCTCTTATAGAAGGTTATTTTTGGTTTTGTAGGTGATTTTGGGAGCTTGAGTCCTTGAGTGACTCTAAAAAGTAGCACATAAAGTAATAACAACATTGAAATAGTAAGAAAGTTTTCAATAAAGTCTCAATTATTGAGGAATCTCTATCTTGAGTTAAAACTAAATCATAAAATATTGTTAAACACTAGCTACTAAAATACATAAAATAAAGAATAACCCAAAAACTAGAGCAAGGAAATAGAAACTACGAAACTATAAATATAGATGATTATGAAATTAAAACAATATAACAAAGTTAGTTTCCTAAGAGAGAAATGTAAATAATTAAAAATAAAAATATATTTATGAGAGCTCACAATAGCATTAATCAATTAACCAACTAGAGGAGGATACATGTATATGTACCTCTTAAAACATAAAGATCGGGGAGATGAAAATTATAAGAGGTATGAGTTTAATTCTCAATTACTCCCATTTAAGAGGTGAGTTAACTTAGTATAACGAAGATAGAGGTGGCCTTGAGTAAACATAGGTGGTAACTAACTATAATTAATCAAGGATTTATACGGTAGTGATGGCACTTTTATACCTCAATTCAAGGTGAACATATTTCATTATTAGTTCTCTACTTGAGGGAATGGTTAAATATTCATAATATCCTAAGTTATTTAATAACTAGGTGCAATATTACATTTAGGATAAAACACTATCCTAGGTGAAGTAAAATATATACACCAACACCCCCGAATGATCCCACAATACTGGTTTACAATTTTTAGCCAAACTAGACATTGAACTGATTTTTTCTAACTAAATCTTCACTTTCGGGCACCTATAGTAGCTAAATCATGAGGAATTTGAAGATGATGCAAACTAGTGATTTGTGAAATTTTGTTTGTAGATTCTAAATATATTTTTTTCAAAAATTTTGGAATTAGATTGCACTTATTTTTCCATCTCCTTCAAAAATTAGATTTTTTTAGTAAACACCATTTTTAAGGAGTGGTGCTCATCGTATACAACATACCTTTTTTTCCATGAAGGATAAAATTCTATTTTTTTCAAATTTAGATTTGTAACTATGATATCTAGTGCTTTCATTTGGTTTCATAGTGTTTTATTGAATATGTTTTCCTTAATCAAGTTTTTAAGTCAAACCAATTACAATTCGGACATAGGCAGACCGTATACAACATAACTTTTTTTGTATGTATCAAAATTCTTTTTTTTGTTGCTGGATCAAGGACTTCACTATCTAGTGCATTGATATTTTTTAGATTTTTTTTTTAGAATCTGCTATTTTTCCACATGTGCAGAATAGAGAGCTTGATTTTCAATTAAAAACTTACATTCACAAGAAATAAAAAATAAATATAATAAGGTGATCCCACAATACTGGTTTACAATTTTCAGGAGATTCTGATTGTTGTTGAAATCACATATTTTTAGAAAATATAATGATTTAAGCCTTGAAAATTTTCATTTAAAGGATTCCAATTGAAGAGAGTTTGATTGAACCACCTTAGATCAAACCCCCTTGGATAGAACCCCGCTAGTTTTAAACCATACCTATAATGGAGTCTCCTATACACCTATCAAAATGTTGATTTACCTATAATAAAAGCACTTTTGATTTACCTTTTGGGGGATCAAATGAATTTATTTAAAATTCCTTATTATAAGCTTCACAAAAAGTATAATTTTAAATAAATTTAATTTTATTATTATATTTATTTTTTATTTCTTGTGAATGTAGGTTTTTCACTGAAAATCAGGCTCTCTATTCTACACGTGGAAAAATTGCAGATTATCAAAAAAATTTGAAAAATATCAATGCACTAGATATTGAAGTCCTTGATCCAACAAAAAGAAAATTGAATTTTGATACATACAAAAAAAGTTATGATGTATACAATCCGCCTATGTCCGAATTGTAATTGGTTTGACTTCAAAACTTGATTAGGGAAAAAATATTCAATAAAACACTATGAAACCAAATGAACACGCTAGATATTCTAGTTACAAATCTAAATTCGAAAAAAATAGAATTTTATCCTTCATAGAAAAAAATTATGTTGTATACGGTGAGCATCACTCCTTAAAAATGGTGTTTACTAAAAAAAACTAGTTTTTGAAGGAGATGGAAAAAGAAGTACAATTTGATTCAAAGAAAAAAAAATATTTATAATCTACAGACAAAATGTCACAAATCACTAGTTTGCATCATCTTCAAATTCTTCATGGTTTAGTTGCTATAGGTGCCCAAAAGTGAAGATTTAGTTAGAAAAAATTAGTTCCATGTCTAGTTTGGCCAAAAATTGTAAACCAGTATTGTGGGATCACTCAAATTTAATCAAATTAAATTTATTTAAAATTATAACTTTTGGGAAACTTCTAATAAGGACTACATACTCACAAAAAAAAAAAAATTAAATGAATTCATTTGATCTCCCAAAAGATAAATCAAAAGAGATTTTTTATCAGCATTTTGATGGGTGTAAAGGAGACTCTATTATAGGTATGGTTTAAAACTAGCGGGGTTCTATCCAAGGGGGTTTGATCTATGGTGGTTTGATCAAACCCTCTTCAATTGGAATTCTTTAAATGGAAATATTCAATGCTTAAATCATTATATTTTCTAAAAATATGTGATTTCAGCAAAAATCAGGATCTTCAAGAAAGTGTAAACCAGTATTGTGGGATCTTCTCCCTTTAAGTGTAACTTAGGGGGAAATATAAATGGATCCTAGAAATGAGGCCATGTTAGGTGTACTAGTGTACATAAATATATCTCATAAACAAGAAAAAATAATGGAAAAACTCCCCCAAAAGAGAGAAAAGACTCCCTCACAAGTATAACTTAGGTGGGTGAAAATATGGGTCATAACAAATGAATCATAATGAGGTAACCATGTAAAAAAAATCCACCCAAAGAGAATAAGGCCCCTAATACCTACCCCCTTCCCTCATAAATAGAGAGAAAATATCACCCCCAAGAAGATAGATGAGCAAGGGAGACCATACAACCCCCGAAATAAAGTATCTTCTTTCAATGTCCTTGCAATATTAAAGAGTCCACATAAAAAAGAAATAATTTGAATGTAAAATTTCTTAAAGAAAGTGTTGAAGTAGGTCCCTTTATAATGAATGATGCACCTTCCTTTTGGAAGAAAGAAAATTTTTGTTACAATTCTATTGAATTCCCACTCCAAATGTGGGATGATGGGCAAGAAAAAGAAGAAAAATTTGAAAATTTTCTTAAATATCTCCAATTTATTAATTATATGTGTAAAATTATGATCATTATTCCTAAGCCTAATTGTAGAAGATGACAATAAGGAAGCATGAAATGGGTGGAAGAGAGTGGGAGGGTTATAAGAACCCTCATTACATCCAAAGAGAAAATCCCCCTCTACTTAGAGTAAAGATAACTATAAATGGGTCTCAACAATGAGGCTAAGGTACCCATGTAAAAATATGATCCTCTAAAGAGAGGTAAAGAGAACCCACCAAAAGAGGGAGTACAAAGATTTATGTGAATCCCAACATTGATATAAGAACTTAACCAAGAACTAGGTACCTCTGTACGTGTCAATATGAGTAATGACCAAGACGAATCATAATATTTAGAAAATGTAGGCTTTGTCACCATGTAAGCATGTACAGGTATATAATATACATCTAGACAAGTAGATGTAACTCCATCAAAATTATCATCAAAGAGAAGATAAATATCCTTAATAGTGTCATCAATATTTTAAAGGTGAGAATCCACAAATAAATGTTAAATATGGGACCCTACAAACAAACAAGACATTCCTAGTAGGAATATGTCTCAATGAAGTGAATATAGAAGACATGTACATATAATATTTATATAAATAATCATTAGATCTATCAAATAAGTGACTTTGAACTTTTAAGTAGCAACAATTATATGAGGAACAACCTCAACTATAGATGAGACATTGTAAGGAGGAGGATCTATAGTAGTCTTAATATCATCCATATATGAAGGTTTCTCTAAGGAATCATCACTCATTGATGGAGAATCAAGGTCTCTATATAAGTATTGAATGATGTTCCAGTAAGTGAAAGGAATTATTTGTGCTCAATATGATATAGAATATCGTTAAAAATAGTAAGAAATAATAGTTTGTAGACCTCATTATTATTGTTTAACCATTCAATATTATGTTCATAGTCACTTTGCTTAGGAATGAGTCCAAGGAGATTGGGTATTAGATAATGCATAATGTGTTGATTCTATATTCCTAGTTTCTAGGATAAATAGTTCATTGAATTCAGTCTAACAAAAAACAAGTGAATTTAGTATTAAAACATGTCATGAAAACCCCAAATAATGAAATTTTAGTGTCATAATTTGTCACCCCTAATAATTTGATACTACGTGGACACCTTAGTTTTCCTCTAGCACTAAATATATTAATAATTTGTTCATTTTGGGGTCAGATTAGGAAAAAATAATAAAATCCTCAACATTTCAATAAATTTGGGACAAAAACATCTGGTCAAGAGCAAGGGAACCCTTGACCTAAAGGTGACCTATTTCAATATTTAAATATTCTGGTGTTGACCCTTGGTGATTTAAAAAGGATTCCAAGTTGGCGTATAATCAAAAATATCAATTGGGATGCATATATAAATAAGTTTTCCTCTCATTTGAACATTAGAAAGGGCTATTATGAACAAGGCACCATCATGATCAATTATGCACTTTCATGAAGATGTATATGAGTTATCCTCTACATGCTAGTTACAACCAATTGTGTTTTATGGACTAATCTCTTGTAGGTCTTCAAGAAATTCAATCATCCATCAAACAACCTTTGGTGGTAATTTATGGTGTGAACACCACTTTGATAGAGATTTCATACCCAAGTTAACATTATTCATTATCATTTGTTATTATAGTCAATTATCGTTTATAATTTGGCCTCTTCCCAACCTAGGGTAAGCCCTCTTTACCATCATCATTTGTTTCTCGTGGAGGTGGAAACACCAAAATGGGGTTTGAATTAGGAAATATCTTATACAACATAACCTCTCCCCCTCTTTTCATGTGTGAAAATCACATCTAAAGGTTTCGTCAATAGAAGGCTATAGAAAAATACAATACAAACTATAACCTATCATATGAAGTTTGTAGACCCTAAAAAGCAACATCTTTGGTCAAGGGAATCCTCACCCTTGACCCTCAAATTCAGGCTCAAATTTTAAGTGTAGGTTGGACCTCTATGTCTTCACTTCTTAGATCTATAACTATTTCATCAATTTTTAGTTTTGTTTGTGCGATAAATTAGATTTTTAGATATAGGTTTTATGTCAAATAGGCCTATCAAAATACGCATTAAATTTATCCTCTTTGAAACTCAAGAGAACCAAACCCTATTAGATTGGATCTCCTTTGGTAGCTATCCGATCATCAAACCCTACTTAGTTTGTGTTCTAATGTAGGGCAAGGAAAAAATGATCCTAGTTAATCTACTAGTTAGGTCTAGGATCACTTTTTTACACTACATAAACTCAAATTTTGATTTCCAATATCACCATAAAATATCTCCCCATAACTCAATCACAATATAAAATTATCTATACTATCATGATGAACATTAAAAAATAGCCCAAATTAAAAAAAATTATCAAAAAATAAGCCAATATGACCCATAAGGTAGCCTCTAAAGATGGATAACCAAAACTAAAATTATAATTGTGAGTTAGGTTGGGAGATGGAATTTAATTCAATATGAATCTAATGAAATATTCTCCTTGTGGACTAAATATTC
The DNA here is from genome assembly GCA_007258455.2 of Sequoia sempervirens. Classification (NCBI taxonomy): domain Eukaryota; kingdom Viridiplantae; phylum Streptophyta; class Pinopsida; order Cupressales; family Cupressaceae; genus Sequoia; species Sequoia sempervirens. The sequence continues at coordinate 275,292,892 of VDFB02270651.1, forward strand.
TCTCATAACTCCAAAACTATCATTGGTTTTCAAAAAACCACCCTTCTTCACTTGAAATCACCTTATGATTGTCAAAAAATACCCTAGGGAGAGCACAAATAATTTTGGGGGCTGGTGACCTAGTCACATAATGGGTGTGAGAGTTGATTTAGCTATTCAAGTGGTGGACTAAGGAGGTGACTAACTAAGGACAACTAATCCAAGCTTCCTAGTCATAATGACTAGTCTAGAGAACAAACAACTAGGTTAGGAAAGCTATGTAGGCCACATGGTCTATATAATGGCTCATAACCCTATTTTTCAATATATGTAGACCATATTCCTCTATATAACCTCACTAGGAAAAAAAATTCCTCAAATTCCCCCAAACACCAAATATAAAAAACTTTATATGAAAATAGATTTTTTGGGGCCTTCTAGACACAATGACATAGTATATTTAGCCTAAAAAGGCCACAAATACAAGTAATTTTCCTAATATCATGATCAAACCCTTTTTTAAACAAGCTTCTTGAATTTTGATTTTGGTGAAATAATAGACAATATTGACTTTTTCAAGCCTCTTTGACACTATGGAACATCTAAAACTACTATAATAATTACCAAAAAGATACAAACACCTACATTTTAAAAAATCAAGTATGAAACATTAGGTTAATTTTTTTATCAAGCCATTCAAATTATCCAAATCATCCAAGTATACAAGAGAAGGGAATACTAGATTTTATGAAAACACATATACAAATTAATTATACAAATTCTAAGAGGTGTAAATTTAAGTCTCAACTAATCCTAATTAGGAGTTGAGCTAACTTAGTCAAATTGAGATAGATGTGGCACCTAACTACCATCAACCAAGGATTGATGAGGAAGTGGTGGCACTTATGTACCTTAAGTCAAGGTGAACATGTGTAATTATTGGATACCTAGGAGAGAAAAATTAAATATTTATAATATCTTTCATGATCTTAACAAATAGGTACTATATTGTACTTAGGATGAAAATTATCCTAGGTGAAGTGAAATATATACACTAACACTAGTAGTAAGATCAAGGCTAGATAAGGTTTCCTCTCCTATGTGATATAGTTTGGATTTCAATGGTAGGCTTCCATGATTCAATAGGAAGCTAGTTGATGCCAAAAATTATGTAATTAAAAAATTATGCACTCTATGTACACTAAAGTATCGTCTATTAATATAAAATATGAAAATTAAGATATAATTAATATTGCACACCACACCCCAAATATTACCTATAATATAATCAAACATTGTACAACAAATTTTATGAGGTACATCTATATTTATGATCTTATAAAAATATTTGAATCTCATAAGCTCATGTATTGTGTACCTCTTAAAATTCATTGTACATGTTGCAAATACCATGTGGAATTTTCTATGTATCATGAAATATTATGTTATATTCATTCTACTTTGTATTCAAATATTTTTTTATATAATTATGGTACAACCCAGCTTTAAACGTAATCTAGCAACTTGTTAGATTTATACTTATGTGATAGAGATAATGATTATCTTTTCTATAAATTAATTATTTAAATAAAAATTAGAATGTGGTGGGTTGTCAAAGTTTGCATCATGCATTCATGATTACAATGAGCATGATTTTGGAAATCAAATGGTTGATAGAAAATAAATAAGATAGTGAAATACAATTTGAATAGCGGGGATGAAGGTTCTAGGTATGAACGAGTTACTAGAGAAGTAAGTGTTGCTGATTTTTTAGGTTTCAAGAGATATTGTTTACAAGTATGTTAGACACAACCAAAGGTATTGATGGTTAGATTAAAGGACTTTAGTACATGTAAATATTTCTTTTCAATTTGAAAGTTATTCTCTATGTAATTAATTTTATAAAAAACTATACATTATAGAAAAAATAAAGTTCATTCATAGTATTAGAATTTGATTTAAATTATAATATTTATTCACATAAAAAACAGAAATGCTCCTAAATATATATATATAAGAACAATAATACTATTAGATAATATCATTTTTACATGAGTGGTGATCCTAGTCTCACTCAAAGAGTTCATGAAATATTTTTAGAAATTTTATGAGTTCTTGTAGGAAAAAGAGATCAAAATGGTTCAAAATTTTATTTGTTTAGATAAATATATTGATCAATTCAAGAATCCTTCTATGCTATATTGGTTGAGCAATATGCATGCATAAAGTTAGAGTTGATGATTGAATCCCACAACTCCTAGAAGTCACTTGCAAGCAATTATCCTGTCACAAAAGAGAGATCAAAGGAAGATGATGTGCTCAATAACCTGAGGGATTGTATTGATGCAATAACCTGAACAAATGATTACAATGAAAGGTGAATGCTTGTAAAAGAAAAAAATAAAACCCTAGATGAGGATTTGATTAGATTGATACAAGTGGCATCATCTAATGCAATGAGATAACATGCTCTAAATATAGCTCAATCTAATAATAAAAAATAAAATCCTAAGTTTGGCTTAAGTAATTAAAGGAAAAGGTGTCTAATAATTAATTATCAAGTGATAACCTATTTACTCCAAAACCACCCCTTAATATCAACTTAGGGAAAAACTAAACAACTAATAAAGAATGTAATGATGGATGTTGAATGGGTCCCAACTACAAGGCCTAATGAGGTACTCATGAAAAAGAAACCAAAATATCTCATAACCAAAGAAAAGGAGAAAACCTCATGAGAAAAAAACTCCTCTCCAAAAGAGAAAAAATAAATGGAAGTGTACATGTGACAAAGAAATGTAGGACTCAACATGTCCCACCAAGTGTTGCTTCATTCATATAAGTACAATCAAGATCCCCCTATAGACACTAAAAATTGTCCTAATTAAATTATTATTTAATTAGATTAATCTCATCCCTCTAAGTTCATATTTCTTCTTATCCATATAATTAAATAATTTTAATTATTTAATTAATTGACCACTTTTTAAACAATTATCTTTAATTATTTAGTCTCTAATATTCTTCATAATTAAATAAATATGTTTTTTTATTTAATTAACTAATTTCTAAATTCTTTTGTAGCTAAATAAATATATTTAATTAATTAATTAATTATCCATGTAGGTGCAAATAAATAAATTTTATTTATTTATTACACTTACTTTCTTTCTTCAGTCTTTCCATCTTTTTTCTCTTCAGTCAACTCTATCTCAATTTTGGAATCTAAATCTTTCCTAAATCATTAACTTTCCTTCATTTTGGAAACTTCATCTCCATCCACCAGTCAACTCAATCTTCAAAAAGGAGACTTTATGTGCGCAATTATCTATTAATCAAATTAAATAATTCATCATTATCTCTTCATGCTTCAAAATGAAAATTTATATTTTGTAGTTGAGTTGACTCTACTGATTTTTCAGTTATCTCATGTCTTCATCCTCACCCTCATCTCTTATTTGATTTTTCCTCAAAAAGTCTATAAATAGGAGCATTTCTTCATCATTTTGGGATCTCACATTTTTATGGAAATCAACTCTATCAAAATCTATTATCAATCAAATCAATCATCAATCATACTATCATGCTACTGAGATTTAGCATCCACATCCAAAGACGAAGCAACATCGCATCATTTCTTTTTGAGGTTTGCAATGGGATCGGTAAAGTGGAATTTAAATTTGATTTCTTTATTTATATTTTCATGTTATTTTAATTTATTGTTTTTTGATTTTAATGCATACACTCCCCATAGGAAAGAAGATATGAGACAATGAATCCCCCTAGAAGAAAGTAGCTCCTTTTCCAAAAGTGAATGCTCAAAGAAGAATGTTGAAGATGATCCAAAAATGAAAAAAATTGGTCTTCCCCTTAGGAAGAAACACATCCAATGGAAAATGTAAAAAAAAATCTCTCAAGAGAAATGGTCTCATGATGGACACCACAAAAAAAATCTCAAGGGTCCACATGTCTCAATCAAATGAAGCCAAATCAGATGAAGAAAATCTAAAAAATTGTGAAGATACTTGTAGAACAACCTCCAACTTAGGCAACATTGAAGTACTGATAGATGGGCTATAGCTATCATCAAAGAGGAAGTGAATATCCTCAATTGTGACCCCAATATTTGTAATGTGTGACTCAAAAAATAACTCTTCGATTTTTGGAAATAGTCATCCCACAAAACTAAAACTGAAAGACTATCAACATCCTACTAAAATGAACTAATCTCTCTAGTTGAAAGAGGTGGTGGATGTGGAAGCTCAACACAAGTCTCATGAACCAAGGTGGAGGATGGAAGTACACATAGGTTCAAGTGTCCAAAATTCTCCTCAAATATCTTATCCACTCTAGATGCATGAGAGTGAAGACTAATCAATGGTAGTGCAACCTCATCAGGAGAAAATTGAGAGAATAAATACAATCAAGAGGCATGATCTACTATCCCAATTGCAAGAATATCTCTACGTTGCAATTCTATGATAAGCATTGAATCATGTGTGAACTCTACTATCTTACTTGTCCCACTATGTGCAATATGATAGATGGAAAGGAGATTAGAATATAATGAAGGGACAAAAAGTACATCATGAAATGTGCTACCATCAACATATATGGATCCTTTCCTAGTAACACTTATGTAAATGTTATTCCTCATCAAAATATGTGGTAATGTGCAAGGATCATATGAAGAGAACATACTAGAATATAAATCCATGTGATACGAGGCTCTTGAATCAAGAATCCATCTGTTGGATTGTAGATTGGTGGATGCAAAGAGAGAATGGGCTTTCATATTTTTTACTCCATGTTCCATGGTGGTTGACTAATGCAGGAGCATCTGGGTGCACAAGCAATCCTGCACACCAAAAAAGAATTATTTTTTTTTCCTTTGATTTTTGGGTTTGGTTGTGTTTTGAAGGCATGATTTTATTTAATTTATTTCTCCTATAAACTCCTAAAAATTGGATTTAATTAGTTTACATTTGAATTTAATTTAAATTGGACTTGAATGTGCTAGAAAAATAGTCATTTATTTGAATTTTTGGGAATTACATGAAGACCTGCGCCTAGGCATGAGGAGGCCATTCTTTGAATGTTGTAACTCCTTTGTGCATTTAAAATTTGGTTGTGAATTGGTAGTGGAGGAATTTGGGCACCTAAGGAATGAGTTAATGAGGAAAAAAAAAGGAAACATGAATTGATTTTGTCAAGTAAAATTGAATAAGGGGATATTTCCCATGCCCAAGAAGAAGAGGAGGTTGTAATGTAGCCAGGATGCTAGGAAAAAGCCACACCCATCTAAGGAATAAGACTCAGCAAGTGGAAAGAGCAAAAATTAGAATTTTTTGAAGAGGGATTTTTCCTGTGAAGTCAAGGAGGGACACCCAGGAGTGAAGTAGGGGAGAGTTGATGTGATCTTTCTGCTATTGGAGTTGAATGGAGGTCTCTTGTAGTAGATAACTTGTTGTTGAAGGTAACAAGCATGGGTATAGATGTGTTTTTATTCATGTTTAGTCAAGAAAAGGTTGTAATAAACTCTTGGAATATTTAAATGAAAAAACTCAACATGTTGTTCTTGTTTCCCTATCAATTCATGTGTTGCATAATTTGATTTGAGCTCATAAATTATTTGGTTTTATTTTCAAAATGCTTTATTTTCCTATAGTTGAGTGAGGAGCTGCAACAACCAACAATCCAGAATGGTTCTTGGTTGTTGATCTGCATCATTGACCTTGATTATGAAGGTTCTAAAGTGGAATAAGGGGAGGAAGTCAACTGAATATTGTTCTTCTATAGAAGATTCCTCAGCTCATTAATTTGATTTACATAACACATTCTCATCATGTCCTATCTTTGTGTAATATGCACATTTTGGTCAATACTTCTTAGATGAGTCCCCATTAGAAGAGGAATAATAATATGAGGTATCTTATGAATTTGTTTCCTTTCTTTATTCATGTGACTTGGAATCCTTTTGTTTATTTTTCTTGGTTTTTCATTTGAAGCCTTTAGATCTCAAGTGTCTAGTGATGCAATAAGAGCCTTTGAATTGGGAGACTTCAATAATCCCATCTGTACCAAATTTTCTTGTAATGAGTGATGTAGAAAAATCATCAAGTGAAGGCATAGTGAATCTAGTACCAAGTACAAAAATTGAATAATCAGGACAAAGCTTGGCAAGGATGGAAAGAATCAACTGATTGTCATCTTTCTAAATACCACACTACGTCAACTATAATTTCAGAGACTTGAGTAATAGTGAAGAATTCCCCAATGTTGTCAAAACTTGTAGGATTCAAACCAATAATCTCATTTTCCAACTCAAATCCTCTCAAAGTATCCTTCTTCCCAAACAAGGACTTGTTGATGGTCCTTTTGGCACAATCAACATGCAAACAGAATATTGCTACTCTGTTTCTCCTGAAAGAGAAAGATGATCACATGGATATCTTAGCTCCCAAGGTCTTTATAGTTGGTTCTCAACTATGTTGATGTTACTCAATTGGTCAATATAACAGTAATGTTCAAGGGGCCTGTTGGTGTTGGGCTTCTGGATTGTTCTAAGATCAAGCATGAAATAAAACCTAATTTAACTAGGGTTTTTAAAGAAACAACAAAAGATAGGTCAGAGCTTTGGAACAGAAAAAGAATGACAATCCTTCTAATTTAACCAGACTTGCTATCTTTCAAGGAGTTTTTAACTAAAACTGCAAAACAAAGTAAACTTGTGATTGACACACAACCTCTTTCATTCACAGTGCTAATTCAAATAACAGATTTTAAGTTACCATTTAAATAAAACACAAAATAACATTTCACTCCTTGAAGACTCCACAAATCAAATGATCAACTTAAGACAAATATCATTCAGGAACACAATATGAAGTAGATTAAACTCTAATTGCTTCTACTGCTAATGAAACAGATAAGCAATATTTACAAGGCTGGCACAATCACCAGTGTATAGAGAATCTACGATTCCATATTGTTTCCAACTACACTAAGAGAACTTGAAAAATACATTACAGCCAATACTGAACTTTACTACTAGACTAGAAGATAAAAGAAGCTCTCATTACTAAGAATCAAGATGCAACTCTATCTCCTGCTAACTAACTAAGAAGTTCTCAATCTACCACTTTTCTAACTGTCTCTTAAAAGTTCTAACCTTTACAAAGAGGCCAGAATGCCTTATATATAGAATGCATCCAAAAGAATGCATCCAAAAAGAATGCGTCGTCTACTATTTTTAGGGTTTTACAAAATATCTGCTTCAGGAGAGCCGGCTCTCGGATCTTTCTAAGGAGGGTCAAAGCTGCATTCAATGTCAAGCCCTGCTATCCATGTTGATGAAGGATTTCTATCCTCAGGAGAAGCCTTTTTAGATGTTTTTAGCAGCTGTAGCATTAACTCTTCTGTCTTCGTGTCCACCTTCGAACTTTGTTGGAGTCGCCTTGAATGCTCAGAATATCTCCATCAATACTGATCTACCTCCTTTCTAGTAGTCACTAAAGTTGTCCCTATGAGTCATAGTTTCTTCCTCCCTTCAGCTTCCTTTCAATTCCGGACTTCTCTGTACATTGACCGTCCTCCGGAAGCACCATCGGGCCTCCTTGTAGATATGAACACCGTCGCCTAAGCCGATCCATCGTCATCTATTCTTAGAAGGAATCCATCTTGCTTGCATTTTGTTAGTCTTTTCCATAGGGGCGGTCAATCGGTCAGTGGCCCACTTTCACTCCTTCTTATTGGACGATCACATGCCGCACCAAATTCCCGAGCAGTCAAGAGTTGTCTTCCTTAAATTGCATGTCAGTGAGACACTTATCGTGTCTCCCTGATGAAATTTTGTCTTCTAACAATTATTAGCATAGTACGGACCAGTCGATGAGACCCTTCGTCGAGTTGCAGAAGTCATATCGAGCTCACTTTATGTCAGGAAGACAATCCTGCTTCGGAGAGACCTTACCCCGAACTCCTCTTCTCTTACCGAGCCCCTTCTTGCTTCGGTGTGACCTTCTTTCTTCAGTGAGACATCTTGGCGAAGGCAGGATCCTTTGTCGAGCTCCACTTCTTTTGGCGTGGTCCCCTTTTTGTCAGCAAGACATTCCGTGGTCGGGGAAACTTCTCGGCGAGCTATCCCTGGTTATATCGATACCTCCGTCGCTGGAAAATCCATCGCTGTCGGCAAGACCTTCAGCGAACTCCTTTTCATTCTCGTCGAGCTTACCCTTATTCTCCTCGAGCTTCTTTTGCTTCGGCGTGACCCTCGCTCTTCGGCGAGACGTCTTGGCACACACCTTTCTTCTCCCCGAGGCGATGCCCTGTCGGTGTAAAACTTCTTAGTCACCGAGACCTCCTGGCGAGAGTCTAAATCTTCCCCGAAACAAAACCTTCCTTAGCGTGACTTTCTTCTTTCGGCCAAACATTATGTTGAAGGGATCATCCTTTGGCGATCTTTTCATTTCGGGAGGACCTTTCTATATCTATACCGACATGCATTCTTTCATTTCACATGTATCGCTGTAACCTTCCTTTGTCGGGGAGACGTCCTACCAATCGCCTTATGTCTCACCGAGAATCCCCCTAAGTCTACCCTTCTAGTCGCCAAGACATACTGATTCTCTCACTGAATACCACCGATAGAATCCCCTTGCGTTGTGTCAGTGTGACCTTTCATAGTCGCTGAGACTTGGCAAAGAGAAAAGTCTCCCACGGAAGGCACATCCTTATGCCGCCAGTCGGTGAGACACTGAGATCTCGCCGAGACTTTTTTCCGAAGGAAACTACTCATGCCAACGGGCTACTCCTAGTCGCTAGGACGATGACCTTTGTCCTGTCGATAGATGCCTGCATATGAATTCCACTCACTGTGACATCTCTGGGATCTTGCTGACTTTTTCCTTAACTGATTTTTAGGACCAACTGGATTGAGGCATGTCTTCCAACTGAGCTCCCCTAGCAAATATCATCATGTGTAGGATATAATCCTGCAAAAGAAAGGTCTGCATTAGTCCTCAGAAGAAAATAAGACATATTATAATAAATCCACCATTGCTTATAATTATTTTATTGAATTCCTAGCAAGAAGAAAACCAACTTAGGCTAAGATAGGACCAAAATTAAATCAGATAGATCAAAAGTCAAAATTAGGAGAAAAACGAAAGAATTCCAAAGATCAAAACAGACAACCAAAAAAGGAAAGAAGACAACAGACAAAAGGGGGAACCTATTTTGTTCCAGAACAAAATGGGGTGGTTATGCAAGGCATAACAAATGGTGACTCGGCTGGGAAAATGGTTTAACCATTTTCAAGAAGCTGGAGGATTCAGCTACCTAGAACTCCTGGTTCATGAATAGCACAACTCCAGTTGGGTCAGTTTTAACCAGCAAGGTTGAGCTAGAATCTCAAATGTAAGCCAACAGTAACTAGCCTTGAATCTATGTGTGTGTTTGATAGTGCATCATCCTTTCATAAAGTTTTCCCTATCTTTCGAACAGCAATGTGCAATATTTGAGCTACATGAGTTGATTCCTTTTAGCTGTCATGCAATGATATCCTGGGCATTGCTCCACTGCCAGTCAGGCGTCTATAGCCCCAACGGAGATACCTCTAGTTTACTCACAGCATTGCTCTACTACCAGTCAAGCATCCATAGCCCCCGTAGAGATACTAGAATCACCCATTCATATTGAATCCTTTTCTCTTTAGGTAATTTTACTTTTTTTTTCTTTCTCTCTTTTTTTTTTGTTTTCTCATAGAGTTTCAGATGTTCCCTTTAGTTCTTTTTCAATATGTTAGATGTTTAACATCTAATCTGGGTTGAAAACTACCATGGACCTCAAGACAGCACTTGGGAATCAGATTTTTCACTCAAATCTTGCAACACCATAGTCCTAAGACAGATATATCGATACAAAGGAGATGATCTTAGTGATTTTTGAAAGATTCAGACGAGCTAATGAAGGTTACTTACTTTGCACCTTCTCTTCAAAACTCTCACAACTCTTATTGACAACAAGCATGAAACAAAGAGTTTAGGACAAAATCACCCAATCAGAAAGCTTGAAAATACCTAAACCACTTCTCTCCTAGCGACCAAAGTATACTTTAGATAACCACCCACAGTTTCAGATGGAAGGGACAGATCAACCCCAAAGATCAAAACAAAAAAAAAAACCACAGAAACAGGGAAACAAAAAGACAAAAGGAAAGACAAACAAACAACCAACAAATTACTTACAAACAAAGAGCGAATTACTTACAAGCAGAAACACAGAAAGTATTTACAAAAATACAAACTATTTACAAACAAGAGACAAACAAATTATTTACATGCAAAACAGAAATTAACAAGCTTTATGACTCAAAATAGTGCTTGAGAATTTTTCCATTAACAGGCAATGGGACAGGTTCTCCAGTTAGAGTACTTAATCTGAAAGCATTCTCCCCCAGGATCTCAGCAATCTAATAAGGGCCTAGCCAGAGTTTGTCAAATTTCTGGTGGCTGCCCTTCTTTTCACTAGCCTTATCCCACAGCAGTACCAGGCTAGATATCCTAAAAGCCTTGATTTTGGCTCTTTTGTCAAACCAACGTTTGACAACAGCCTGGTGCCTAAAGAATTGTTGCAATGCGGCATCTCTCTATTCCTCTAATTTCAACAGAGCAGCTAGTCTGACTTCTATCCTATTGTCACTAGAGTAGAATTTCTGCATGAACTCGAGGATAGGTATTTGCAGATGGATAGGAAAGACAGGCTCTTGGCCATATACCAACTTGAAGGGTGAGGTGTTTAAAGCAGCCTTAATCCTAGTCCTATCTGCCCATAATGCAAATCTCAGCTGGGTATGCCAGTCTCTAGGGTTATGCTCTAACAGTTTCTTAATTACCCCTAAGAGATTCTTATTGGTTGACTCTGCAATACCATTGCCTTGTGGGTAATAATTTGAAGAATATTTCAAAACAATTTTGTGATCATATGCCCAGGAAATAAACTCAGCAAAAGAAAAGGCAGAGCCATTGTCACATACCAGAGTGAAGGGTACCCCAAACCTTGTAGTGATGCACTCGGTGAGGAACTTGATCACTGCCTCTGTGGTGTTGTTCTTACAGGGTATAGCCTCTGTCCATCTTGTGCAATAATCAGTAGTAGTCAAGATAAAATTGTGTCCTATATAAGAATTTGGGTTAATCACCCCAATAAAATCTAGTGCCCACTGGGCAAATGGCCTTACCTCATAGACAGGTTGCAATGGCATAGCTGCATGGTGTTCCTTTGATGCAGAAATTTGATAGGTGTGACATATCCTCACATGCTGATGGACATCTTTGAATACACAGGGCCAATAATAACTAGATCTGAGGATCTGGTGTGCCAAAGAATCTGCAGACCCATGACCTGTGCCATGTTTCCCATGAAACTCAGAGATCACATGTTTAGCCTCTTGATGATCAAGGCATCTCAGGTATAATCCTTCAAAATTCCTCCTGTATAGCAACCCTCCTTTGAGCATGTAATGAGAACTCTTCAGTCTTAGGGCTCTCCTTTGAGTGGCATTCATTCCTTCTAGACATCGATTGTTGAGCATAAAGCAAATGGTATCAACATACCATGGGTCATTAGAGAAAGTTTGGGTTGTGTATTGCTGACAGATGATGTTGTCACCAGCGTTCGCCATGGACTTGGATAAAACCGTGCCCCTGACTAGCTTCATAGGGTGTATCTCCAGGTCAAATTCTTGCAGGATGGCCATCCATTTGCCTCTCCTTTCTCCCAGCTCACTTTGCATGAGTAGGGACTTCACAGCCACGTCAGAAACTACTGCGACGACTTGGCTCCGGAGGATGTAATGCCGGAACTTCTTGACAGCCCAAACCAGTGCAAAAGCTTGCTTCTCTAGAGGTGGATATTTGATTTCCACATTTTTGAATGGAGAGCTCATGAATGCATTTGGCCTCTCCTCTGTCTCTCCTTTTCGTTGAGTTAAAACAGCCATGCATGAATGCTTAGAGGCAAAAGAGTAGATGTAAAACGGTTTGAGATAGTCGGGGCTGGTGAGCACGAGTGCTTTTGAGATGGATTGCTTGACTTGTGAGAACGTGTCCTTTGCTTCCTCAGTCCACTCTATCTTGGCGTATTTCTTCATCATCTCATTCAATGGTTTCACGATTTCAGCAAAGCTCGTGATGAACTTTCTCACAAAGTCGATTTTCACAAAGAAAGACGTCATTTCTTTCTTGCTTCCTGGCCAGGTGATCTTCAAAATGGATTTGAATCGAACTGGGTTGATTGATATTCCTCTTTCAGAAATTATGTGTCCCAACAGCTTCCCTTCAAAAACCCCGAACATGCATTTTTTTGGATTCAATGAGATGCCATATCGGATGCACCTCTCAAGAACTTTGGGTAAGTCCGCAACATGATTCAGTCAGTCCTTGGAGAACACTGTCAGATTTTCCATATAGATAATGATGCACTTACCGATTAGGTCCTTGAATGCTATGTCCATGGTGCGCTGGAAAGTTGCTCCAACATTTATCAGACCGAATGGCATCCTTCTGTATACAAAAGTTCCCCATTTCGTAGTGAAGATTGTCTTCATTCTATCTTCATAGTCGACCATTACTAGATTATATCTAGAGTAACCGTCTAGGAATGATATCATTTGAGATCCGTTGACAGTCTGCAAGACTTCATCTAGGGAAGGAAGTGGGTAGTTATCCTTTTCTGAGGCTCTATTGAGATTTCTGAAGTTGACACACAGCCTGATCTCCCCGTTCTTCTTACGAACTAGGACTAAGTTAGCCACCCAGGTTGAATGGCAGACAGGGAAGATTATCCTTGCAGAGAGAAGCTTTTGGACTTCCTTAAGGATCAATGGCTCAATCAAAGCATTGACAGGGCACTATTTTTTCCGAAATGGCTTAACTTCAGGCTTCAGGGGAATAGTATGAGTCATTATAGTAACATCAAATGTCTTTAAGTCTTCATATCCCCAAGCAATTGCAGAAATATCTTTCTTAAGTGCCTTCAATATGTCTTTCCTGATTGCTTTGGGGCAGGCATTCCCTATGTAGACATTCCTTTCAGGGCCAGAATCGGCCAGGTTAACTGTCTCATATTCGCCTCCCTTTTCTTCAGCTGATATCTTCTCTCGAGCCCTTGGATCTGAGTCAAAAATTCTTTCCAAGGCCACCATTCCCTTGGGAATGTTGTTATTCTTTAAGTTAAAAACTCCTTCTGTATCACATTCCTCAAGGTTCCAATCCCCTTAATCTCTGTTGAACTCATCAATAATTTTCCCCTCAAAAACATCTGAGCTTGCCAAGAAAGCCAGAATATGTCGGTCATCATCAAAGACCTGAAAATTCTTTATATTATCAGGAACTGTAGGGGTGGAAATTAATTCCACTGAGAATTTTTTGAGCTTGGAGCCTTGCATAGGTTCCAAGGTGCTTGCAGCAACAACCAATGAATCAGCTACCTGATTTTCTTCTCTAGGGATTAAACTAATCCCAAAGGCATCAAAGTCTTCGATCAAATTCCATACCCTATTTCTATATGTTGCCAGCCTTTTATTGTGATAGGTGTACTGGCTACATACTTGCTTGATAACAATTTTTGAATCTCCCTTGACCATCAAGGCAGTGACCTTCTTCCTATGTGCAAACATCAATCCCCATGCTAGAGCTTCATATTCTGCCACATTATTAGTGCATCCAAATTGCAACCTGTAAGAAGCAAAGAAGGTTTTCCCTTTCGGGCTGATTAGTTCAATCCCAACACCACAGCCTATCTTAGATTTGGATCCATCAAATGTGAGGGTCCATAGCTGATCACAAGTTGGGGTTGATCCTTTTGAAGTTATTGTGGGTGCTTGAGTAGAATGAGCCAGGGGTGGGACTCCTTGATCTTTTACATCAGGTATAAGGGACGAGTATTCGACCAGTTCCTTTGGTATAATTTCCAATTCCTACATAGATGTATTATGTGACCCACAGTTATCCTCTCGACATTTGCTTGCATCTTGGGGTTGCTCCTCAAAAACATGCTAATTTGGAAGTGTATTTGGGGTGGGTTCAATTTGAGAAGGAACCTCAGTTGAAGGTATCCCATCCTTGGTTAGCATGGTTGCTTCTTTAGCTTCAAATGAGAAGCAGTCTGCAAGGATCTCAGGGTGACTTGAGCTAGCTTTCTCAGCTTGGGAAACATGATTTAAAATGTCAATGTAGGGTTGAAAAGTCAATTCAGAGTGGTTTTGGTAATGTACCCTGCACCAATTAGGGAGTAGACTTTCCAAATCAATGTCTTCTCCCAAGACCAGATGATCTTGATGTAGCTTCCTGATCAAGGCCTGCTGATTTTCATTAATCACAGAGTCAGGACACTTTGGTATTGGCAGCCCTTTAGAGTCAAGAACTGAGAAGGTCAAGATTTCTTCTCTTTTGTAAACCCCTATCTCAGTTTCAAAGTAAGCTACCTCATTGGGGCAATCATATTATGTGATGATATGCTTGAGGCGAGGCTCACTTTTGATCCTAATCTAATTAGGAATCCCTTTCCATGATAGCCACATATGTGAAAAGTCAAGGGAAAGATATCCCCCTAGATTTTTCATCAAATCTCGGCTCAATAGCATACCATAGGTCTCAGGAATGTCTGCCACTTGAACGTCTATGCTAGTTTGAATCCTAGGGTCTGATCCTACTTGCACATGTACGTGTTTCAATTCTCCAACTACGTTAACCTCTGTTTTGTCAAGTTGGATGACCTTCTTGTTAGTTTGCACAGGGTTCAACCCCATTTTTTTACATATAGAATATGGCATGACATTGCCTGAAGCCCCTGAATCCAACAAACAATTGTGTAGGTTCTTCCCACAAATTCTTAAACTTAGGAGAAATGGTGGGGTACCTACCTTATTTTTGTACAAGGCTACATTCATATCTGCAGCAGGTATAACCTTTCTTTTTCCTTTTGATTTGTCAGCTTTTTCTAAAGCTTTCAGCACTATCTCCCTTTGAGCAGGGCACCACTTTAAGATGTCAAAGAATGACAAAGAAGTTTTATGTTTCTGCATCTCAGAAACAACATCAAATTCTATATTATAACTTGAATTACTTTTGAAAATGGCAGAGGAATTACCCTTATTATGGAAGTCAGGCGGGCCTTTTGGTGGAGGAGGATTATTATCATCACCTTGATTTGGAGGCACCATGTGATTAGGTGGCGTTGATGTAGTGAATGGCCCCTTACTTTGATTCCTCAGGAAGTGTCCTCCTTTTGACTGAAAGGCTTGGGCATCATATGAATCTTCCTCCGGTTCATTCTCACTTTGCATTGGGAATGAGGGCTCTTCTTCAAAGATATCATAAGCCATTGCAGTTACCAACAAGCTACCTCCTTTGTTTGAATTCCCCTGGAATGTGTGGGCATCTTCATGTGCCATCTTGACAACTTTCTCCATTTGAGGGAAGTTTACCTTAGAATGGGTCACAGTATCATGCAACCTACACCAATTGGTCATGAAGTTGAGGTCGGCCACGTTTGCAATATGTGTTCTTTCCTCATTTTCTTGATAGTTGTGAGAGACTCCACCATTATTGGGCCTGGTATTCCATTGTCTGTTGTTATTTGGCCTTTGATTATATCCTCTATTTTGGCTTTGATACCCTTGATTAGAGGAGTTTTGGCCCTGATAACCCCTTTGGTTGTAATTTTTATGATTCTAATAGCTACCCTGATTGTTTTGGGAGGGGTTCAATCAAAGCTGAGCCATGTCATTGGTGACTTGGGACAACATTTTCTTCAAGGTTTCTACCTCATTTGTAAGCTGGACTGTCTTCTCACTTTCCACATTCTTAGCAACAGGTGGCTGACCACCATGATTTGGTGTTCCAATTTGGTTCTGATGACCATGGGAACTTTGAGGAAGCTGTGATTGTTGAAAGGGATCAAAAGTTCCAGTAGCAAAGAATGGGACAGGCGGCTGAGTTTGCAATTCAGACATAGGCCCATGGTGGAAAGGAGACATTCCTAGAACAGTATTGAATAGAGGATTTGGGCTATGCATCTGATATCCTATTGAAGGGAAACGT
Source organism: Sequoia sempervirens (assembly GCA_007258455.2). Taxonomy (NCBI): domain Eukaryota; kingdom Viridiplantae; phylum Streptophyta; class Pinopsida; order Cupressales; family Cupressaceae; genus Sequoia; species Sequoia sempervirens. Next base: position 275,308,974 of record VDFB02270651.1, read on the forward strand.
CCTCCTAGGCCTCCTTGTTGAGAACTGATTTGTTGCTACAGCTTGATAGCTAGATGATAGACTTTGGATAGAGAATCAATATCAGCTGGTTGATAGGTCATTTACAAGAACAAGCCAAGCAGGGGGTCTATAACTCTAAAGTAAGCTTGGATGGCACTATTCTCAGTAACCAGGTAAGGATCTTGCAATCTCCTATACATTCGTTGGAATCTGGTATTGAATAAAGGCAAGGGTTCACATGGTTCCTTTCTGATGGTAGTGAATTGGTGGTACAAAAGAACGGGATCCACATAAACCCTGAACTGGTTGATGAAAGCATTTTCCAAATGTGTCCAGGTTAGAATGGAGCCTTGAGGAAGATTAAGGTACCAATTGCACGCCATGTCCCCTAAGGAGTAAGGGAACAACCTACACACTACATCATGGTGGGCTATCTGAGCTCTAGTACAAGCATCCTTGAAAGCTTGTATGTGCTCTTCAGCACACCTTGACTCGCCATGGATATACTTGGGGTAGAATTTCTCAAGGTTCTTGGGCATATCGTGAAAACCTCCAGGAATAGTCCCCAATGGAGAGGGATTATTCTGAAAGAATGCCATTGGTAGCGGTGGTGGTGGTTGAGCCAGTTGTTGTATAGGTTAAACCAGCTATGATGACAATTGAGATGGATGTGGTGATGGATTAATAGGTGTCCACTGGGGTATTGGTGAAAAGCCTAGTGGAGTGAGCGGAGCTGATAAGGGTGGTATGATGGTGGCCCTAGTTTTGCGAACCTTGTGTCTTGTTGGGGTCTTGAGTTCTATCAACGGTGATGGATTTTCAGCTGATTGAAGAAATTTGTGGGGCTTCTCTGAGGAGAAAGACCGAGCTTTATCCAGTTTTCCCTCCTAGGCCCTCCTTCTAGTGCCAATTTCTATTGATGGTCCTTTTGGAACAATCAACATGCAAACAGAATATTGCTACTCTGTTTCTCCTGAAAGAGAAAGATGATCACATGGATATCTTCGCTCCCAAGGTCTTTATAGTTGGTTCTCAACTGTGCTGATGTTACTCAATTGGTCAATGTAACATTAATGTTCAAGGGGTCTGCTGGTATTGGGCTTCTAGATTGTTCTAAGATCAAGCATGAAATAAAACCTAATTTAACTAGGGTTTCTAAAGAAACAACAAAAGATAGGTCAGAGCTTTGGAACAGAAAAAGAATGACAATCCTTCTAATTTAACCAGACTTGCTATCTTTCAAGGAGTTTGTTAACTAAAACTGCAGAACAAAGTAAACTTGTGATTGACACACAACCTCTTTCATTCACAGTGCTAATTCAAATAACAGATTTTAAGTTACTATTTAAATAAAACACAAAATAGCATTTCACTCCTTGAAGACTCCACAAATCAAATGATCAACTTAAGACAAATATCATTTAGGAACACAATATGAAGTAGATTAAACTCTGATTGCTTCTACTGTTAATGAAATAGATAAGCAATATTTACAAGGCTAGCACAATCACCAGTGTACAGAGAATCTACGATTCCAGATTGTTTCCAACTACACTAAGAGAACTTGAAAAATACATTACAGCCAATACTGAACTTTACTACTAGACCAGAAGACAAAAGAAGCTCTCATTACTAAGAATCAAGATGCAACTCTATCTCCTTCTGCTAACTAACTAGGAAGTTCTCAATCTACCACTTTTCTAACTGTCTCTTAAAATTTCTAACCTTTTACAAAGAGGCCAGAATGCCTTATATACAGAATACATCCAAAAGAATGCATCAAAAAAGAATGCGCCGTCTACTATTTTTAGGGTTTTACAAAATATCTGCTTCAAGAGAGCCGACTCTCGGATCTTTTTGAGGAGGGTCAAAGTAGCATTCAATGTGAAGCCCTACTATCCATGCTGATGAAGGATTTATATCCTTGGGAGAAGCCTTTTTAGATGTTTTTGGCAGCTACAGCATTAACTCTTTTGTCTTCATGTCCACCTTCGAACTCTGTTGGAGTCACCTTGAATGTTCAGAATATCTCCATCAATACTGATCTACCTCCTTGCCAGTAGTCACTATAGCTATCCCTATGAGTCACAGTTTCTTCTTCCCTTCGGCATCCTTTCTGTTATGGACTTCTCTATACGTTGACCGTCCTCTGGAAGCACCATCAGGCCTCCTTGCAGATCTAAACACCGTCGCCCGAGCTGATCCATCGTCATCTGTTCTCAAAAGGAATCCATCTTGCTTGCATTTTGTTAGTCTTTTCCACAGGGGCGGTCAATCGGTCAATGGCCCACTTTCGCTCCTTCTGATTGGATGATCACATGCCGCGCCAGATTCCCGAGTAATCAAGAGCAGTCTTCCTTAAATCGCATGTCGGTGAGACACTTATCGTGTCTCCCCGATGTGATTTTGTCTTCTAACAGTTATCGGCATAGCGCAGACCAGTCGATGAGACCCTTCTTCGAGCTGCAGAAGTCATATCAAGCTCACTTTATGTCGAGAAGACAATCCTGCTTCGGGGAGACCCTACCTCAAACTCCTCTTCTCTTACCAAACCCCTTCTTGCTTCAGTGTGACCTTCTTTCTTCCATGAGACATCTTGGCGAAGGCAGGATCCTTTGCCAAGCTCCACTTCTTTCAGCGTGGTCCCCTTTTTGTCGGCAAGACATTCCGTGGTTGGGGAAACTTCTCAGTGAGCTATCCTTGGAAAATCCATCATTGTCGGAAAGACCTTCAGTGAACTCCTTTTCATTCTCGCTGAGCTTACCCTTATTCTCCTTGAGATCCTTTTTCTTTGGCGTGACCCTCGCTCTTCAGCGAGACGTCATGGCGCACACCTTTCTTCTCCCCAAGGTGATGCCCTGTCGGTGTGACACGTCTTAGTTGCCGAGACCTCCTGGCGAGAGTTTAAATCTTCCCCGAAACAAAACCTTCCTCGGCATGACTTTCTTCTTTTTGCCAAACACTATGTCGAAGGGATCATCCTTTGGCGATCTTTTCATTTCGGGGAGACCTTTCTGTAGCTATATTGACATGCATTCTTTCGTTTCACATGTATCACTATAACCTTCCTTTGTCGGGGAGACGTCCTACAGATCGCCTTATGTCTCACCGAGAATCTCCCTAAGTCTACCCTTCTGGTCGCCAAGACATACTGATTCTCTCACCAAAGACCACCGATAGAATCCCCTTGTGCTGTGTCGGTGTGACCTTTCATAGTCGCCAAGACTTCTTGGCGAAGAGAAAAGTCTCCCGCGGAAGGCACATCCTTATGCCGCCAGTCGGTGAGACACTGAGATCTCGCTGAGACCTTTTTCCAAAGGAAACTACTCATGCCAACGAGCTACTCCCAGTAGCCGAGACGATGACCTTTGTCCTGCCGATAGATGCCTGCATATGAATTCCACTCACTGTGACATCTCTGGGATCTTGATGACTTTTTCCTTAACTGATTTTTAGGACCAACTGGATTGAGGCATTTCTTCCAACTGAGCTCCCCTAGAAAATATCATCATGTGTAGGATTTAATCTTGCAAAAGAAAGGTCTACATTAGTCCTCAGAAGCAAATAAGACATATTATAATAAATCCACCATTGCTTATAATTATTTTACTGAATTCCTAGCAAAAAGAAAACCAACTTAGGCTAAGATAGGACCAGAATTAAATCAGATAGATCAAAAGTCAAAATTAGGAGAAAAACAAAAGAATTCCAAAGATCAAAACAGACAACCAAAAAAGGAAAGAAGACAATAGACAAAAGGGGGGACCTATTTTGTTCCAGAACAAAATGGGGTGGTTATGCAAGGCATAACAGGACTCCAATTCAGTGCAAATCTGATCAAGTGTTGTGCAAGATTCAAAATGAAAGAGAAGATCATGAGACATAGAAATGCATAATGTATCAAAAGACTCATCACACCTGTTAAACCACTTTCTCTTCTTTAGATGGTCACATAGAGAATATCACGAGACATAGAAATGCATAATGTATCATAAGTTTTGTACCCATGGTCACTCTGTATAACTGTGATTTCTTTAGATGTATCTCCATTTGTTTATTCCAACCATAGTAGTATGAAGTGAGCAAAGAAATATGTTGGATCCATGATGAAAAATTACATAAATGAACTAATACAACAGTATAGACCCCCTCAATGTAATAAAATTCACCTTTGATCCCCAAAAAATTAACTTGTTTGCATGTTTTCGAAGAAAGGGACCAAAAATGGAAAATATGATATCTAATTGAAATATAGATATCTAGTTAATTTTTAATAAAAAAAGGTCTAAGATCTATGTAGAGGACTAAATCCACTTTTTTTATGCCACAAGAATCATGAAAATCCAATTACCGAATCAAAAGTTATGACCTCTTGAGTGAAAACAACTTGATTTGAGTTTAGAGGCTTGCATAATTATTCAAGAGAAAAATATGGAAAAATCACCTACACCACTAGATTTAAATAAAAACCACCTTTCCAATGATATATGGTTTACAAAAAGTGGGGTCAAGATGCCCAATATACACCCAATTTACTGAAAGTTGTCCAATTTTCCCTCCACGAAAAAATAGGGGCTAAAAAAATAAGCCTATTGCCTTATCGCAAACCAAGTGGTTGGAAATGGGGGCTAGGGTGAAAGCTTGTGGTTGTTGATATGACCATAGACAAGGTTATGGTAGGGGTGGGGCGCTTAGTTCCTGTAACTGGCCCTTGGTCACAAATGTGACTATAGTGAAGGGCGGGGGCCGGGCTGGAGGATTCATAATGATCAAAGGGAGCAACGCCTAAGTGGCCACCATTGGTGGAAAAGGAATAAAGGTCATGTTGAGGTGGAATCCATTAGTGTTGAAAGGTAGTCACCACCAAAAATTTAAAGAAACCCCCACTTCAAATTAAACCTAGCCGAGATTTAAAAAAAAAAACCACCGAATTTTAAAAAACTCACCACTATGTGAAAAAAGTTTGCTAAAAAAACCAAATGACCACTAGATTTTGACCCAAGAAGTTGAGCACCTACACAAAACCTATACAGACTGTATGGAAACTGTAGACATCCAAATTTGGACACTTAATTTATCCAAATTTATCACTTTTCGTCTAAACATCCTCTTATCCAAGTTAATTAAGTAATATTACTATTATTTAATTAATACCCTTAATTCTGCCAAATCCCTAAGGTATTTAATTAATAATTAAATACTTTATTCTCTTTAATCCTCCTTTCATCAAATAAATTAAATAAATAATACATTTATTTAATTCCTCACATGTCATTTTCATCTAATCCTAATCCATCTCCTAATCTCTTCATTAGGAATGTGCACATGCCTAATCCTTGATTAGGATGTGTCACATCCTCCAACTTTTGCAAGTTGGCTTTTAATCCTCATTTGCCTTCTAATTACTGATTAATTAAGCCTAATCAGTACCTTGGTCAACTCTCCCCATCCCCCAAGGAATTTTTAATTCCTTTTTATTCCTCCTAGAATCCCCTTTTCCCATGCATCTTCTAGAATCTTTGACTTGTCACATCAAGTCACATGTGACAAACTCCCACCTTTTGGGAACATTGTCTTATCCACTAGATTCTTCCAATCATTGTGAATTTAAAATTCACTTTTATTCACGCAAGATTCTTCCCATCTCCCAATGTACTTGCAAGGTACTTGTCCTACCTCCACATCATGTACTTCTTCTCCACCTCACTTACACCTCATCCCCCCTTAGCCACTTCACATTCCACATGTCAAAATGCGAGGGCTTGTGAGTTCTCAACTCACTATAGCCCTTCATCTTGGCTTTGTTGGATGAATCTGAACTGTTGAATTCTCTAGAGAATTCAAATTCTTCTATAAATACCCCCTCCTCAAGGGCATTTTCAACACTTTTTGATTTGAGTAACCTCATGCTGTCAATTTGCATTCTCAAGTATTCACTATCATTTAGCCATCCATTTTAATCATCTTGCACATTCAATCTTGCATCTAGCTACATCAAAAGCCATCCAAGGAGCATACAAATTCACCTAAATCAAGGGCCAACCAAGTAGTCTTCAATAGCAAGGAAGGTATAATTGATTTACGTTTGTATTTCATCTATTTTCCTTGTTTTATCACTCTTTAGGCTAATCTTTGAAGTGTTCTTAGTATTTTTCCACTTGCATTTTTAGTTATTTTGCACATTAGAGTAGGGTAAAATTCCAAGGTACACAAAAACATATAGACTATACAAATCTATAGAATTGTATGAATTTTTTCCTTGGAAAACATGCCATAATAAAATATTTCCCAGATTTCAACTTCTCGGATTTTTATGAAACAATAATTACTCTTTAGGTTTTTGGCCACTTCAGACATAATGGAGAGGTTTTTTTTCTTCAAGATGCACCAATTTTTTTCTCTAGGCTAGATCCCTCAAAATTTGAATAAGAGATGAATATTTTGAAATCTGATACCAAGTTAGAGTTGATGATTGAACCCAATAGCTCCTAGAAGTCACCTACAAGAAATTATCCTATCACAAAAGAGAGGTAAAAGCAATATGTTGTGCTCAACAACCTCCAAAATTGTATTGATGCAATAACCTAAATGAATGATTACAATGAAAGGTGAATGCTTATAAAATAAAAAACAAAAAACCCTAGATGAGGGTTTGATTAGATTGAGAGAAGTGACATCATCTAATGCAATGAGACAACGTGCTCTAAATATAGATCAATCTAATAATAAAAAGACAACTCCTAAGTTTAGCTTAATTAATTAAAGTATAAGGTGTTTAATAATTAACTAAAAATTAATTAATTATCAAGTGATGACCTATTTGTTGTGCCTTGCAATCACATGCCATTTTTTAGAAAAATGGGGACCCTTTTTCTTTTTTCTCCTCTCTTTTCTCTCTTTCCCTTTCCTCCCTTTGTTTCCCTTTCCTTCCCCATTTTCCCCTCTTTCTTCCTCGATGTGTTTTTGTCATTTATCAAAGTTTTAGGATCCTCATGATTGGTATGCCATCATTGTCAAGCCTAATCCCTAACGTCTGTTTGTTCCCATTTTTCTCCATTTCAGAGTTTCTCTCATTGGGGTTTCACTTATCAAGATGCTTGGCTTATAACATTCCCAATCTGGGAGGCCCGATGGTGGTGAAATCTTGTCGTCTCGTTGCTGTCACTTGTCAGAGAATTCAATAAGCATCACCCCTACATTTTTTGAGCATTAAATCATTATTTTGGATAGGTTTAAAAGTGATTTCAAGGGTTTTTTATTATCACTTCTGAATTATTAAGAAAACACTCAAAAGATCTTTGCAGATTCCTAAGAAACCCTCAGACTTTAACTTGATTTTCCTCAAATTTCTTCGTGTTTGATTGTTGGTCACATTGTATCTAGTCTTTATCTAGTTTGTGGTGCACTTATAGGTTTTCCTCGTCATTGCTCATCCAATTCCTCTTTTTTCTCCCTTGTAATTCTAAGACTAGAACTTTCATTTCAATTCTTTGGATTTTCTTATTTTTGTTGCATGGTCTTGTCGTCTCCTCAATTTCTTTTCTTTTTGTTTTTTTTTTTTCATTTTTTTTCTTTTGTTGTTTTTATTCCCTGCCAAATCATGTTTTCTCTAAGAGTGTTGGTCGATGGTGTTTATGACATCATCACATTGAGACTTAGGTTCTCCTTTTTCCATGCTTTTCAAAAGAACCTTTAACTTGTCCTTGATAAATGTATTTTTCCTAAAGGGTTTTATTAGTCTAGTTTTGCATTTTGGATTTTGAGTGTTAACAATGTGTGTTAAAGATTATTTGATAAGATTCAAACCACATAGATCTAAACCCCAACATCCGATAAACAAATGACTTGAAATAATTTGGTAAAAACACTTTGTATTTCGAACATCAAACTTCAAGGATATCCCCTAAGCCTTTAGGACAAAGTCAAACCTCACTCTCGATCACTGACTCCCAAAAATGTTTCCCTCCTTTTTCATTACCAAAATAAGTCATTGGTTATTGGTAAAAAATGTATTCATACCCATTAAATTTTTCAAAAGATAAGAAACAAGTGTTTTTTCCAAATATTGACCCCCGAAGAAGAGAGGTAAAACAACACTTTCTTCTATTGGGAATTAGATGTCACATCATCACCCTATCAATTATCCAAAGAAATATTTAAAAGATTTCTTTTAATTATGAACCCCAATCCCTAATGTTCAATGAAAATAATTTTATTTTTATTAGATATCAGAGATCGGGTGTCTAACTTAATGATTAAGATCTAATGAGGACAAGAGATACTCGTTACGCCTGAATCCCTACTCCCTAGGATAGTCCATTTTCAGATTTTGGTTAATAGGTGTTTTTCTTAAAAATTTGGGGTAATAAGAAACAAAGAATAAGCTACATTCCCGATCCCTAACTCCTGACAATACAAAGTAATGAGCATGGCAAAGGAAAAATCGGTGTTCAAGTTGAAATTGTTTAGATTGTTTTAAAAAATTAGCAAGTGAGAAGAGGTATGACCGATACCCAATCCCCAATAAACTGGATTTTTTTCTTTAGTATGAATTCAGAGGCTCTTTCATCACAATGCAATCTAAAAAGGCTTTTCTTTAAGGCCTGATAAGGGATGCTATTTCATTCCTTTTTTTGTTATTTCCTTTAAGATTTTGATGGATGGTATTTTTATGTGTAGGTAATGTTGGTGTTTCCAACTGATTGTCTAGGTTTTCCTAAAGGTTAGCCAAACCTTATAATTAGAAACCACAAGTCAATAGCCAATGAACAGGAGATTGATTTTATATTTTTCTCCTCTAAACTTTAGGCTCTACAAAACCAAGGTGGGTTCCCCTATAACATCATTCAATATATAAAAATTCTTTGCAATGATGCCTTTGATAACAAATTATTCACACTAACATTGTAGAAGGTAGCTTGATTGGCCAAATTATTTTTAGGACACTCTATATGCTCTATATTACTTTTTGTAGTGTAGGAAAAAGTATCCCTTTTTCACACTTAATTTGGAAATAATTAATAATAAAATGAGCTTAATTGTGCCTTGATTTAGTATTGTAATATTTTGTACATATTCACATTAAGTTTAGTGCCCTTTTAAATTAAATGGACTAAATTGTGCTTTGTTTTTGGTGTTTTAAGGTGTACCTTTACACTTTCACACTAATCTAGGGCTTTATCAATTGATTGAGGTTAATTTTCCTTAATTCGCCCCTTTAATTCAAATCCAAGCCTAATTAATTGTAATTTCCAAAGAGGAAAACCCGACATTCATAAATGTCATTCCATGAAACTCATCCTTGAAGAATGTGTGTTCTAGGTAAATGACCTAAGACCCATTTTCCATAGGGTTTATGGGTCCTCACTTAGACATATGACCCTAATTTAACATAATTTTTAACACTAAGCAATGTGTGTCCTAGGTAAGTTCCCTAGGAGCCCCCTTTAAAATATGTTTTTGGCGGTATTTTAATGATTTCAAATCTACAATTCAATGTCAACTTGTGATATTTTAATTTCGGGAATTAATATTAAGATATGTATAAATAAGAGGTCATTTCACTTAGTTTGACCTATATTTTCAAGTGTTTAAGTCCTAATAGCAATTTTATGAGATCAAGAGCATTTTCAAGGCATTCAAGGGCAGATTTTATTAAAGATTATTGCAGCGATCAAGATTTCTATCATCATGTCAAAGATTTATTGCATCATGCATGTTGTTTGAGCTTATATGGTGATGTAGTCTTCAAGATCTATGCAAGTATTCAAGGACATTATTTCTAATCAAGTTTCATGATCAAGATCTACATTCACTAAGGCCACTTCATGCTAGTTTCTAGATTTGTATTCCAAGGTTCAAAAAAGGTTTGGTGAGTTGTTACATAGATTTTTTCATTCATCATTGCTTCATGTTTTTCTATTTCATTTCAAGGTTTAATTACCAAAATGGGGTTTGACCAAGGAAAACCCCCATTCCTTAACAAAACAACATTTTTCTCTCTTTGATGTGTGATTGCAGATTTTAGGTGGAAGATCTATTGAAGAACAAAAATTGCAAAGTTGTCAAAGTTGTCACCTTTCTTGCAAAATCACGGAAATTGACCTACATAATTTATTTCTGGATTTTTTATTGTGAGATTCAAGAATCTGGGAATGCAGACACAAAAGAACAAAACCCAAAAACTGATTTTCTAGATCCCTAGCCAGGACCCATTCACCATAGGGCGAATGAGTCCTCAGTGAGCCTTGAAAAAGAACTTTTTGTGATAGGTATGCAAGATTTGTCCCTTCCAAATTCTCCCTAAAGTCTATAGGTTCCATCAGTTTTATGTTAAAGCTTCTAAATTCACTTTATAGATCATAATTTGGAGTTTATTTTCTATTTTTAATCTTTCTCCGCAAAGTGTTGTTTGACTCATACCCCCGTCCTTGCAAAAAAGGGGAAATTCGCAAATTCACATCTTGAGTTGACTCACCTAAGGGTTGATAGTCAATTCTTGGTGTGGATCTCATTTCCTAGATGAAAATAGAAGAATAGGACCCCTTTTCCCTCTTTCGATCCACTTTTCCATTTTGAGAAATTTTCCCTATCCTATTTTTCTATGTCTCACTTTGTTTAGTGTGGATTTAAGCATAAAACATGAAATTACAGTAAAAATAAGATTTTGATTTTATATTTTGTATTTGATTATGCCTTAACCTTAAACTTTGTGAATCATTTTGGTCAGTGCCTTATCCACAATAGAGTCAAGAAACAAAATAAACTCCTACAACAAACCAACTCCTAGCTTCTTATAACCTCACTACATTACAATGAGAAACCAACAAAATAACAACGTTATCATACTACATATAAATCCCTATTGTAATTACACAACCTTTTATGAATAAAATAGAAGTAAAATTATTCCATTCTTTGAACAAAATCTAACAATTTAAGCATCCATAACATAATATATTATATGAGAACCAAAAATAATTCTTGATTATATTGATTCAAGAGAGAGTGTGTAGAATACTATAGAGTATGATAGGTTGATACTTAAATTTGAGACAATACACAGAGTATTTGAGTCATCTATCATTATTACATAGTAAAATTACTACATTTCTTATCCATGTTTTCAAAAGAATTAGTTGTACAACCTAATTCTATACAAATACTTACAAAGACTAAGAATTAGAACCCTTTGAATGAGGTTCATAATTCCCTTCTATAACATAAGATAAGCAACAAGAGAAAGCCTCATGCACCACCTGGGTTTTCAAAAGACAAAATATAAACGATGGTATTAAACTAGTGGTCATAAGCATTCATAATGCATAGGGAGATTGTAAAAAGTTTTTGGAAACCCTTTAAAATATCTATATAGGCATATATCATTGATTTCTTCAATATTATCTTCAATATTTGGTAGGATGTCCTTAACATTCTTTACTCGACACACCCATATAGCCATTATACCTAGTTAGTGGGATCCGATTGAAACACAACTCAAATCTCACATTTTATCATTTTCTTTATCAGTTACCAATGTTGTGTAGACCTGCCCTAGTATAATACCAACTAATCCAAGGGGTGAATTACTCTAACAAAATCTTCAAAAATCATTAGGCACCATTGTTGGCCAAGATATTTCTGATAACCAAAATTTGGTGCACAAGACATAAAAATTGATACATGGAAGGGGTTATAGGCCGAGCAATTGATTATAATTTTCATCTCAAGCCTTAAAAATACCTTTTGAAGGCCATTCATGAGCAATAAGAAAGTCAACATTATACAAATATTTTTGATACTTAGTATCAAGAGTTTCACTAGTTTCTTTGTAGAAGACCTCTATGTTATGATCTGTATTAATCAACATATCTAAATAAGTATTGAATAAATCTACACCAATTTTTTTGTCTTTACAGATTAAGAGGAGAGTGCGGACCAAGTCATTAAAATTCTCCCTCCATTCATTCAAATTTCTTGTATGCCTGTCATCCTTCATTAGACGAGGCATAGTCCTGATTTCAATATGCTCAAAATAATTAAGCTTCACTTGTGTGCTTTCAATTACCTTATCCATAAATGCCTGTGTCTCTTGTGTTGTCTTAGCCAAGGTGTAAGTGGGAATAATATTTGGTGGAGGAGGGTCAGGTGAATTATAAAATCCTTTGTACATACTTCTAAAGCCACGATTTTGGGGGTCCACTTAGTGAAAATCCCTTTAAGTCTATCTTGATCCCCATTTACCTTGACAATAACACCTTTTAAATTTATGTATGTTGTATAAACATCCTCCAATATCCTTAAAATCTTGGAAAATTCATGCTTCATAATGCATGACACTACACAAACATTTTCCTTATGTTGGACCTCTTGAGCATTCCCCATATTCTCCTCCATCATTTGGATCCTCTCCTTAAGATATTCATTTTCAATTATCAAATTGTTTAGAGGTGCTACTGAAGAGGAACCTATTTCTTGTACACCAATGGGATGAAATTTTGCCTAAGCATCTTGCATTTTTAATTTGTTATATTTTGCAGTGAGTGCTACATGGTCCTTCCACAATTCATCATACATATCATGTAGCCTTTGGGAAATTGCTTCAATAAACTTAGAAACATCCACCATTAATGAGGCTACTTCAAAGGTAGAAGTATTTGACACCCTCTTTACAATTAGGCTTTATTTTATGTCTTTTGATGCTTCAACAACCTCTAGTTTATTTTTGTTTGGGGATAGATCCCATATTGCAAGGACTTCCCATCTTGGGTTGAAACCTAATTTTGACAATGTTATCTCTGCTTGCAATTTAGAGGAGAAGATCTCTGCATCTTATCTTTTGATTGTGTCAAAAATGATTGTTGAAGCAATTTCCCATTCTAGGATTAACAACAGTCCACTATCCTACACCATCTTCCTTCCTTCCTTGGGATTAATGTTCTTGGCATCAAATTTCATCTCTTCCATCACTTTCTTGGAGACCTCATCATACTTCTCCTAGGGTAAACCTGCTCTTTCCAATTCAAGTCTTCTATGATACTCCTCTTTCATTGATCTTAGGATAAAATCCTTAAATTCCTGTGATTTTACAAATTCATCATCAAAGATGAATTTTGAGTGTACCAATTCACTTACATCGTTAAGATTATCTCTCCCCATTAAAACATCTAACCTGAATCTTTGTTGAAGAACTCCAACAATATTTTGTCTTAGGGGAGAAGGCATATACTAATTCACTTCATCAGTAGTTATCTTGACATTCTTCCCCTCATCTTGACTGGGGGGATAATCAACCAACAATGGTTTTTCTATTCTCATATTTTTTTAAGGTTGTTCCCTCAAGGGAGAATCCACATTAATTATCTAAGGGGGAATTACTAACACGTGAGGGGGAGGAGGGGGATTAATCTATGGTGGACTTGATAGTACATTTTCTCTGATAATAAGCCCTTGAGGACTCTTGGCAGTAGGGAAGGTAGAAGAATGAGGCCTAGAATGATGTTTTTTTCTTTCTTCTAGGGCTAGGGATTTACCAACAACTCTATCAAAATTTCTTAAGATTGCCTCAATATTGTCGATTGGGTTTTTTATTTCAAAAAATGCCCCAGGGTAATCCTTATTCTTTGTTGTCCTAGTGGCCTCTGCTTTATTAAATGTGTCACACCTCACCCTTCTATCATCTTCTTCTTGATCATCCTTGTAATTTCTTATAACATCTTCACTATAGTAGGTTTGATGGATGAAGGATAGCCTCTTGATTCTTGTCCTAACCTGATGTATGAATCCTTCAGGATCAAAATCCCTTATCCTTTCCTATTGCAATTCATAATCTTTAAACATTTTGTGCAGTTTATCTAAACCTTCTCTTATTGAAGTGAATCTAGAAAAGACAGTGGAGTAAGGGAAGAATGATCCCTTCTTCTATTTCCTGAGATGAAACTTATCTATTTCATTCATCTGCCACATGATTTCCATAAATTCCAACCTATGTGGCACACATCTAGGTAGCACATGGGGGCCCATGAGGCACCCATTTATTCTGATAACAACGAAGTTAGCATAGAGATAATAATATCCTCAATTATTTTGAACTCCCAACTAACGTTTTGTGTCTTTGGGTCTAAGGAAATCTAGAAGTTCCTTATGTAATCACATCATAGGCACACCCAACCATGACAGAACTTCCCTTACAAAATAATTTTCAAAAAGGACGTCCCTAGAGTTGTCACAATCCTTGTCCCAGATGTGTGTCCAACATTTCACAGGGAGAATTTTCCCTTATCTACAAGGCTTTATTCCAATATCATCTTCCCCTATATAAGAACATGTGGAATAGGAGAGAATACCATGAAAAATTTACCACCTTGCAGTCCTTCTTAATTTCCACAAGTTGTTTATGGATGGCCTCGGCTATAAAGTTGGAAAAGTAAAAATCACTATTGATTAGATGATTTTGGATATCAACTACCATATGCATAAGAGACACCTACATTTTTGGTTGTGTGTCTCCCCCTAATACTTTACATAGAGCATAGTATGTCTTGACGAAGTATTCTTCAAAGGAATCGACATTGAAAGGATCCAAGTCAATCTCAAGAATCCTCACTGATTTTCCATTAAGCCCTTATTTCTGAACCTTGGGAGCCGATGTACCCTAAAACTATTCTTGTCCTACTGATATTTATGCATGAAATAATTAAGGATTATAGCCTTATTTGTAGCCTTGTTTAGTTAGAAGACTTTGGAAATAAACACTTTACTAATTTTTATTAATTCACTAATTTTCATTAATTCACTCCCATCTGCTACCCTAATGACTTGTATTTTCATCATATCTTGAGGCAACATGTATAATGAATTCTACATTTACAAAAATATTTGGGACAATCAAATTTCTCGTCATAAGTCCAAACATTAGAGATAGAGACACGACAATTTCTCTTTCCATACTAATGTAGAAACAATTCCCAACTAGTGTTCTCAATCTCAACATATCTACATTCTCTAGCATTATCTATTATGCCATCCACTACACCAAGGCCATGAGGATGAAGACTTCGAGGAGTTTGGTAGTTGAGCCAAAATATCTTCTTCTAGAGATCTCTTGGAAGTAGAGGGTTGTTGACTTGATCGGCTCATATTTCTAGATTGGTTTGGAATAAAAATTTATGTGAATTTCTAAAATTTTATAATCCTTTGCATATACAAGATACACAATTTTCTAAATTTCAGGACTATAATTCTGGTGAATTTTAACAAGGAATACGTACCTATTTTTCACCTTTCGAGAGCTCAAGTTGATACAAAATGAGTAGGTTTTTGTAGATTTTTCTATTATGTTGGATAAACAAGTAATAGGATGACCACTTACATTGAATTACAATATTTATGAAGGAAATCCAGCTACCATCCCTCACTTCTACCATTACTTCTCATTCACACAAAGGTAGCTCATTCATCTACCCATTTTATCAATTTTGAATGTAGGCCATCCATTGGAAATGAAAGTAAAAGATTAATGATGGGTGATAGCTTGATTCACCTAAAGCATTCACTGCCATATTTCCAACCAATGGGATTCATCCACATAATAATACTACCATATTGTGTCCTTTCATTGTTTCGCATCATGGGAAAAGTTATGACATAATGGGCTTGTAGATTGTAGAATTCCTTTGATCACCCACCATGTGCCAACCTTCTGTGATGCTCATATGCAACATCCTCCGAAAGGTTTTTCATATCCTAGAATTTGTCTTCACTTGTGACAATTTTCCATCTTCCATGGTTCTATGGACCTTCATCCTTTTAACAAAATTCTTGATTTGGAAGCACAAAAAGGAGCGGGGACCACTTATTACATGGGCAGTTACTTAAGTTATTACATTACAACATATGAAAAAATAATATTTTAATGTGAGCATTTAGACCAATGGGGCAAGGCAAGGCATAGATATAAAATCATGACTTGATAAAGACCAAATCAATTAGGTAATAAAATAGATAAGGCCGGTAAATGCATGGGGACGATACATAATGGACATGACTCAAGCAAGGTGCAACCCTAGTAACTAGTCAACAATAGAATATAACAAAAGTGTGAGGGTTTAAATGGCCACTAGGAGTTAAGACAAATATTAAGGCTTAGGAGCCCGTAAGATATGAATTTCATACCCTAGCTTGCATAATTGAGGAATTTCAAAATTTTAAGAGACTAGAAACCATAAAACTACCAAATTTTACAAGTGCCACTAGTGGCTCTAGTTGGGGATGTCTATTTAGTAGAAATAGAGTGAGGATCCAGAAAAATCTGGAGTAGACCAAAAACCAAGCCAAAACTGAGGACCTCATACAAAATTTACATTATGATACAATGTGAATGGGTACACCCTTCTTATGAGTAGTGTTTAAGGAATTATCCATGTACCGACAATTCCAACACCTCTTCATTTATATTTTACAAAAAATATGAATTCTCACCATGATTGTTGCATATGACATAAGGGCCAATCCATAGAGCTTCAAATTTACCATGCTTTCCCTTGCCCTCGACTCTAGCATTCCACATCATGACTAAATCACCAATTGTGAATTTCTTATCTGATGCTCTTTTGTCAAATAGCTATTTGACCTATAATTATTTTTTAAGATTGATGTCTTGTGCTTTCCTTCTTGATTCATCTGAATCTATAAGTTGGCTAATTATGAACATCAAGCTATCATCAATATCCTCTTCATATTCTTGGATGAACTTATACACTGGTAGCAAATTGTTTATCGGTAGCCTAGCATCAAATCCATATACTAGCTCATAAGGGGATTTTTTTTGTAGATTTCTTTATGGTCATTTGGTAAGCCCATAGTGCTAACTTTAATTTTGAGTCCCATGCCATCTTATTCTTTTCAATCACTCTTTTCATAATTTTCATGAGACTCTTGTTATTGGACTCAACTTTTCCATTCCCTTGTGGATGGTAAGGGGAAGAATATAATATGGAAATCCCATATCTTCCATAAAAAATTTGAAAACTCCTCTAATTTGAAGCACATTGCATTATCCATGATCAACTTTATAGGAGTTCCAATTTGAATGCATTTCTTCAAGGATCCTTGCGACTTTTTCCTCATCAACACATATCAGCATAACATTTGCTATATCTCTCCAATATAAACATCCTTGAATTATGAAATACTTTATATCTTGCAACTTTAGAGTCCTTTTTTTATTATCACTCATATGGTTTGGGCATGAAATATTTTTTAGGTAGTATAGGATATCCTTGTACCAAGGACAAGAATGCACATTAGACTTCTTTCCAAGTGTATCTTCTTGAATTTTATTAATTTGGTTAGCTTCAAGATTGGATTCAACCATCAATTTAGCTAAACCTTGTCCTCTAACAAGCTTAGTTAGCTCGATTTCAATGTTAAACTCTAGGATTTTATTGGTCCATCTACATCTTCTCCCAATGACTTCTTTCTCAGTAAAGATATATTTAACTACAACATTAGGCACATAAGCTAACTTTTTCACCCACCAAATATGGTCTAAAATTTTTCACAAATTTTACTATAGCATAAGCCTGCTTTTCCATGATGTCATACTTGAGTTCAATAGCTTGCAAGGTTTTATTGAAGAAAGAAATTGGTTTTTCAAATCCTTCATCATTCTTTTGTAAAGAACCACAATAAATGTATGCAATGAAGCACAGGAGAAAAGTTGGAAAGGTTTGGAGAAATCTAGGGATTTTTAAATATGAGCCTTTTTTATTTCATCTTTTATGCTTTGGAAGGCCTTATCCGGTGTCTTAGTTCATGATATAGATTTACTCTTTTTCATCATCTTCAAGATGGATCTTGACAATTCTACAAAGTTTGTGACAAATCTCCTCACAAAATTTACCTTCCCAAAAAAGGATTGTATACCTTTGATAGTTTTGGGTTGGGGAATCCTATCTATTACGACAAATCTATATGGATCAATTTTGATTCCTCTTTGGAGACAATATGTCCTAATAACTTTCCTTTTGTTACCCCAAACACATATTTCTTAGGGTTTAGATAAATACCATACTCTAATGCCCTAACAATTTTTTTTAAGGTCCATACAATGGTCTTCCTCTTTCAAAGGTTGCTCATGCATTGGTTAGGCCAAAAGGCATCCTTACATAGACATATGTGCCACATGTTGTAGTAAAAGCAGTTTTGTATTGTTCTAATTCTTTTACCTTTACCTGATTATATCTTGAAAATCCATCCATCATGGATAGAAGCTCGCACCCAATCACCCTATTCAACATTGCCTCCATGTTAGGAAATGGATAATTATCTTTTAATGAATATATATTCAGATTCCTAAAATCCACACATAGTCTAATATCTCCATTCTTCTTTCTTACTGGCACCAGATTTGAAACTCAAGTTGAATGTCTGATAGGCTTTATGATTCCACCCTCTCTAAGCTTCATTAATTCTTGTTGCATTTTGGGAACTAGTGTAGGATTTATTGGCCTTTACTTATGTCTAGAAGGCTTTGCATTTAGTTTTAGGGGGATTTCATGTTGAAATAGATCTTCTCTATACCAAGTAAAGACATGCTTATATTTCCTGAGCAGGGAAATTAACATTATTTTAATTTTTGGGCTGAGTTTTTTATCAATATAAAATTTCTTGGGTGCATACTCAGTTCCCAAATTTATTTCCTCTAAATCTTATTTATGCGTAGAGTTTTTCTTAATATTATATTTGTCAAAATTATCAAAAAGTTTCTCTAAGGCTACCAATCCTCTATGAATCTTATTTATTTTGAGTTGGATAACCTCATTTCTAAAAATGGTGTCCTTTCCACATTTTTTTCTACAAATTTTTGGAAATCAATTTCCCGGCTTTGGTATTCATCTACACAATGCAAAAAATTTAACAAGTCTGAATCACTATTGAACACCTACCAATTTTGGATATTGTCTAGAATAGGTCTTATCTAAACCTCAAACTTTGATATTTCAACAAAGATTATACCATTATGCCTCAAAGAAATATTGGAAAGGAAGCCTTTCATTGCATTCTTTGGCCTTTCTATCTAGTCAATTGAAAAAACATTAAACATTTCAATGGTATCCCAAATAACAGCCTTGTATTGCTTCAATATTCTATGTTTGGACACATCTTTAGCTCTTACTTGGGATACAACTAACTCAGATTCCCCTAAAACCCTAAGCTCCTTAATACCGTGTTTAATAGTAACTTTCAATCCTAACAATAAGACTTCATACTCAGCAACATTGTTTGTACACTCAAATTTTAATGAGAATAAGTATTTGTAGGACTTACCTCTTGGTGATATAAGAATCACCCTTGCACCTGAGCCTTCTTTTAAACAAGATCCATCAAATTAAATAGCCCACAAGACATTTTATTTTACTTGTTGCTTCGTCTCTTTATTTATAGGTGTATCTTTGTCTTTTATTAACTATGCATCTACAACCTTAAAGTTTCCCATGCCTATATCAATAAAATGTACATTTTCCACAAGGTATACATCTTTGGGGATAGGAGCTCTCTTCTCCTTGATTAATTTGGAATCTCTACCATTAACGAGTATCATGGCATAAGAGAGGTCCAATTTCATGCTTACTCCAACTATTGTTGCCCACTTTCTCAATAAAAACATTCCATATTGGGTTGGAATGTTCACAACAGTCACATTCATTGTATAGTCTTTTATAGGGAAATTTTCTAATCTAAAAGGTACATCCTTCATATTTCCAATTACTAGAACTTCCCTTGAATCCATAGCAAATAATTTCCCATGTGCTTGATTTACTTGTAATCCCAATTCTCTCATGGTTACTTTGGGCATGACATTAGTGGATGTTCCTAAGTCAATCATGCAATTTTTGATTAGTTTATCATTAACCTGTAGAGTAACATAGAAGGGATCCACTTGATTATGGAAATTAGGTAGGGTAGTGCCCAAAAATGCTTCAGGAACTTCAACATGAGTCCCTTTTCATTCAATTCCTTTTAATTTTCCTTTACCATTCTCAAGCAAGGTAATCATCCTTTTTACATCACGGGCTACAACTACTCCATCGATGAGAGAATGTTCCCTCTCCTTATGTTCCTTTATCCTCATCATTTCCAACTGAGGAACTGATACTTTTATTTGGGAAAAAAGTTGGGTCATGTCTACTGGGACATACTTTGGTATACAACTAGGCCGGTCAATCAATATGAGTTGATCACTAGCCTTTTATGATTCCTTGCCCATTGGGATTTTATGTTGACCATTGATTTGTTATTTCCCCTTTTCATTTATCTCTTTATTGTACTTTGACTTGGTATTAACAAGATCAACTCTATTCCAAGGCTTATTAGTGCCCTTTTCTTTAACCTCCTACTACCTAATGGGAGACCCAACTTTTGAACTATCCTTACCTTCCTTTATGAAAATACCACCTAGCTTTCCCTGATCTTCATTAGTTGTCATGTTTCTCATATTGTAATTGCTCTTGACCTAAGCAACAACTACAACAGTTAATGCCCTAATTTCTTCATCTGAGGGCCTTCTTAATTTTATATCAAGTTCAAATTCTACATTGTGGACATTATCAAAATATTCTTCCTCATTATCTAAAAATATTTGTTGAGTATAGCCATGAATCTTATATGTTTTATCACAAACATCCAATTTTGAATATCTTTCATCTAAAGAGTATTCATCACTTACTAAAATAACTCTTGTACACATCATATTTATACCTTGATCTTCACTTTGTGAGTTATCATAATCATCACATGGAGTTTTCCCCTCTTCAAGGACTGAGCAACCATGCATTGTTGAGAAGAATGTGGCAATTGACAAGGACCACACCAATGGGTTTCAATCAAGAAATTTGCACTATTTATTTTCAAAGGATTAAGAGTTTTATTTGGAATAATCCTTTGACTATTTTGAACATACCTACCATTGTGCCAATTAGTGATATAAGGTTGATCTGAGAGCTTAGGCATTTTCTCTTTCCTTTGGTAGTTTATCCTATCATGAGGCAAACCCTTATCATTTTTGGCTACTTTATAACTAATGTCTTTTAAGGCACTTATCACTTTATCAAGTTTATCCTCTAGGGGTACAATTTTATTTTTATTTACTCTAGGATTCTATAGGATCTTGATATCATCCCTCTTGTTTACTTTTCTTGAGGTATTTTTGTTGTTTACAATGTAACTTGCAATCCTAAATGCATCCCTCAAGGATTGAGGGTTCTTATCCCTTAACTCATAACCCATATTTGGATCATAAAGCATTATAATATAAAACTAAGCACAAAGACTCATTGGGCCTCATATATGGGGGAATTTTTTTAAACACCCTATTGAACCTTATGTGAACTCAAATACCAACTCATTCACTTCCTTACTTATGCTTGAAAATTCATTTATCAAAAACCTAGGGTTAGTATTAGTGCCATATTGTTCTCTAAATACCCCCTCTAAATCATCCCAAGACCCAATACTTGCATCTAACAATTTTATGTACCAATCTCTAGCTTCACCAATTAGGGTCTGCATAAATAACTTCATCACACCATCCTCATGTTTAACCTCAAAATCATCCAGCATATTCAAAAAAGTGCTAAGATGTGTTTTATTAGATAAGCAGGGAAGGTCCCTAATCCCATGGTTACAAACAATAGACAAAAAGGAACCAAAAAAAGGTGGGAAACAACACCACCAACAAAAACCAAAAAATAGCAACCAGATTAGCTCACAGGCCATCATTTAACATAATAACCATAGTCCAACCAGTACTAATCAAAAATAGTAAGATTCTACTAGAAAACTTAAATCTACATAAACCATTAATTAAGTCAACAGTGTCCCAGGTGGTATTCCACCATATCATAGCTATTATAAAATAGCAGTCCAAGATTATGAAACAAAAGGACAAAAAACTTTTCTTAGTTATCAAAGCAGCAACAACAAGCCATTAATTGGCTTTCTTCAAAAAGTCCCCATATTTTCCCATGAGAGTGAGGTATTCTCTATAGTCAGGTCCCTCGAATTCATCCAACATCCTCAAGGCATCCAGCTTCCCCTGTTTCCTTAGCTTCCTAGTAATTTTGGATTCTCCAAAAGTAGCTCCTAGCATTGCCCTCCTCATCAGTCTATTAGTTACCTTCATGAGCATAACTAAAGCCTTTTCCATATCTTCAAACTGAACTTGCAGAAAATTTATTCTACTCTTTAAAATTCATTTCTTGAGTCCTTTGTTTTAATATCCATACCCATATCCCCATCATCCTACACATTCTCAACCTCATTCTTTTGTTCCTCAAATTTCTCAATTTGTTCCTTCTCTTCCTCTACCTTATCCTCCTTCGATCCTTCTTCCTCCATCTCATAAGTTGAGTCCTTAAAGTCTATATCCTCTAAATCTTCTTCCTCCTAGGCTTCAAACTCTTCATACTCCAGGTCTTCCTCATCACACAGTCATTTTTTGTTTTCCTTTTTTGTCCTTCGAGGTTTCTTTTTCTAGGTGGGAAGACCTTCTCCCGCCACTCCCTCCACTCCCTTTCCCCTGCAAATTCTCCTTCACCTCCTCATTATGAGTCCCTTCCTCATAAATATTAATGAAATCCCTAGGGTTTAAGTCTCTTTTTGGTTTCTTCACCTTGGGGAGTGTTATGCCTTGCATAACCGCCCCACTTTGATCTGGATCAAAATGGGTCCCCCTTTCTCTTTTCCCTTTTCGCCTTTGGTTTTTTTCCTTAGGCGTTTTCCTTTCCAAGATCTGTCGGAGGCAGAACCGGGACCAATACCGGACTTGGGATTTCTGTCTAAGTTCGGGTTTTGTTCCGGCCCCGATTCTGGTTCCGACAGACCTTGGTTTTCATTTCTTTTGTTCTTTGTCGGAGTCGGGTCCGGGTCCGGGTTTGGAATGTTGAACTTTCTTAGAATTCCTCATTTTGGTTCAGATCCCGGGTCCGACCCCGCCCTTTTTTTTTCCTTTTTGTTGGTCTTGGTCATTTTGTGTCCTTTGCCTTAGGTGTTTCCTTTTGCGGCCTTTGGCATTTTGTTTCCCTTTGTTTTGTTTGTTTGTTTTGGCGGACCCGAAACCGGAATGGCTTCCGAACTTGGAACTTTTTCCAAGCTCCGTTTTTGTTCCTTCCCGGGCCCCAGTCCCGCTGCTTTGTTTTTTTTCTCCCTTACGTGTTTGTTTGCGTCCTTCTGCTTTCCTTGTTCTTTTCGCTTTGTTTCTTTTTACTTCGTCGTGTTGGTTGTCCTCCCCCCCCTTTTTCTTCATTTTTTGTTCCTTTCTTTTCCTCTTTTTGGATGGCGTCAGAGGCAGGTTCGGAACGGAATCTGAACCCGAAACTTGGAGAAGTTTCTAGTTTAGATTTTGGTTCCAACCCCGGTTCCGCCTTGTTCGTTGCTCTGCTCCGACTCCACCGATGTTTTGTTTCCATCCTTTGCATTTTGGGTTTTCCTCGCCGGTGCGGAGCCGGGTTGAGGTATGAACTTGGGAAGTATTGGTTGTTTCCCTGGCTCATTCCCTCCCCAACTCCGGCCCCGGTTCTGGTTTTCTTTTATCCTCGCCCCCACTTGTTTTGAAGAACCGGGATGTCATTTTTGGGTCGTGTTTTTCCCGGGTCCCGGTTCCACCGAGACTTGTTTAAGTTTTGCTTCCCATGCCCGTGTTGGCTCCGCCTCCATCGGGGTTAGGTTTCTTTTGGTAAGAAGCATGATTTTAATGTTTTTTTTTAACGAAGATCTCTTTTTGCAGGGGTCAAATTATGTGCGTGATGATGTGTCTCAAGGATCTCAGCGGGAGTTTTGAGCTCGGTGGAAGGTCTCACCGACTTAGAAAAGTCTCACCAAAATAGAATGGGCCTTCGCCAAAGAAAAGTATCTTCGCCATAAGGTTTGGGCGACCACGGAGGGTCTCACCGAGTACATTTGGTCTCGACGTTTGGGCACAAGGAGGGTGGTCTATCGGTAAGACCACAAAATGTCCTGGCGATAGCAGGGTTTGGTGAAGGAAGCTTCGGTCGGCATAAGTCTCGCCGACCGAAGGGGGTCTTGCCAGTGCGGAAGAGCTCGCAGAGAGGAAGCGGACGCGCCAAGAGGTCTTGGCGAAGTGTGGGAGTCTCGGCGATGCACGGGGTATGAAAGAAATGCATGTCGGTTTAACTAAAGAGGAGTATCCCCGACATAAGGGGTTGCCAAAAATGGATGAATTCGGCACAGCATCTGGCCGAAAGGCAAAGGTCACACCGAAGCCCGAAGAGAACAAAAAGAGCTCAGGAAGACTTGGAACAAACGCAGCAGGTTCGTTAGGATGTCCTACCGATCAACAAAGTCTCGACGACACAAAAGATGAGCTCGGCCAAGGATTATACCTTCGCCAAAAGGTCTTGGTGAAGGAAGAAGGTTACGCCGAAATGAAACAAAAGTCGACCAAAGAGAGGGGCCCACTGACAGAAATAGAGTTCGCAGTGAGAGCGTGTTTTCGCCATATCGTCTGGCCGACGAGGAAGCAGTCTTCTCGAGGGTCTTTACGAGATCGGTATGATCTCTGTGGCTCACCAGAACCTCTCGCCGACTGGCCTGTGCTACGCCGACGAGCTTGCAGGAAGGCGGATCTAGGGAGGAAGGAGCACCAAGTGAGCAAGAAGATGAAGCCATGCTACAAAGGGATAGCTGTAAGGTTTGCTGACAGAGGTAGCTCGACATTAATGGCGATATTTTGGGGCACTCGAGGTAGCTCCGCTGGAGGTCAAAAATAGACACGGAGGCCAGAAATAAGTGTGGTAGCTGCAAAAGATCTACAGTGCACCTCAGGAGACAATCTTCACCGACATAAGACAGTGAGGATTCACATTGAATGCACAACTGACTTTCTACTAAAAGTCTGGACGCCGACCCTCTTGCGACCGACTCTCCCAGGTGTAGATATTTTGTAAAACCCTAAAGCGAGGGACAACACATTCTAGTTTGTACATTATGTATATAAGGCTTTTTCTTGCCTCTTTGTAAAAAAAGGGGGAGAACTTTTGAAGCACTTCTAGGTTAGAAAGTGGTAGGAGTAGAACTGGTAACTAGGAGTTAAATTTCGGATAGACTAATGTACCTTTCAGTTTTCTTAGAGTAAATGGAAACAATTTGGAGCCACAGATTATCTGTACACTGGTGATTGTGCCAACTTTGTAAATGTTGCTTATCTGTCTCATGGGTAGTAGAAGCAACCAGATTTTAATCTACTTCAGATTGTGTTTCAAAGTGGTGTTTGTTTTGAGTTAATCATTTGATTTGGGAAGCTTTCAGGGAATGAAATTTGATTTTGGTTTTATTTAAAATTGTAACTTGCAATCTGCTATTGAAATCAGCACTGTGAATGAAGGAAACTGTGTGTTAGTCACAGGTTAGTTTCATTCTATTTTTTAGTTAGGAATTCCTTCAAAGGCAGCAGGTCTGGTTAATTCGGATGAATTATTATTATTTTCTATCCCAAATCCCTGATCCATTTTTTTCTATTTCTTTGAAAACCCCGGTTAGAGTAGATTTAAATTCATGTTCAACCCACAACAGTCCAAAAGCTCAACACCAGCAGGCCCCTTGAATATTATTGTTACATTGACCACTGAGGGACATCAGCATAGTTGAGATCCAACTACAAAGACCTTGGGAGCTAAGGTATCCATGTGATCATCTTTCTCTTTCAGGAGAAACAGAGAAGCAATTTTTCTGTTTAGCAGTGTTGTTGTGCCATTTGGGACGTCAACAGGAAAATGGCGCTAGAAGGAGGGCCCCTATGAGTGATTTTTGATCATTGTGAGTTGGATTGGGTCAGGTCTTGGAGGACCTAGCTTTGATGGGTAGCCCTTTGTATATACCGGGATTTGTACATGAAATCCCTGGTCATCTGTATGATATGCTTCCTTTATTTTTCCATGACAGTGGGAAAAATGCTTTTGAACATGTCGAAACTTGCAGGCGGATTCTCGCTTTTCTCTAGGTTTTGTATGAGGATGTTGTCTGTCAATTGTTCATCGGAACATTTCAAGGTTCAACAAGACAATGGTATGTTTATTTTCCACCACAATCTATTTATTCATGGGCACAGTTAGAAATCTTATTCTTAGATCAGTTTGGTCCTCGCACACAAGACTACTGGGAGAATTCATCCCTGCAAAATTCAATCACAGAGTCAAGTACCCCACTTGATAATGAAGTTATAACCATATCATCTCTTTTCAGTCATCTTCCAAAGCGTACTCCATTACATCACAATGAAGTTCTAAATGAAACAGTTTATTCGCCAGAATATAATTTTGATGACTTGTTTGGTGAAAAGCATGAAATAGATGTAAATTTAGAGCATAATGGAAATCTCAAGATAGAATCCAGCTTTGTTGAAAATTCTAGTACTAACGAGGGTTGTGAATGAGATGGGGTAAACTCTTCTGATCAAGATGAGAGTCAGTGTGAGGAGGAGGAATCGACAAAGGAACATGGCTCATGTTGGCTGGATATCCCACATACACAAAATCGAATAAGGGAGAAACTAGAAGAGATGGGAGGTCTGAAACTGCCATAACTCATTGGGCCAAGTGGATGTAGGATACATCGAACAAAGCAACACTCTTAGATGGATTGCCATGTCTTCCTGGGAAGGATGGAATTGTACTTCAAGCAACTGATCTCTATTGAATGGATACTTATGGAGGATCCTTGGAGTACGTATCCCATCGATCTGGAAGAAGAAATAGTTAGCACACATGAGAATGATGATTAGTCCATCCAACATGATGAGAACAACTGTGAGAACATGTTGCCTTCTTCCCTATCTTTTGATGACCTTGGTCCTTGCAGTGAGATGGATTCAACAACTGATGAAACTCCTCTACCTAATGCAAACCTGATGGAAGTGGAGAATGGATTCATCGATGCATTCATAGATTCTTTCATGATGGTGAATGAGGAAGAGACACACCTTGATCGGTCAACACAAGAGGATGAATCCACTGATTTAAGCAGTAAATAGATTGGAACAGATAACACACTTCAAGAGCAGATTACCAAGGAATCTTGTGGTTAAAGACAAGGACTCAAATACCCAAATGAAATCTTAAGGGAAGAAATTCAAGTTGATGTGCAGATCAGTCAAGTGTTCCCTGAGGAATTTCATGATGGAGTACATTTGGGTAAAGCAGAAGAATGCCAAGAAAGCAACCAAGAGGTTATCTCAGAAGTTGAATCTCCTCAACATAACGAAGAGAATGAGACAAGCGAGTATCTTCTTGATTTGATTCTAATTGCTCAAATGTGTTGTTGGAAGAAGGTCCTTGCTTAGTATCCATTAATCAATGTGTTCCTAACATTGGTGAAGTTGATGCTAAGTGGCATGTCCTTGCTAATGAGGTGCAGAAATATGAATTAAGAGAGTGTTTTTCTGACTCTGACTCTGTCCATTCAAATGAGTTTGAAGAAGATCCTTGTTCACCATGTGCCCATGGCCCTGACATTAAAGATGATAAGCTGGAGGCAGATTCTCAAACCCTTGAGGATGACCTGTTGCAAGAGAATGTTCAAAGTAAGGAGTCATCTCAAGAACTTCAAAAAAAATTTGACTCCGTGCCCGAGATGAATACACAGATGTTGGTGAATGAGGATCCTAACTGTAAGATGAACTTTGATCCAGTGGTGTTCCATGAGCTGAAGCCATGTGAAGGGGAAATCATACAACACAAGCCTGCATTGGTAACTAGAAATCTTCAGAATCAGGTGGTGTCCTTTCATTATCCTCTATGTTTTAGTAATTTTCAATTTGATTATGGCATCGGGGGTAGTAAAACATGTTTGTGGGTAAATCATGGAAAAAATGAGAACCCGCAACTGATGATATTTCAAGCTTTATGCCCTCAGAATGAACTAATTACACACAAACTTCATATTTCTGAATATAAAGATAAATTTTCTAGGCTTAGAACTGTGCCTAGTAAGTTGAGATTGTTGCACATAATGAAAAATCAGTCAAGACAATGTGCAAATTTTTACAGTCTTGTGTTAGCAAAGCTCAACTTTGGAGTTAGTTTAGGGATAGGATTAGTTAGTTTTATTTTTTTTAGTTTAGTTAGTTATCTTTTATTCATTTATTTTTCCTTACCTGTTCCTTTTGTTCTGCTTGTAGATAGTTGTTTCTCTGTTTGTAAATAATGTGGCTCTTGTTTGTAAATAGTTTGTTGTTTATTTGCTTTTCTTCCTGTTCTTTCCTTCTGTTTCCTTTGTTCTTTGTTTTTTTTTTGGTTTGGTTCTTTGGGGTTGATCTGTTTCTTTCCATTTTGAATTGGTGTTTGTTATCTAAAGCATGCTTTGGTCATTAGGAGAGAAGTAGTTTAGATATTTTTAGGTTCTCTGATTGGAAGATTTTGTCCTCAATTCGTTGTTTCATGCTCGTTTTCAACAAAAATTGTGGAAAGTTTTAAAACAAGGTGCCAAGTAAGTAACTCTCATCAGCTCCCCTGAATCTGTCACAAATAATCAAAGATCATCTCCTATTGTAATGGTACATTTGTCCTAGGACTATGGTGTTGTAAGATTTGAGTGAAAAATTCGATCTTCCAAGCGTTGTTATGAGGTCCATGGTAGTTTTTAACGCAGATCAGATGTTAAACATTTGACATATTGAAAAGAAAAAGAGAATTAAATGAAATATATGAAACTCCAAAAGAAAAGAAAAGAATTATCAAAAGGAGTCAATATGAATGGGTGATTCCAGTATCTCTACCAGGGCTATGGACACCTGACTGGCAGTAGAGCAATGCTATGAGAGAACTAGAGGTATCTCCGTCGGGGCTATGGACGCCTGACTAGCAATGGAGCAATGCCCGGGATATCATTGCACAAAGGAAATCAACTCATGTAGCTCAAATCTTGCACATTGTTGTCCAAAAGATGAGGAAAACTTCATAAGAGAATGATGCACAATCAAGCACACACATAGATTCAAGGGGTTGCCATTGATTGACTTACATTTGAGATTCTAGCTCTACCTTGCTTGTTATAACTGACCCAACTGGAGTTGTCCCATTCATGAACCAAGAGTTCTGGGTAGTTGAATCCTTCAGATTCATGAAAATGGTTAAACCATTTTCCTAGCCGAATCGCCATTTGTTATGCCTTGCATAACCACCCCACTTTGATCTGGATCAAAATGGGTCCCCTTTCTCTTTTCCCTTTTCACCTTTGGTTTTCTGCCTTAGACGTTTTCCTTTCCAAGATCTGTCGGAGGTGGAACCGGGACCAATACCAGACTTGGGATTTTTGTCTAAGTTCGGGTCTTGTTCCAGCCCCGGTTCCGGTTCTGATAGACCTTGGTTTTCGTTTCTTTTGTTCTTTGTCAGAGTCGGGTCCGGGTCTAGGTTTGGAATGTTGAACTTTCTTAGAATTCCTCATTTTGGTTCAGATCCCAAGTCCGACCCCGCCCTTTTTTTTCCTTTTTGTTGGTCTTGGTCATTTTGTGTCCTTTGCCTTAGGTGTTTCCTTTTGCGGCCTTTGGCATTTTGTTTCCCTTTGTTTTTTTTGTTTGTTTTGGCGGACCCGGAACTGGAAGGGCTTCTAAACTTGGAACTTTTTCCAACTCTATTTTTGTTCCTTCCCAGGCCCTGGTCCCGCCGCTTTGTTTTTTTTCTCCCTTACGCGTGCGTCTGTTTGCATCCTTCTGCTTGCCTTGTTCTTTTCGCTTTGTTTCTTTTTACTTCGTCATGTTGGTTGTCCTCCCCCCCCCCTTTTCTTCATTTTTTGTTCCTTTCTTTTCCTCTTTTCGGATGGCGTCGGAGGCGGGTTCGGAACGGAATCTGAACCTGAAACTTGGAGAAGTTTCTGGTTCAAATTTTGGTTCAAACCCCGATTCTGCCTTGTTCGTCGCTCTGCTCTGGCTCCGCCGGTGTTTTGTTTCCATCCTTTGCGTTTTGGGGTTTCCTCGCCAGCGCGGAGCTGGGTCGAGGTATGAACTCGGGAAGTATTGGTTGTTTCCCTGGCTCATTCCCTCCCCGACTCCAACCCCGGTTCCGATTTTCTTTTGACCCTGCCCCCGCTTGTTTTGAAGGACCGGGATGTCGTTTTTGGGTCTTGTTTTTCCCGAGTCCCAGTTCCGTCAGGACTTGTTTAAGTTTTGCTTCCCATTCCCGTGTTGGCTCCGCCTCCGCCGGGGTTAGGTTTCTTTTGGTAAGAAGCATGATTTTAATTTTTTGTTTTGACGAAGATCTTGTTTTGCAGGGGTCAAATTGTGTGCGTGATGATGTGTCTCGAGGATCTTGGCGGGAGTTTTGAGCTCGGTGGAAGGTCTCACCGACTTAGGAAAGTCTCACCGAAATAGAATGGGCCTTCGCCAAAGCAGAGTATCTTCGCCATAAGGTATGGGTGACCACGGAGGGTCTCACCGAGTACATTTGGTCTCGCCGTCTGGGCACAAGGAGGGTGGTCTATCGGTAAGACCACAAAATGTCCTGGCGACAGCAAGGTTCGGTGAAGGAAGCTTCAGTCGGCATAAGTCTCGCCAATCGAAGGGGGTCTTGCCAGTGCGGAAGAGCTCACAGAGAGGAAGCGAACGCGCCAAGAGGTCTTGGCGAAGTGTGGGAGTCTCGGTGATGCGCGGGGAATGAAAGAAATGCATGTCGGTTTAACTAAAGAGGAGTCTCCCCGACATAAGGGGTCGCCAAAAATGGATGAATTCAGCACAGCGTCTAGCCAAAAGGTGAAGGTCACACTGAAGCCCGAAGAGAACAAAAAGAGCTCGAGAAGACTTGGAACAAATGCAGGAGGTTCGTTAGGATGTCCTGCCAATCCAACAAAGTCTCGATGACACAAAAGATGAGCTCAGCCAAGGATTATACCTTCGCCAAAATGTCTTGGCAAAGGAAGAAGGTTACGCTAAAACAAAACAAAAGCCAACCGAAGAGAGGTGCCCACTGACAAAAATAGAGTTCGCAATGAGAGCGAGTTTTCACCATATCATCTAGCCGACGAGGAAGCAGTCTTGCTGAGGGTCTCTATGAGATCGGTATGATCTCTGTGGCTCACCAGAACCTCTCGCCGACTAGCCCGTGCTACGCCGATGAGCTTGCAGGAAGGCGGATCTGGGGAGGAAGGAGCGTTGAGCGAGCAAGAAGATGAAGCCATGCTACAAAGGGACAGCTGTGAGGTTTGCTGACAGAGGTAGCTCGACATTAATGGCGATATTTTGGGGCACTCGAGGTAACTCCACTGGA
Source organism: Sequoia sempervirens (assembly GCA_007258455.2). NCBI lineage: Eukaryota > Viridiplantae > Streptophyta > Pinopsida > Cupressales > Cupressaceae > Sequoia > Sequoia sempervirens. Next base: position 275,340,245 of record VDFB02270651.1, read on the forward strand.
GGTCAAAAATAGACACGGAGGCCAGAAATAAGTGTGGTAGCTGATAAAGATCTATAGTGCACCTCAGGAGACAATCTTCACCAACATAAGACAGTGAGGATTCACATTGAATGCACAACCGACTTTCTGCAAAAAGTCTAGACGTCGACCCTCTTGCAACCGACTCTCCCAGGTGCAGATATTTTGTAAAACCCTAAAGCGGGGGACAACACATTCTAGTTTGTACATTATGTATATAAGGCTTTTTCTTGCCTCTTTGTAAAAAAAGGGGGAGAACTTTTGAAGCACTTCTAGGTTAGAAAGTGGTAGGAGTAGAACTGGTAGCTAGGAGTTAAATTCTGGATAGACTAATGTAGCTTTCAGTTTTCTTAGAGTAAATGGAAACAATTTGGAGCCACAGATTATCTGTACACTGGTGATTGTGCCAGCTTTGTAAATGTTGCTTATCTGTCTCATGGGTAGTAGAAGCAACCAGATTTTAATCTACTTCAGATTGTGTTTCAGAGTGGTGTTTGTTTTGAGTTAATCATTTGGTTTGGGAAGCTTTCAGGGAATGAAATTTGATTTTGGTTTTATTTAAAATTGTAACTTGCAATCTACTGTTGAAATTAGCACTGTGAATGAAGGAAACTGTGTGTTAGTCACAGGTTAGTTTCGTTCTACAGTTTAGTTAGGAATTCCTTGAAAGGTAGCAGGTTTGGTTAATTCAAATGAATTATTATTCTTTTCTATCCCAAAGCCCTGATCCATTTTTTTTCTATTTCTTTGAAAACCCCGGTTAGAGTAGATTTAAATTCATGTTCAACCCACAACAGTCCAAAAGCTCAACACCAGCAAGCCCCTTGAATATTACTATTACATTGACCACTGAGGGACATCAACATAGTTGATACCCAACTACAAAGACCCTAGGAGCTAAGGTATCCATGTGATCATCTTTCTCTTTCAGGAGAAACAGAGAAGCAATTTTTTTGTTTAGCAGTGTTGTTGTGCCATTTGGGACGTCAACAGGGAGTTCTAGTAGCAAAGGCAAGTTTTTTCTTTTGTCCAACATAGCTCTAATGAGCTCAATTTCAAAAACTATTTTTTCCTCACTCTTCTACGACACAGGAGTTGAGGGGTTAGAAACATTGGCCATAGGGGACTAGATTTTTGTAGGGATAAGCACCCTCCTAGCAGAGACAATAGGAGGTGGCCAGGGGTTAGGTTACACAGCAAGGATTTCAACAGTAGCAGTATTTTCATCAACAAGTTGCTCCTCATTATCCTCTTCAATACAGTCGGGATTCTCATTTATACCAACCAAAGGGTTTCCATGAGGATTCAACACCAAAGCATACTTATACAGGGTTAAAATCAGACCTTGATGAAGGGGAGGACTAGAACCCTTCTCAATATTGAGTTGCAGGGAGGACAAGTGCTAATATTTTCTTCACCACTGATTGCATCATTTCTTGATAATATAGCAAGGTATAACCTTACTTCATTAGGAACTTGATTGGGATACCCAGGAATTCCAAAAAAATCAAGTTGTCTATATCTATCCATTTTCAAAGGCATCCTACCTAGAGTATTTCCCATCATATGATTTTTTTGACCACCTTGATTCATAGGGACATTCTATTATATGTATGGATTTTGGACTACTGGTATACCTTGACCCCCTATGTTTGATGGGGTATTATAATGTGACTAAGAACCCATTAGATTTTTTCCTTGAGTATTTTACACATAGGAACCAAACCCTATGTTATGTCACATAGTTTTTCGATGGGACACTCTTCCTATGCCAAGACCTTAATGTTGATGATAACTATTATTTGTTTGAGAACCTAATGAGACACCAATATTCATAGTCATAGAACTGGTACCAAGAATATTTTGTGAAGTGGAAGGGATGGTATTCCCTTGAGAAACATTTGTCACACTAGTTGTAGTGTTCTAAACTTATGATGTAACATTTGGCTGAGGGTTACTCTAGGTGTTTATGTGGGAAGTGTTAAAAGGAACACTTATCTGATGGCTACTTCTAGCCTAGTTTTGGGATGTTGATACAGTGGTATTATTTGTTTGATTAGAATTTTTCATAATTTCCACTCTTCTTTTGATCTCATCTCTCCTTTTTGCTACTTATCTAATTCTCTATTGTTCTAATATATCCAACTCTAATTGTAAATCATTAGTTTCTCTTAACAACTCATCTTTAGTTTGAGTTGTGTTTCTCAGGATAAGAGCTTGTGAAGAAACTAGAGGAGCATTAGTTGATAAATTTTGGGACATGACTATTGTAAAGTGAGGCTCAATAGGATTTTAAAAGGAAAAAGTATGATATTTTGAAGCTGTAGGATTGGTATAAAGTTATTGTATCACAAAGTTTCTCAAATAATTGTTTTGGTCTAAGAGACCTTGTTCAAGATCACTCCCTCTCTGATATGGTGCTACATTTCCCATTTGTTCAACCACTCTTTATGAATTTGGAGGATTTTTTCCTAATAATGGTGTATCCAATGTATCTTCCTCATTTAGAGGAACATATCTACTTGGTGAATTATCATAACTATCATTACTATGAAATATATAACCAATATTCTTATTAAAAGTAGGGTCTGACTTACTTGCTTATTTTTTTTCCATGTTGACTTGTTCTTTGAAAATTCTCCCTCAAGTCTCCTTGTAGGGTTAGCTTTGTAGAGGGATCTTCGACTATGCATGATGATGATAACCTCCTAAAATTTTCTTCTTTGTACTGGACCCTCAAAATGTCAGAGTCTCTACCCAAATTAAATGGAGTAACAATCTTCAAGAATTTCAATAAGACTCCATTCTTCACAACTTTCTAAAACAACTTTACCGCGGATGACTTTTAAACAAGACTCTCGACTCTATCCTCTCAAAAATACAAACTACTAGGTAGAAAATTTTTGTCCCCAATAGAGGCTCATATGGGGCAGAGTAATTTTTCAATTGTTAACCAAAGATTCCTTTAGTTTATCCCCACTAGAGTCACCAATCTATTGGTGTTTCCCGTTGATTGTCTAGGTTTTCCTAAAGGTTAGCCAAACCTTATAATTAGAAACCCCAAGTCAGTAGAAAAAGAACAGGAGATTGATTTTATATTTTTCTCCTCTAAACTTTAGGCTTTGCAGAACCAAGGTGGGTTCCCCTATAACATCATTCAATATATAAAAATTATTTACAATGATGGCTTTGATAACATATTATTTACACTAATATTGTAGAAGGTAGCTTGACTAGATAAATCATTTATAGGACCCTCTATATGCTCTATATTAGTTTGTTTAGTGTGGATTTGAGCATAAAACATAAAATTACAATAAAATAAAGATTTTGTATTTTGTATTTTGTATTTGATTCTTCCTTAACCTTAAACTTTGCGAATTATTTTGGCGAGTGTCTTATCCACAACAGAGTCAAGAAACAAAATAAACTTCTACAACAAACCAACTCTTGGTTTCTTATAACCTCACTTCCTTACAATGAGAAACCAAAAAACTAACATTATCATACTACTTACAAATTCCTATTGTATTTACACAACCTCTAATGAATAAACTAGAAGCAAAATTATTCCATTCTTTGAATAGAAGCTAACAATTTAAGCATCCATAATATAATATATGATATGAAAACCATAAATAATCCTTGATTATATTGATTCAAGAAAGAGTGTGCACAATACTAGATATTATGATAAATTGATACTCAAATTTGAGATAATACATAAAGTATTTGAGTCATCTATCATTATTACATAGCAAAATTACAACATTTCTTATATGCGTTTTCAAAAGATTTAACTATACAACCTAATTCTATACAAATACTTACAAAGACTAAGAATCAGAACCCTTTGAATGAGGCTCATAATTTCATTTTATAACACAGGGGAAGCAACAAGAAAAACCCTCATCCACTGCATGGGTTTTCAAAAGACAAAATATAAACGGTGGCATTAAACAAGTGGTCAAAAGCATTCATAATGCGTAGGGAGATTACAAAAATATATTGGAAACCCTTTAGAATATCTATATAGGAGTATGTCATCAATTTCTTCAAAATGATCTTCTGTAGATGGTAGGATGTCCCTAACATTCATTATCTAAAAGGCCTATATAGCAGGTATACCTAGTCAGTGGGATTCAATTGAAATACAACTCAAATCTCCCATTTTATATTTTTCTTTATTAGTTATTGATGTTTTGCATACCTTCCCTAGTATAATACCAACTAATCTAAGGGGTCAATTATTTTGAAAAAATCATCAAAAATCATCAAGCACCATTATTGGCCAAGATCTTTCTAATAACCAAAATCTAGGGCACAATACATGGAAGGGGCTATATACCAAATGATTGATTATAATTTCATCTCAATCCCTAAACATCCCTTCTAAAGGCCATTCATGAGCAAGAAGAAAGTCAACATTATACAAATATTGTCGATACTTAGTATCAAGTGTTACACTATTCTCTTTCCAAAAGACCTCTATGTTATGATTGGCATTAATCAACTTATCTTAATAAGTATTGAATAAATCAACATCAATTTTGTTGTCTTTACAAATTAAGAGGAGGAGAGTGGGGACCAATTCATTGAAATTCTCACTCCATTCATTCAAATTTTTATCTCCCTATCATCCTTCATTAGGCGAGGCATAATCCTGGTTTCAATATGCTCAAAATAATTGAGCTTCACTTGTGCACTTTCAATTACCTTATCCATATATTCTCATGACTCTCATGTTGTCTTGGCCAAGGTGTAAATGAGAAGAATATTTGGTGGAGGGTCAGGTGAATTAGCAAATCCTTTGTACATACCTTCTAAAAAAAAAAATTTGGGGTCCACTTAGTCAAAATTCCTTTAAGTCTATCTCAATCCCCATTTACCCTGATAATAACACCTTTCAAATTTATGTATGTTGTATAAGCATCATCCAATATCCTTAAAATATTGGACAATTCATGCTTCAAAATGTATGGTACTATACGTAGATTTTCCTTATATTGGGCCTCTTGAGCATTCCTTATATACTCCATCATTTGGATCTTCTCCTTAAGTTCTTCATTTTTTAGGTTTCAAATTTTTCAGAGGTGTTGCTAAAGAGGAACCTATTTTTTGTGCACTAATGTGAGGAAATGTTGCCTAAGAATCTTGCATTTTTAATTTTTTATGCTCTACAGTTAGTGCTACATGGTCCTTCAACAAGTCATCATTCATATCATGTAGCCTTCAGGCAGTTGCTTCATTAAACTTAGAAAAATCCACCATTAATGAGGTTGCTTCAAGTGCAGAAGAAACTGACAACCTCTTTACAATTAGGCTTCCTTTTATGTCCTTTGATGCTTCAACAACATCTGGTTTATTTGTGTTTAGGAATAGAGCTCATATTGCAAGGGATTTTGCAAGAATGAATATTTTTTCATTGATGTCAATTGGTTAACTAGTTGTTATTGTCATTGATGTCATGGATGAAGGTTATTTGTTGTATATGTCGATGATATTGAGAAAATTGTAATGAAGAAAGGTTGTAGGTATTTAGTGATTGCTTTGGGTTTTTCTCTGGGATTTTCTCCTATGATTGGGTGGTTCATATATGTTTATCATGGTTGTTGGAAGTTTCTATATCCAAATTTTGGGGTTCTGGATCGTTGTACAGTGCGAGTTATGTTCACTAGTTGTGAAATATGTTTTTCAACGTCTCTAGCTGAGGTCCAAGAGAAGTGTAGTTGCTCTAAATTTCTTCTTGTTTTAGTTTTATGACTTTTGGTTCTAGAGATTAACTAATATGTCCGCATTGAAGATAATTTTGTTGTCTAGAAAGATTAGATTGTGCTAAGGTTGCATGTGTTTAATTGTTTTGTGTTTTACACTGGTTTGGCTGAACTTTTGTTAAACACTACTTGTGAAGTTCATGAAGTGTGTTGGGACTTATTTATGTCCTCATTAAGCATGTTTTTGGGTCACCCTCATTCTAATTCCACCTTAGAATGTTTTGCCGTTGACCTAATTTGAATTTGTAAAATCAAATGGTGTGTGTGGCCAACTTTGGACATGTTTCAAAGTGGAAGATAGTATAAATATAGGATGAGATATTGGTGAAAGGTGTGTGTTGTGTGGTCTCACAACATGCCCCAAGACTATAAGACTTTGGGACTCAAGTGAAAATTAACGCTTATGGCAGGTGCTAGCAAGTTGAAAAGATCACCGAAAGTAAAGAGCAAAGAGAAATTTTTAAAGAAGGAGTACTTCATAATGTAGTGTTCCGGATACTCGATGCCGGGAATGTTAAAAAGGAAAAAGGTAATATAAATGTTGAGCAAAGTGTTATGGTCTGATAGTCGAGGTCCAATAAAGATGGATGTTTCGATAAAACCAAATTTTAGGGAAATTCACGGGTAAAGTTGAATACCGGGTATCAGGTATCAGGTAACGATGCAAAGTAAAGTTTTAAAATATTAAGGTTATCCAAGAAGTCTGATAGTCCGGTAATCCGGTATATAAAAGATAATTACAAAAGAATTAGTGATTTTTCAGAAAGCATGTTATTTGTGATGGATTTATATGATAAAAAATTTAATGATGGTTTTATTTACATGAGATTTTTATAAATGTTTTTTTAAGGGATTTAATGAGTGGAATTTGTGATCATAGGAGAAGCAGATTGCAATGTAGAGTTCGGGTATGGACAGTCAAGAAAATTTGAATCAAGGATAGAATCATATCTAAATTGGGTTGCATATTCTGGGAAGTTATATGCAGAGGGGCTTGAATCCACCAGAATACCAGGGATCCCGGTATTTCACATATGGTGAGAGAAAGCGCCAACCTCTGAGGAAGCCTATTCTTGAGAGTAGAAAGCCCCAGGAAAAACAAAAGTGTAGGAACAAGATGATGAATTAATCATTTTGAATATATGGGAAACTCCTACACACTATCCTGATTCAAGTTATTATCCTAGCGATAATAAGATGAAAAACCCGAAGGACTTCAACATGTAGATGAAGGTTGACCTTCGTTGACTTCGTTTGCAATTATCTTACCAATCACCACATTCCATGTTCCTTGATGTGATTCATCCCTTGGATTTCCTCTCATGTATTTTTCTTATCCTACTTGTGTATTACTTCTATAAAAGGCCATGGGATACTTCTTTTTAAGTTAATTTCAGAATTTGTGGATGTCGGAAGAGCCAAAACTTATTTAAGTTTTGTTCTTTTTTCCTATTTTTTGAATCATTCTGGACTAAAAACTTGTATGCACATAGAATTTAATCAATATCAAAGCCAATTTTATAGCTACCTATCTCATGAATTTTTGTAGCTGGTTTTGTTAGTTCAATCAAACAAGACTGTGTGTTGCGTTATTTAAGGGTGCATTGGTGCAGGAGCACCCTAGCAAGTACATGCCTCCATGAGGAAATCTTAGGATTTTGGTTTAAATCTAGTGTTTTTATGTTGTAATAAGGCCCAAGAGGCCACATTAATGATGTAATATGTCCTAGGAGGTCATTTGGGGTTCATATTTTAAATATTGCAAAAATTGCAAAATGTTGTCAAAATTATTATGGCAAAAGTGGAAAAAAGGAAAATAGAGAAGTTGAAGGGTCAAGGAGGTTAAAAGACATTTTGAATCAGTTGATTTAGTTGTAGGAAATTTAAAATCCTTTAATAATTCCATTTACATCCTTTGTAAGGTAGAATTGTGGATTTGGAGAAGAATTGAATAAGAAATGAGACTGTTTTGTGCAAATCTCCAACATTTTCTTTCATTTCAGGCCATTGTACGGCCATGTACTGTGCATAAACCCACTTCTCCTCCATTGAAATTAAATTTCATGTAAGTATAATTTGATATGCATTTTTTTTAATAAATTTCATTAAGTTGTGTGTAAGTTATGTTGGATTCTTTGAAGGCGGATTAAAACCCTGATATAGGGTAGCATTGGGACTTTAAAATTGCATAACTACACTTTTAACTATGGGACCTGTAAAATTTTGAAAAGGAAGGTAATAATTTACTCTTCAAGATTCCAAAACCTTAAGGCCAAAAGATGAATTCTTGGGCAATTAAGTTGATGCCCTATACTATTAAAACAAAGTTCTTGAGGGTAAATGAAGCCCTTAGGGGCTAGAGCTCATTGAAATAGTGTTGATAAAGCATGGGAATTGTTTCATTAAGCATAGGTAGGTGTATTTTGATCTATTGGAAGCATTGGAAAGATTTGGAATGGAGTGGGGGAATGACTTTCAGTAAACCCTCACCTTTTGAGGATGATTTTAAGCATTGAGCAAGGGTTTAATCAATTGCTACATTGGTGAGTGATCTATTTGTTGAAGATTGATGATTTAGCAGTTTTGCAACTTGACTAAAGATTGTCCATGGTCATTTGATGATGAGGATTTGTTTTGGTGGGACATTCTTTGTTATTTAGGCCTAATTGAGCCTATTTTGATGTGGGATAGTCATTTTACTATTAATCTTTTCAAAGCAATAGTATGTGATGTTGTAGTATGTTTAAATATGCATTAATGCATCCTTGAAAAGGTAACTTGTCTGTGGAGATTCAGTGTGATTTAGGAGATATACCCGCTTTTAACAAAATGGACTACTACAAGAAAATGAGTGTTTAGGGTGTAAAGGTTGGAAGAATTGATGAATCAGGGATTTCTGAGATTGTTATTGGTTTGATCTTGTCTTAAAACATGATGTTCAAGGTGTTTTATGAGATCAGTGAGTGTATTGGTTTATAGTTCCTTTTGTTGTGTCTTTGTGCCTTGTGAAATCAAGTTTCTTCAAAGAAGTTGAGTTGATGAAACCTTGGCATTGCATCAATTGGTATCATAGCTTAGAAGGTCTGGGCAAAGAGAGTTTGGAGTTTTTTTATGTTTGTTTTTGTGCAGGTTGAAGAGAGTACCTGATTTCCAAAAGCCTAGGTAGAGGAAAAGAGAAGAAACCTAGGTGAGGAAAACACAAATTGGAAGCAAGGTTGAAGGCACTTGCTTCAAGAGAAGATGGATTTTTTGAGAAGATGTTTGTAGGCTGAGGGTTCACAAAAGAAGAAGCAAGAAGAAAAAGAGAGGAAGAGGAAAGAGGAAAAGATGAGGCAAATAGAGGTTGAGAAAGAGATAAGAGAAATAAGGTAAGCTATGGAAGAGATGATAAGAAGGAATGAAGATGAGATGGAGCAGTTGATCAAAAGAGCACTTAGTTGGCATTTGACAATTAAGAAGAGAAGAGTTGTATGGCCTATTCAAAGGTTGATACAAAAAAGAAGAAACATGAAGGCATTAGAATCAGAAATGAAGATGATAGAACCTTTGATAGAGGTAGGAGAGGAGCAAGCCAAAAAAGAAGAAGAGTATGAAGAGAAAGGAAGGAAGATAGAGGTTGAAGCCATCCCCAAACATGAAGATGACATTGTAGTAGAGGTAAAGGATCATATTTTTGAGGGAAATGATGAATCCCTCATGAAGAGTCAAAATGAGTTGAAAATGCATGATGGTATTGTAGAGACACTATATCACTTCCTCATTGTGATAACACTTTTGATGAGGAACAAACTAATGTTCAAGATGTAACAGATGGAAGAAGAAGGAAAAAGATTTGAGACAAAGATTGTGACACATCAGAGCATGAAGGAGCAGATTCAAGGAAGCAAGACAAAGTGGAGACAAGTTGGCATAGACCAACTAAAGCCAAAAGTAAAGATGAAGATTAAATGGAGTTGTTTCAAGAAGAAGAGTATAAAAGACTACAAGGAGGATCATTTAATGATGAATACTTGTTACTACATTCAATCCAAGAGGACTTGGAGTTTTCATTTGGTCGGGAGTATGGTGCAGGAGCACCCTAGCAAGTACATGCCTCCATGAGGCAATCTTAGTTTTTTGGTTTAAATATAGTGTTTTAATGTTTTAATAAGGCCCAAGAGGCCACATTAATGATGTAATATGTCCTAGGAGGTCATTTTGGGTTCATGTTTCAAATATTGCAAAAATTGCAAAATGTTGTCAAAATTGTTATGGAAAAAGTAGAAAAAAGGCAAAATGGAGAAGTTGAAGGGTCAAGGAGGTTAAAAGATAGTTTGAATTAGTTGATTTAGTTGTAGTAAATTTAAAATCCTTTAAAAAGGCCATTTGAATCATTTGTAAGGTAGAAGTGTGGGTTTGGAGAAGAATTGAATAAGAAATGAGACTATTTTGTGAAAATCTCTAGCATTTTCTTTGATTTCAGGCCATTGTACGACCATGTACTATGCATAAACCCACTTCTCCTCCATTGAAAATAAAATCCCTATAATTCTACTTTGATATGCATTTGGTTTTAAGAAATTTCATTAAGTTGTGTGTAAGTTATGTTGGATTCTTTGAAGGTAGATTAAAACCCTGATCTGCGATAGCAATGGGACTTTAAAATTGCATAACTACACTTTTAACCGTGGGAATCTCCTGTAAACTTGTGAAAAGGAAGGTAATCATGTACTATTCAAGATTCCAAAACCTTAAGGCCAGACGATGAATTCTTGGGAAATTAAGTTGATTCCCTAGAATGTTAAAACAAAGTTCTTGAGGGTAAATGAAGCCTTTAGGGGCTAGGGCTCATTGAAATAGTGTTGATAAAGCATGGAAACTATTTTATTAAGTATAGGTAGGTGTATTTTGATCTATTGGAAGCATTGGAAAGATGTGGAATGGAGTGGGGGTATCACTTTCAGTAAAAGCATGATTTTAAGCATTGAGCAAGGGTTTAACGAATTGCTACATTGGTGAGTGATTTTTTTGCTGAAGATTGATGATTTAGGAGTTTTGCAACTTGACTAAAGACTTTCCATGGTCATTTGATGATGAGGAGTTGTTCTGGTGGGGCATGCTTTGTTATTTAGGCCTAATTGAACCTATTTTGATGTGGGATAGTCATTTTATTGTTAATCTTTTCAAAGCAATAGTATCTGATGTTGTAGTATGTTTAAATATGCATTAATGGGTCCCTGAAAAGGTAACTTTTCTATGGAGATTCAATGTGATTTAGGAGATATACCCGCTTTTAAAAAAATGGACTACTACAAGCAAATGAGTGTTTAGGGTGTAAAGGTTGGAAGAATTGATGAATCATGGATTTCTGAGATTGTTATTGGTTTGATCTTGTCTTAAAACATGATGTTCAAGGTGTTTTATGAGATCAATGAGTGTATTGGTTTATAGTTACTTTTGTGGTGTCTTTTTTCCTTGTGAAATCAAGTTTCTTCAAAGAAGTTGAGTTGGTGAAACCTTGGCATTGCATCATGCATGCAGAACCTACTCAGTGTCCAAAGTAAAACCCCCTTCTTTAAAATATCACACCATTTTCTATGTAGTTGTGAACCAATCTAGTGAAGTATAAAGTATTTTTCTTTGATTTGATTAACTCTTGGGGCATGCATGGAGAATAACTGGGAGAAATTTTATTTTTTAGTATTTTTATGCTTTATTTTAGATTAGATGTTTAAATTCTTGAAAAATGTTTTAAAAAATAGATGAAAGAATTGAAATTATTGTAAATCTTTCATTTCTTATGAAATTGTTGAATGCTTAAAGCTAAATCTACTTAAGTGATAGAAAAATTGTTTATGTTCATGAAATATTATTGTAAATCTTTTGATTTCATGATATTATTTTATGATTGAACTAAAAACTTGGTACTGAATGTTTATAATTTTGATCAACCATAGACCCCTTGAGATTAATAGCAATATCACATCATACCCTAAAGTGAACCTAGTATGGTCAAGACCTGACTACCAAAGCCTTTGGATTAATCTAAGTCAACCTTTTCCTATAACATGGACACCTTAGGTTTCCCTGGTTAAGTCTTTCAAGTAAAGATAGGTTCTTCACAGTTTTCCTGTGAGAACTTTATCTACACTGTTGTTGCGAGTGACATCATCATCAACAATAATTGGCACTAGAAGGAGGGCGGTGCGGAATTTATGTTAGTTCTGAGTTTAAGAGATAGCTTGTAAGGAAAAAGTCTAGTGCAAGCTGGTATTTCAAAATGGAAGTTGAAAAACTTTGGAAAATTCTTAACTAGAAATTATATCCTTTGAGTTTATTCACCTTTGGTAGAGTCACCAAGTGTAGAATTCTTGATACAACTGATCGTAGTGAGCTTGATTGTGAATTTTTCTTGTAACTAGGGTAAGTTTGGTTATGTGTAAGGTGATTTTTTTAATGGAAGAAGTTTTAACTACTAGAAGAAAGGGACTGTTAACGAGAAAGAGTGTAACCCTAGTGGAATTGAAAATTTTAAAAATTTAACTAATATATCAAAATGGTTTGATAACTGCAATTGTTATAAAGAAAATATTAACATTTTGCAGGAAGATAGGTGAGAATGTTGAGATTCAAAAACATCACATCAAAAATGGGGAAACGGCGTCGATGATTCATCATTCTCTTTATACATGGAAAACACAAGTGAAGAGAAGGAGTGGGAAAATCGAGTGGGAGATGCATGTTTTATGTTCCAAATTGAGAATTTGCAAGCTAAAAAGGGAAATTTTCCTGATTGTATGCAAGATATAGAGTATCAAATTTTTACTTTTTCTCTCTCTTATAACAATATAAATTGTGATATTTCTTGGTCTAACAAAGTTCAAAGTGAAGACAGGATCGAAGACATGAAAATTTTTGGAGGAGAATAAAATCAAGAAATGGACACAACCATTCATGGAATTGAGGAGAGCAAAGAGGGAAACCATGAACCAGGGCTGGATGAAGGTAGATTATTGCTTATTCAGAAGAAGTGTGTGCAATCAACCTTTAATGAGGTTTTTTTTATACATATGAGCCAAGTCATTGGTAAGTACACCTTTGAATTTACGTTTGTTAAACGTGGAAAATTTAAAAGAATTCATTGCTACAGTAGGAAATTTGAAATTTGTTTGAATGAGTTCAAGGATGAACCTAATTTAATTCATACTAAAACAATAATGGAAATAGTCATTGAAATTAAAATAAATTGTTTTATTAGGGTTAGTCGTTTGTTAGATTAGAGTTTTGGTTAGTAGGGATAATTTTCTTTTTGTAGGGTTTGTTTTGTTTTGTTTTCATTTTCTTTTCTTTTGTTTTCTTTTGTTTTCTTTCTTTTCTATTCGGCCCTTTGCATTAAAAAATTATGTTTAACTTATCATACACATGAGAATTAATTCAAAAATTTGTAACATTGTGTTGTGAAATGTAAAATGATGAAACCATAGACAGTAAATACACGTTTTAAAATGTACAACAAAGCTATATATGTGTGTATATGACGTATATACATGGAAGTATAAAAATTCTTGCTGTAAAAAGATCAAAAAATAAAAAGAGGTAGTTGAGCTGCAGATAGGAATAGCCATTCAGTCAATCTGGGATGCCTCATCCATCAGGGCTTAATACCCTACATAGGAAATTTTCCGGTGAGCTTCAAAATCAAGAATATCGAGGTCAGAAAGGAAAGGCCAAAGTGGAACCATTTCCCCGTGTTCCAGGAACTGAGGAATATCATCCATGGAAGGAATCCCAATGGTCAAATGTGCAACAAATAGAATAGTATCCAGATTCTCCAAATATTTAGGTCGCACCATCAAATTTGTAGCCGAGCGAACATCTTCAACAGGAAGCCCAATATCCAAGAGTGATGCTATGAAGCAAGAAGCCAAGTTGGAATAGAACCAGTAGTAACCTCTATATTCCACATATTTTTCCCCAAGGACTAAGCACAAGTTTGGCACAGTAAACCTAGTTTCTGAATGAAGAAAACCTTTTCAAGCCTTTAAGTCATGATTCAACCCAAGAAAACATTTTGGCGGAGAGAGCAGGTCAAACAAATGGGAGTATCCATTACCTAGAAGCAAGCAAGCACTAGCAGACAACAAAAAATGCAAAAAAAACAAAAGAAGGAAAAGTAAAAAGTGTGAAGAATTCGAGAGAAGTGTGGAATTTATAGAAAACCATGAGGAAGTTATAGTACATAGTTGCCTGGATTGAAATCTTGGAAATCATAAGCAAGGTGACAACTGTATGAGTTTCTCCATAGTAGAATGTTAAATCAAATTAATTTTTACACACAATTGGTGACAATTTGCTTCAAATTCGCCCAGTACAAAGATTGTGAATCAAGCAATTTAAAGATTTTGACATTAATGGTGGTCATTTCATTGTGTTTTTATTAAGCCTTATTAATCATGGAGGTGCTTATGTGTGTGAAGCAAAAAGGAAAATTAAGCCAATGAGGCAGCACACGTCATCACCTGTGAAATTTGAAAGAGATAATACGTGTGCATTGAGGCATGCAAATTGAATGTAGAATAATATGATCATGTTTAATTATCATCATGACATTTTTTATCCATTAATGTGGTGCAGCGCCATCAAATCATAATTGCTAGCCAAGTATTTAGTATTTTCCATAAAATTTGATCGACAAAGGGTGGTAACTAATGGTTCTAAATTTATATTTAAATTTGGTGATTAAATTGCTTGCTGCTAATTTTAATTTATGCATATCTTCTAACATATAGCAAGTTACAATTAGCTAGGATTTGGCATAAAAGTGGTAAATTTTAGCCGAAAATACACACCAACAGGGAATTATTAAATGAGTTTTTGGGTAGTGAAACAATGAAGGGATTTGCATTGAATGAAAAATCAAAAGGTAACCTTTTCTACCACTGTAATTCCCAACCTAATAGCGGGATTCATTTCTTGCAAGTTGAAATGAACTATCAATGAAATATAAAAAGAGAAAAATGAGCTATCAATGAAATATCAAAAGATAAAAAAAAAAATCAACTCTTTAGGCTATCCAAATATCTCTACCAGGGCTATAGACGCCTGGCTAGTAGTAGATATATGCTTGGGGGAATTATAGAGATAACCTTTTCGGGGCTATGGACGCTTGACTGGTAGCAAGGCTCTATCCCTCGTTGGCTTTGGAGAATTACCATATTATGTAGTTCAATGTCAATGAACTGATTTTTTTCACTAAGTTCCAGAAATTGGAATTAATCAAAGCACACACGAATATTTTTGGAGGAATTTTACTATTTTTATGTCAGAATCTAGGTAAAGGTAAAAATTTATTGTTTTAAAATATGAATAAATTATAATTTACAACTGGTGATTTAATCTCAAGTTTTGGTTTAAATTTGGTTTTATTGGTTGCAAATTATTGTGTGGTCTCACAACACACCCCAAGACTGTAAGACTTGGGGACCCACGTGAAAATTAACGCTTATGGCAGGTGCTGCAAGTTGAAAATATCACCGAAAGTAAAGAGAAAAGAGAAATCTTTAAAGAAAGAGTACTTCGTAATGTAGTGTTCCAGATACCGAATACCATGAACCGAGAATGTTAAAAATGTAAAAGGTAATATAAATGTTGAGCAAAGTGTTTTGGTCTGATAGTCGAGGTTCAGTAAAGATCAAAGTTCCGGTAAAACCAAAGTCTGGGGAAATTCATGGGCAAAGCTAAATACCAGGTACCGGGTAACGATGCAAAGTAAAGTTTTAAAATCTTAAGGTTATCCAAGAAGTCTGATAGTCCGGTAATCTGGTATATAAAAGATAATTACGCAAGAATTTGTGATTTTTCAGAAAGCGTGTTATTTATGATGGATTTATATGATAAAAAATTTAATGATGGTTTTATTTACATGAGATTTTTTATAAATATATTTTTTAAGCGATTTATTGAGTGGAATTTGTGTTTGTAGGACAAGTAGATTGCAATGCAGAGTTCGGGTATGGATAGTCAAGAAAATTTCAATCACGGATAGAATCATATCCAAATTGGGTTGCATATTCTAGGAAGTTATATGTAGAGGGGCTTGAATCCACTAGAATACCAAGGATCCCGGTATTTCACATATGGCGACAAAAAGCTCCAACCTTCGAGGGATCCTATTCTCGAGAGTAGAAAGCCCCAAGAAAAACAAAAGTGTAGGAATAGGATGATGAATTAATCATTATGAATATATGGGAAACTCCTACACACTATCCTAATTCAAGTTATTATCTTGGCGATAATAAGAAGATAAAAAACCCGAAGGACTTCAACGTGCAAATGAAGGTTGACCTTCGTTGACTTTGTTTGCAATTCTCTTACCAATCACCACATTCCACATGCCTTGATGTGATTCATCCCTTGTATTTCCTCTCATGTATTGTTCTTATCCTACCTGTGTCTTACTTCTATAAAAGGCTAGGGGATACTTCTTTTTAAGTTAAGTTCAGAATTTGTGGATGTCAAAAGAGCCAAAACTTCTTTAGGTTTTGTTCTTTTTTCCTGTTTCCAAATCATTCTAGACTAAAAACTTGTATGCACATAGAATTTAATCAATATCGAATCCAATTTGATAGCTACCTATCTCATGAATTTTTGTAGTTGGTTTTGTTAGTTCAGTCGAATAAGACTGCATGTTGTGTTGTTTACGGGTGCATACAGAACCTACTCAGTGTCCAAACTAAAACCACCTTCTTTAAAAGCTCGCACCATTTTGTATGTAGTTGGTAAGAAATCTGGTAAATTATAAAGTGGTTTGCTTTGATTTGATTAACTCTTGGGGCATGCATGGAGAATAACCGAGAGAAAATTTATTTTTTAGTATTTTTATGCTTTATTTTAGATTAGATGTTTAAATTCTTGAAAATGATCAAAAAATAAATGCATGAATGGAAATTATTGAAAATATTTCATTTCTTATTAAATTGATGAATGCTTAAAGCTAAATCTATTTAAATGATAGCAAAATTGTTGATGTTCATGAAATATTATTGTCAATATTTTGATTTCATGATATTATTTTATGATTGAACTGGAAACTTGGTACTAAATGTTTATAATTCTGATCAACCATATAACCCTTGAGATTAACAACAATATCACATCATACCCTAAATTGAACCTATTATGGTCAAAACTTGACTACTGGATCCTTGGGATTAAGCTAAGTGTACCTTTTTCCTATAACACAGACACCTTAGGTTGACCTAGTTCAGTCTTTCAAGTAAAGATAGGTTCTTCATGGTTTTTCTGTGAGGAATTTATCTACATTGTTGATGTGAGTGACATCATCGTCAACAGTGTGCAAAGAAATAGAGCAAGATAGATGTGATATAGATGTGAAATAGAGTGTGTGGTTGAGAAAATTAGTGTGAAATCCTAATGGCAAGTTTCTGCATGCAGTGAGTTGAATATGTACTTTATCACTCAAGCATGTTTGCAAGTTTGTGAGTGAATTATGGTGGAAATATCTATTGCATTGATATTTTCTTCTCTCTGTAACAAATCTCTTCTATCTTCTTTGTATATGTGTGGAAATGAGCCCTCCAGGTGGTTAACCCTTGTTGGACAGTGAGTCCTGATCTGGATAATGAGTCTTGTTTTGGCAGTCAGTCTCTCTAGCAATGAGCCTTTGTATTCAATTTTGATATTTTCTATATTGTGAGCTAATCATCACCATGGTTTTTCCCTTATTGGGTTTTCCACATAAATCTGGTGTTGTTGTGTATATGGTTTTTTCTTCTTTCAGTTTCTGCATTTGCAATTAATGATTAATCATATTAGCAGAGTAAAGGGTTTGTGAATGATAATTGAATTAATCTCTGGTGAATGTTGTAAAGGAAAAATTTGCTACAACTAATTCACCCCCCCTCTCAGTTTTCTTTTTCAACAATTGGTATCAGAGCTTGGTTCCTTTAAGAAGACCTTAACCACTTAAGGAAGGTCTGGGATGGTGAGAAAGATCACTATTGAGTGTCCTAGGTTCGATGGGACTAACTATGGAATCTAGAAAATAAAGATGGAAGGATATTTGGAATACTATGGATATGATGTTGAGAAAGCTTATAAGACTGCATATACTACTCTTGCTAATAGTCCAAGTACAACTGATGAAATCAAGGTGAATGAAGTAAATAATAAGGCAAAGTACATTCTGAAGAATAGTCTTCCACAATCCAATTTAATTAAAGTTGCAAAGCTAAAGACTGCTAAAGAGATCTGGGATGCATTGGAAACAACTCATGTAGGAAATGAAAAGGTCAAAGAAGAAAAGTTACAGAACTTGGAAGCACAATTTGAAATCCCACATATGTCTGAAGATGAGAACATTAAATCCTATGTACAAAGAGTGGATGAGCTAGTAGGTGAAATGTGAGGACTTGGTGCAAAAATCGATGAAACTAGAATAGTGAAGAAGATTCCCAAAGCTCTTCCCGATGCATACAGTGAAAAGGTGTCTGCTATTGAAGAATATGTGGATTACAAGACTTATACTAAAGATCAATTGTTGGCTACTCTAACATCATATGAAATGAGAAAACCAAAATTGAGAAATGGATATAAATCAAAAATTGCTTTTAAGGCTACATGTAGTGAAGATCTAGATGAAGAGAACTCGATGAAGTGGAAGCTAACTTTGTGAGAAGGATGAAAAAGGGCTTCGATAAGTATGAAGGTAAGTTACCTTTTAAATGCTTTAGTTGTACAGGAACTGGCCATTATGCTTCGAGATGTCCAGAAAGAGCTAAGAAGAATAAACAACATAGATTAAGAAAAGAAAACAAAGGCAAGAAGTTCAACAAAGCATATTATGTGAATGAAGATGGTATTTCTAATGAAGAATCTGATTATGGAGATTTTGATGACAATGAATGCTTGTTCTTGGCTATAAAATATTAATCTACTTCTACTAATACTGAAAGACGGGTGAAGGAAAATGCTCCAAAAAAGAGTGAAGGTATGATGATTTCTGCTCTACATGCTAAACAAGAAAAGAAATATTGGGTTGTTGATAGTGGTTGTTCACATCACATGATTGGTGATAAGAGTAATTTTTTAAAACTTAAAAAATTATGATGGTGGCTTAGTTAAATTTGGAGATGATACTAGTGCTAAGATTTGTGGAATAGGTTCAATCAGTTTTGATGGCAAGCATAATATTGATAATGTCTACTATGTTAATGGTTTAAGGAATAATCTTTTAAGTGTTGGAAAGATGTGTAGTAAAGGATATAAGTATTTGAGGATGAAAGATGTGAAATTAAGAAATAATTTGGAACAGTAATTGCTATTGGTTAAAGAAGTCTAAAGGAAACATTTATCAACTTAAGGGTGTTGATGGACATTGCTTTATGACTCAAATTAATGACAATTGGTTATGGCACTAGAGGTTGTGTCATATTAATTTTGATAACTTGGCAAGAACCAATGGTGTGCATGCTATAAGAGATCTATCAAGGATTACAAAGCCTGTCAATGCTATTTGCAAGAATTTTCAGTTTGGACAGCAAGCTAGAAATAACTCAGGTCAAAGGAACAATCTACTACCAGACTATTGGATTTGATTCACACATATCTTTGTGGTCCTACAAGAGTGAGAAGTCTACAAGGTGAAAGGTATTCTAGGCTTTTGATTGATGATTACTCTAGATACACATGGGTTACTTTTCTTAGAGAAAAGTCTGATGCCTTAGAAAGATTCAAGGAATTTAAGGCTATGGTTGAAAATGAAGCAAGCTTGAGAATTAAATGTTTAAGGTATGATAGAGGAGGTGAATTTACCTTGAATTATTTTAACATGTTTTGTGAATTTCATAGAATAAAAAATACAATTATCTACTCCTAGAACTCCTCAGTAGAATGGAGTTGTTGAAAGGAAAAAAAGAACGATTCAAGAAGCTAGTAGATCAATGATTACTGAGGCAGATCTACCAGAATTTTATTGGAGAGAAGCTATTCATACTTCTATTTATGCGTTCAATTGAGTGCAAGAAAATTTTAATAGTACAAAGACCCCCTATGAGCTATGCTGTGGAAGAATTCTTACGGTCAAGTATTTCAAGGTATTTGGAAGCAAATGTTATATTAGAAGGGATGAAGAAAATCTAGGGAAGTTTGATGCTAGATGTGATGAAGGTATCTTTCTTGGATACTCTACTAAAAGAAAAGCTTACAGATGTTTCAATAAAAGGTTGAGAAATATTGTAGAAAGCACAAATGTCAAGGTGGATGAAGCATTGAAGAGTTCAATTGAAGTTGATGGATATGTATCAAATGAACCTAATTGCATAGAAGTTGAATACT
The DNA here is from genome assembly GCA_007258455.2 of Sequoia sempervirens. Lineage (NCBI taxonomy): Eukaryota > Viridiplantae > Streptophyta > Pinopsida > Cupressales > Cupressaceae > Sequoia > Sequoia sempervirens. The sequence continues at coordinate 275,360,371 of VDFB02270651.1, forward strand.
TTTTTAAAGAACATGAGAAGTAGAATGAAGAAAAGAAAGCTCTAGTGGTGTCCCCAAAGACACCTAACTTTGTGAAAAAGAATCATTCAGAAGATTAGATCATTGGAGACAAGGGGAAAAGAGTTTTGACAAGAAGTAGATTTGTTGCTGCTAGTGAGATAAACTTATGTCTACTTTTTAAAGTGGAATCAATGACAATGAGTGAAGCATGCAATGATGAGCATTGGATGAAAGCTATGGAAGAAGAAATTATGCAGATTGAGAAGAATCAAACTTGGGAATTGGTCCCTAGATTGGAAAAAAAAACATAATTGGATCAAAATGGGTATTCAAAAACAAGTTGAATGAGAATAGAGAAGTGGTCAGAAATAAAGCAAGGCTTGCGTGTAAGGGCTACTCACAAGTGGAAGGTATATATTTTCAGGAAAATTTTGCTTTGGTGGCTAGGATGGAAGCTCTCAGAATGTTTTTAGTATTTGTTGCTCATAAAAATTTCAAGGTCTATCAGATGGATGTTAAGTCTGCATTTTTGAATGGTGAAATGGAAGAAATGTACATGGAACAGCCAGAAGGATTTCAGTTGTCAGATCAACTGAATATGATCTGCAAAATGAAGAAAGATTTATATGGATTAAAGCAAGCTCCCAAAGCTTGGTATGCAAGGTTGGAAAGACATTTGATTCAGCAAGGATTCAACAAAGGTATGACAAATAGTAATCTGTATTTTAAAATTGAAAATGACAAAATCTTGATTGTAGTTGTATATGTTGATGACATTATCTTTGGAGGAAATGAAACATGTGCAAGATGTTTGTTGAAGAGATGAAAAAATAATTTGAGATGTCTATGTTTGGTGAGATGAATTTCTTTCTTGGGCTGCAAATTAATCAAACAGAAAAAGGGATTTTTATTTCACAGTTAAAATATGTAAGAGAAATGTTGAAGAAGTTTGGGATGGATGGTTCCAAATCGGTATGCACTCGTATGGTGACTGGCTGCAAATTGAGTAAATATGATGATTCACCTAAGGCTAATCAAAGCAAATACAAATCAATGATTGGAGGACTTTTGTATTTAACTATTACTAGACCGGATATCATGCATGCAGTTTGTCTTGTGTCTAGATTTCAAGAAGATCCTAAAGAAACACATGTTGTTTTTGTTAAGAGGATATTTAGATATTTGAATGGCACTCTGGATTATGGCTTGTGGTATCCTAGGGATACTGACTTTACACTTAGTGCTTATACAAATGCAGATTGGGTAGGTTGTATTAATGATAGAAAAAGTACAAGTGGTGGTGCATTCTTTCTTGGTTGCAGATTGGTGTCATGGTTAAGTAAAAAGCAAGATTCATTTCTTTACGTACTTCTGAAGCTAAGTATATTGTTGTTGCATCTACTACATACACAAGTTTTATGGATGAAAAAAACATTGAAAGATATCAGAATAATGAATGATGATCCCATCTCTATCTTTTGTGATAATGCAAGTGCAATTAACATTTCAAAGAATCCAGTGATGCACTCAAGGACAAAGCATATATCTATCAAGTATCACTTTTTGAGAGAAAAGGTTATGGAGAATGAAGTAAAGCTTGAGTATGTTCCAATGAAAGATTAAATTTCTAATATATTTATGAAGGATCCTCCTAAAGATACTTTTTAGTATCTCTAGGAAAAGTTAGGGGTTATTGCCCCTCCTTTTTTGAACTAGATGCATATGGATATGCATTATTCTGGTGGTTCTATGGATCTATCCTTCTTCTGGACTGATGTTTGGAGGCTACCTCTCAGGGGGAGCAAGTAGGATCTTCTGTGTTTGGGAGTATTTTGTACTGGTACTGTTCTCAATGTCAAAGGGGAAATCAGCATAAAATATATTTTGCCTTTGTCATTGATGTCAAAGGGGGAGAAAGTTTCATGTGAAAAATCTTATCTACTGAGGGGAGAAAGTAAAATCTTGAGAAAGTGTGTTCAGAGATGTTGTGTTTTCTTTGATGGTTTTTCACATCATGTGTTTCCATCAATGAAAAAGGGGGAGATTGTTGCAAGAATAAAGATGTTTTCATTGATGTCAACTGGTTAACTAGTTATCAACTAGTTGTTGTTATCATTGATGTCATGGATGAAGGTTATTGGATGTATATGTCGAGGATATTGAGAAAATTGTAATGAAGAAATTTTGCAGGTATTCAGTGGTTGCCTGGGTTTCACTTAGGGATGTGATTCTATGATTGGGTAGTTTAGATATGTTGATCATGGTTGTTGGAAGTTTATATATCCAATTTTTTGGGTTTTGGATCATTGTACAATGCGAGTTATGTTCACCAATTGTGAACTATGTTTTTTTAGTGTCTCTGGCTGAGGTTCGAGAGAAATGTAGTTGCTCCGGATTTCTTCTTGTTCGAGTTTTATGACTTGCGGTTTTGGAGATAAACTGATATGTTTGCATTGAAGATACTTTTGTTGTCTAGAAATATTGGATCGTGCTAAGGTTGTGTGTGCTTAATTGTTCTATGTGTTTTACACTAGTTTGACTGACCTTTTGTTAAACACTACTTGTGAAGTTCATGAAGTGTGTTGGGACTTATTTACGTCCTCATTAAGCATGTGTTTGGGTCACCCTCATTCTAATTCCACCTTAGAATTTTTTGGCGCCGACCTAATTTGAATTTGTAAAATCAAATGGTTTGTGTGGTCGACTTTGGACATGTTTCAAAGTTGAAGATGGTATAAATACATGATGAGATATTGGTGAAAGGTTTGCAAATAAATAGAGCAAGATAGATGCAAGATAGATGTGAAATAGAGTGTGTGGTTGATTAGATTAGTGCAAAATCCTAGTGGCAAGTTTCCAGATGCAATGAGTTGAAGGTGTACTCTATCATTCAAGCATGTTTGCAAGTGTGTGAGCAGATTATGGTGGAATTTCTATTGCATTTATATTTTCTTCTTTCTATAACAAATCTCTTCTATCTTCTTTGTATCTGTGTGGCAGTGAGTCCTTTGTGTGGTAACCCTTATTGGACAGTGAGTCCTGATCTGGATAGTGAGTCATGTTTTGGCAGTGAGCCTCTATGGTAGTGAGCCTTTGTATTCAATTTTGATATTTTCTATATTGTTAGCTAATCCTCACCATGTTTTTTCACTTATTTGGTTTTCCACATAAATATGGTGTTGTTGTGTATATGGTTTTTTCTTCTTTCAATTTCTACATTTGCACTTAATGATTAATCATATTAGCAGAGTAAAGGGTTTGTGAATGATAATTGAATTAATCTCTGGTGAATGTTGTAAAGGAGAATTTTTCTACAATTGATTCACCCCCCCTCTCAATTGTCTTGTTCAACAAGGGATTCCCATCTTTGGTTGAACCCTAATCCTAAAAATGTTATCTTTACTTGCTTTTCAGAGGAGAATATCTCAACATCCCATCTTTTCATTGTGTGAAAAATGATTGTTGAAATAATTTCACATTCTAGGAGTAACAACAGTCCACTATCTTGCACCATCTTCCTTCCTTCCTCAAGAGTAATGTTCTTGGAATCAAAATTCATTTTTTCCATCACTTTCTTGTAGAACTCATCATACTTCTTCTGGGGTACACCTGCTCTTTCCAATTCAAGTCTTCTATGGTACTCCTCTCTCTTTGATCTCAAGAAAAAATCCTTGAATTCCTATGATTTTACAAATTCATCATTAGAGATTAATTTTGAGCATGCCAATTCTCTTACATCATTAAGGTTATCTCTCCCCATTGCAACATCTAACTTGAATCTTTACTGAAGAACTCCAATAATATTTTTTCTTGGAGGAGAAGGCATGTACTAATGCACTTCATTAGTAGTTATCTCGGCATTCTCCCCCTCATCCTGACTAGGAGGATAATCAACCAACAATGGTTTTTCTATTCTCATCTTTTTTTGAGGTTCTTCCCTCAAGGGAGAATCAATATTAATTATCTGAGGGGGAAGTATTGACACATGAGGGGGAGGAGGGGGATTAATTTTTGGTGGAATTGGTAGTACATTTTCTCTTATAATAGGCCCTTGGGGCCTCTTGGTAGTAGGGAAGGTAGAAGAATCAGGCCTATACTGATGTGTTGGTCTTTCTTCTAGGGTTGGGGATTTACCAACAACTCTTTCAAAATTTCTCAAGACTACCTCAATCTTGGAAATTGGGTTTCTAATTTCAAAAAATGCCCCAAGGTAATCTTTATTCTTTGTTATCCTGGTAGCTTCTAATGTAGTAAATATGATCCACCTCACACTTCTATCAGCCACTTCTTGATCATCCCTATAATTTCCTATAGTATCTTCACTATAGTGGGTTTGATGGATGAAGGTTGACCTATTGATTCTTGTCCTAACCTGATGTATGAATCCTTTAGGATCAAAATCCTTGATCCTTTCCTGTTGTAATTTATAATCTTTAAACATTTTATGCAATTTATATAAACCTTCTTTTGTTGAAATGAAGTCAAAAAAGACACTGAAGTAAGGGAAAAATGATCCCTTCTTCTATTTCCTCAAATGAAACTTATCTATTTCATTCATCTACCACATGATTTCCATAAATGACAACCTATGTGGCACACATCTAAGTAGCACATGGGGGGCCATGGTGCACCCATATATTCTGATAACCATGGATTTTCCATAGAGATTTAATAATCTCCCCAATTATGTTGGACTCTCAATTCTACTCTTGTCTTTGGGTCTGTAGAGGAGGGGGACTGGCTACTCTAAGACCCCAAGTCATGGGAAGGTTTGAAGCAACATGATGCCCTGATCTACCTCAAGCTTGCTATGTGATTCTGAAAAGCTGAGCGGTTAAGGTCGAAAAGGAAGAGCAATCAGGTTGCGACTATCCTTCTGTTAACTTGAATGTTTCAAGGGCTCAAACGAGCTGATTCCCAAAGTTCAATCTATGACTCAGATAACTCACTACTTAAGGATGGCAGCACAAGACATGGAATCCAGCATAGAGCACTATCATCTTAGTGGGGGTGCTAGCATCCGTACAAATAGAGGACTGTTGAGAAAGATAAAGACACTGAAAATGCATCTAACATCCTAAATAAGAGATTCCATACTATGCCACAATGTAAAGAGAGTACAGAAATGGAACACAATGAGAAGAATACTTTAACTAGATATGCTTAATTGATAAAGGAAGTAAGAATATAGTACCAAACTTTTTACAATTTTATTCTTCGAATAGATCCAATTGAGAAGTACCCACACACACAAGACCAAGGAAAATATTGGGGTTGTTTTTAGAGGACTGTCTTAGTCAGTCCCTTGCTTGGTGTTTCCACCTCTACGGACAGCTAAATAGAAACAATGTAGAAAGATGATAAAGCAAGTGTATTGGAAATGGAAGCACCAAGAAATACACAAAACACAATATGCTACTATGCAAGTATGATGATACAAAAGCAAATGACAATGGTGGATATCAACTTCACAGCCACATGAGCTTGCAAGTTCTCCAACAATGCTAACACAATGAACAGAGTGGAGGAGCCAAGAAAGCAATAGCTTGCAGCTGCAATGGAGGTGGTGAAGCTTGAAAGTGTGTAAGTGAGTGTCCATATTGGAGCCAAGAGTGAATGAATTTTTCAACAATTTGAAGGAAAAGTGGAGGAAAAGGAGCTATTTTGCGTCGATCAAGGGGGAGGATGCGTTATGGTTCGTGTACAATGGAGAAACATAACGCCTCTATAGATTCTAGAGGCAGAAGTCTTATCAGGATGGTAGTGCAACATGTAGACATCCACACAATGCACACGTGTCCTTCAAAATATTCCTCCACTGACACATAAATAGGTTGTCAAGTGGATAGGGAACGGTGGTGGATGTCAGGATTGCATCATAAAAATTACATTTCCTAAGGTTGAGGGTATGAAAATGGGGAATTTTCAAGAGGTGCAAATTCATGCCATTACAAGGTCTAAGGAAATCTAGAAGTTCCTTATATAATCTCATCTTAGGCACAACCAACTATAATAGAACTTCCCTTACAAAATAATTTTCAAAAAGGACATAGCTGGAGTTGTCACAATCCTTGTACCAGATGTGTTTCTGACATTGCACGGGGAGAAGTTTCCCTTATCTTCCATGTTAATTTGCAAGGATTTATTCCAATAGCCTCTTCCCCTATATAAGAACATGTGGCATAGGAGAGAGTATCATTAGAAATTTTCCACCTTGTTTTCCTTCTTAATTTCCACAAGATGTTTGTGGATGGGCTCAACTATAAAGCTAGCAAATTTAAAATCACTATTGATTAGAGGATTTTGCATATCAACTTCCATATACATAAGAGGCACCTACATTTTTGGTTGTACATCTCCCCCTAATACTTGACATGATGCATAGTATATCCTGACGATGTATTCTTCAAATGGATTGACATTGAAAGGATCTAACTTAATCTCAGGAATCCTCACTGGTCTTTCATTGAAACCCTTCTTTTTGAACCTTAGGAGCCAATACACCCTAAAACTATTCCTTTCTTGTTGATATTTTTTCTTGAAAGAATTAAGGATTATAGCCTTATTTGCAGCCTTGTTGAGTTGGAAGACTTTGGAAATAAACCCTTGACTAATTTTTATTAATTCATTCCCATTTACTGCCCTAATAAATCTTGTATTTTCATCATATCTTGAGGCAACATGTCTAATGAATTCTATATTTGAAAAAATATTTGGGACAATCAACTTTCTTTTTCCATACCAATGTAGAAATAATTCACCGCCAATGATCTTATTCTCAAAATCCCTACATTCTCTAGCATTATCTATTATGCCATCCATTGCACCAAGGCCATGAGGATGAAGGGGTTTCTTCAAATATTTTGGTAGATGGGCCAAAATATCTTCTTCCAAAGATATTTTGGAAGTAGAGGGTTGTTCATTTGATTGGCTCATAGTTCCAGATTGGTTTGAAATAAAAATTTATGTGAAGTTAAATTTTACAATCCTGTGCATATATAAGATACACAAATTTTGATTTTCTAAATTTTAGGACTATAATTTTGGTGAATTTTAACAAGGAATGCATACCTATTTTTTGACCTTTCGAGAGCTCAAATTGATGCAAAATGAATAGGTTTCTAAGGATTTTTCTTTTATGCCAGATAAACAAGTATACAATGACCACTTACATTGAATTGCAATGTTTATGAAGGAAATCCATGCAAATATTGAGCCACCATCTGTCACTTCCACCATTACTACTCGTTCGCATGAGAGTAGCTCATTCATCTAGCCATTTTATTAGTTTTGAATTTGGGTCATTCATCTAGAGATGAAAGTATAAGATTAATGATGGGTGATAGCTTGATTCACCTAAAGCATTCACTGCCATCTTCCCATCTAATGTGACTTATCCACGTAAGAATACTACCATACTATGTCATTCTGTCATTATGGGCCTATAGACTTACTGAATTCCTTTGATCACCCGCCACATTCTAGCATTGTATGATGATTGTATCCAACATCCTTCAAAAGGATTTTCATATCCCATATTTTTTCTTCGCTTGTGACACTTATCCATCTTCTATGGTTCTGCAAACCTTCATCATTTTAGAAAAATTCTTTATGTGGAAGTGAAAAAAGTAGCGGGGACCACTTACTACATGGGCAACTTAACTGATTACATTACATGTACAAAAATAATATTTTAAATTGGGTGTTTAGACCAATGAGGCAAGGCAAGGCATAGATATAAAATCATGACTCGATAAAGACCATAAAAATTAGGTAATAAAATAGATAAGGCCGGTAAATGCACAGCGCTGATACATAATGGGAATAGCTTAAGCAAGGGGAAACCTTGAGAAGAAATCAAAAAAAGAATCTAAAAAAAGTGTGAGGGTTTAATTTAGCACTAGTATTTAAGGCAAATACTAAGGCTTAGGATCCCTTAACATATGAATTTCACACCCTAGCCTACACAATTGAGGGATTTCAAAATTTTAAGAGACTAGAAACCATAGAACTGCCAAATTTTACAAGTGCCACCAGGAAATATAGCAAAGGAAGGTGTTGAGATGAAGTACCAATATAAAGGATACCATCATCCTTCAAATATGTTCTCTCCATACATAGAGATTAGAGATATTGATCTAGGACACAGACATAGATGAATTTCATAGAAGATTTCATAATGAAGTTAAAAGGACAATCAAAGGCATTTCTTTGTCTAATTTGGGATGGTGGAAGCAGTTTCCTTCCCAATTTTAGTCTACTCATTTGAGCTAGTATTGACTTGTGCTCAATACTATGATCGCAAGCACATGATGATACTAGATTCATTTGGAGAGGTGATCCCTAACAATACCCTTGACATGATTGAAAAGGTATTCAGGATCCATTCCTTCTCCATGTAGGAGTTTATGGTGAACTCCTCAACACTCTAGGATCACATGCAAGACAACAATAACTTCCACAAGAGATAAATATAAAAAATATCATGCTATGATTATGGATGCAATATTTCCAAATTGAATATGACAATGTACATATGATTCCTTGCTTATAAAGTCAAGTTGTAAGATAGGATTAGATAAGATCTTGACATGTGTCTTAATCTTATACAATGAGACATCTACCTCAACAAATATTAGATGACTTAGGAAATAAGCATTAAATTACAAAAGATAAGATAATATCTAGTGACAACTAACACTAACTAGAAAGATTCCCTCCTAGGACCTAAGTGGACTTAACATGTAAATAGGACTTACATACATAAAACACCTATTTACACCAACACCCCCCTTAAGTAAAACTTAGGGAGTAATATTAGTATGCAAAGATACAAGGATGGGTACCAACTATGAGGCCATGTTAGGTATCCATGTACAAATGTAATGCAATCTCACAAATGGAGAAAAGGACAAAACCCAGTGGGACAAAACTCCTCCCTAAAAGAGAGATAAAAATAAGATGTTCTCAATTAATAATGAGAGCGAAAAAACCCATTTTAGGAAAAATACCCCCCATAAGAGATATGAAAAGAGACCATTCAACCCCTCCTCAATGAGATAACATACTACAAAGAAACACTAGAAGCACATCGGTGGAGTAACACTAGAACCTTAATCAAGACAAGAAAATGAAAGATATAATTTTGATGCTAGAAACCATATTAGAGTCACTCAAGGACTCAAGCCTAGAATCATGATAAAGCAACAGTAGACCCAATGCCAAGGAACATTGGAACACTCTTGATATGGATCAACCCTATAATCTAAATAAAGTAGCATGATATAAAACATCATTTTAGAACTGGAATGAAGTGCAATGATCAAAACAACACCCTCCCAACTATCAAAATATCCAAGTAATCTCCAAGACACCCATAAGGAAAGAACTGAAACATAATATACCTAGGATAGAAACAATAAAAAGTGCATGTATGGCATGATAAATCTCCTTAATACCTTTCCAACGTCGTAATAATTGCAAAAATTAGAGATCATGGCAAAAAGTTATGAGAACAGGAGCCAAAAATGAAGATCTTACTTCAAACAGTAATAAATGCCTCCAAAAAAAAATTTTGGAAAATAACCTACACCACTTCAAAATTGATGAAGCTAGCTTTTCAACAATATCTCATTTTCAAAAAATGGCCTCCTAGATTGCAAGTTATGGCATTTTGAAAAAAAATGCTCAATTAGGGCCTCGGGGGACAGAATTTTGGGCCCTTAGGCACTTGGCCCTCAGTTTGTCATATGACCATGCTACAAAAGTTTATTTAAAAAAAATTATGTCACCCCTCCTGTCACTAATGGATTGGTGGATAGGAGGTGACCTGGTGGCATCTGGGTGGTGAGCTGAAGTAGTGTCACCCGAGGCATAACCCCCCATTGTTGGCAGGAACCACAAGCTAAACAATACCTGTGACCATTGGAAAACTTTAAAATAACCTAATAATATACCATCAATATTTAAAATATTATTTTTTATTAATAAATAAATTGACAGACGTACCAATCCGTTAGTATGACTCGACAAAATTCTTACACTAGGGTGACAGACCATGTACGTAGATGAGGGTACAAAGTATATGTCATAAAATATGCCAATCAGATACAAAGAATATTCTACTCATGCTTATACACTTTGAGAGCAATGGAACTGTACAATATGGCTAAGTATGGATTCGTACAACCATACAAAAGTGGTGATAGTACCAAAAATTTCCCTAATACCCCCAAACAAAAATGTCAAAAAATAGTGAATTGACACTTGTTCCTTAGGTTCTTGATCCTTCTAGATGCAATTACGGGGTCAAATTTGGCCCAAAGTGATCCAAAAAATTAGCTACCTCTAAGATATGGTAACTGAAACCCTCCTTGAAACCCTTTTAGATTAGCCAAAATATGATGAAATTTGATGAAACAAAAGGAAAATATGATTTTCTCTAATGCCCTAGATTCAACAGTGAGGTCCTTCAAACCCCAACTTACAACCAACAAAAATTTGATGCCAAGATTGGTCCTTCAGATCTAGGAAAAATTTAGCAACATTGAAACTCTAACACCATGTAGGAGTTTATGGCAAACCCCTCAACACCTCAGGTTCACTTATAAGACAACAATAACTTCCACAAGAGAGAAATGGAAGAAATATCATGTTATGATTATGGATGCAATATTTCTAGTTTGAATATGACAATGTACATATGATTCCTTGCTTATAAAGGCAAGTTGTGAGATAGGATTAGACAAGATCTTGACATGTGTCTTAATCCTATACAATGAGACAACTATCTCAACAAATATTAAATGACTTAGGACATAAGCATTAAATGCCAAAAAATAGATAATATCTACTGACAACTAACACTAACTAGAATGGTTCCCTCCTAGGGCTTGAGTGGACTTAACATCTAAATAGGACCTAGATAGGTAAAACACCTATTTACACCAACACCCCAAGTATGAGACCATTGACATGAAAAGGGAAATGGATTATTTTAAGTCACACAATGTGAGTTGTATCAATGTTATTAACACTTAGATGATGCTCAACCCAAGGAAGATAGCACTCAAGATGGAAAGCGTGCATTATAGGAGTGAATTACAAGAAGATATCAAAGATCAAATCACACTCCTAAGTAGAGTCTATGTTTATCTGAATTCCAGAGACTTTTACCCATGGATGTGTCGCTTTATATTTCTCATCATAGATGATAAGAAAATTGATTGGGCAACAATAATTATCAACAACTTACATTCACAACTCAAAGATGTATTACAAGGTAGAATTTTTTACATGACCTCTTATCTAGTCTACTTGTTGGCCTATCGGGCAAGCTTCCCAGGGCTAACTAGAATAGGATCTCTTCAGTTGGGAGAGGTCAAGATTTATGAGCATTAGGTACCACAATTGGAGTTGAATGCTAGTTATAAGAATTATTGTGGTAAATGATAATTGCATTTATGCCATCATTAGAGGGTTAGAAAATGATATTGCTAAAATAATCTCCCTAGAAGCTATGGCAAAACTAAAGAATTGGGGAAATTGGTATTATCCAATTTAAGAGCTCCACATATATCAGATTAGCTAGCTTTCATAAGGCTCCCCTCAAGCTTCCAAAATACCCCACTGAAAAAATGATCCTGTTAGAGTTGTGTAGGAAAGTAACGGAGATCCATAAATTGATTTCTAGTAAGCACAAATCATGATATTTTTTCCTTGTGAAGTTGGGAGTATACTCCTGTGCCAATATGCAAAATGCTAAAACTAAAAAAATAGAATTGGCCACATATACAATGAACCTGTATAATGACCAAAGGGTCAAATTAGACCCTATGGGTAAAATCAATAATGTTATAGGTTCCTTCTTCAAACATGAACCTACTTTGGAGGACCATTAGTAAAAATGTGAAGAAGAGTTTGAAGTAAGAATGAAAGATTATTATAATATGACAATAGATATGGTGAAAGCCTACAACATGACCAAAGTTCCAAATGATTTGAAAGAGAATGGGAAGGGAATCTTCAACTAGCCAATCTACAATGTGGATTGCTTAATTGAAGAGGATGATAAAATGGATACAAGGGTAGCAAGTGTCAAAGCTTGTTAACGGAGATGGTTGGTATCTCCATTTCCTATGATGGAGTTTTCAAACTATAAACCTTAGCTAAAGAAATACAAGACATGTAAAGGATCATCTATTTCTGCTGAGAAGCAAATTACATCATCCTCAACAACAAGGCCCAATAAGAGGAAATAAAAAGAAAAGATAACTATAGAATCTAGTGAAGAAGAGGGTGAGGAAGAAGTCCATCTAAAGTGGAGAAGAATAAATAGAAGTGAACCTTGAACCACATCATTACATAGATCTAGTTCACCTATTCCTCCTTCTCCTTCCTCAAGTCCTCCACAATACTCTCCCCCACATGAATCTTTGTTGAGGAAGAAATAGTCAGAGAAGAGGAAGTTCAACGAGAAGTTTGGGTAGAGGGAATTGTGGGAGAGGAGGTTGAAGAGGGAGAAATAGAGCCAAGAAAATAGGTTCAAAATGATGAGATTATAGGAGAAGAAATAGAAAGAGATGAGGTAGGGCAAGAACCAAATAATTCTCAAGCCTTGCATAATCTTGAAGTCATCTCTTCTCCTCAACACAAAGTCTCTTCAAATCTCCCAGTATGGTTAAACCATACCATCCAAAAAAGGAAAAGAACATATGTCCAAGAGCAAGAAGAGGAAAATCTCACTATCCTTTTGGAAGCATTCTAAGCCTCCACCAAAGAAGGAAGAGATCAAGAATATTATATACTATCACAAAGGATGAGCAAGGGAACAAGATATTTTAGATAGTTGTTTTTCTAGTAGACAAACTTGAATCAAATACGCAACTTGAGGACTATCGAATAAAGCAAGTCCATCTTAGGGCCCATACTAGAGAAGGGAAATAAAAATACTTACAAATGGTTGTGTCCATTATCCCTAAGAGGATTCAAAAAGACAAGAATACGAAAGAATAATTAGTCTCAAGCAGCCCAGTTAACAGCATGTGTTAACAATTCGATAGGGCCCATTTATGTTGTTGCTCCTAAACCAGTTTTACAAGGTGCATTAAAAGAAGTTGTACACCCAAATTCTAAGGGGTGGATAACTGATCTAAAGGATGAAAGGATGTTTACAAGCCCTAGCTAGTAGAATTTTGAGAAAAATCAATAAAATCTTATCACTGCATTAGTGATGAAGCTAGTTTGGCCCACCAGATGGAGGTGGAAATAAGTGAGGATTTGATGGTATGGGATGATTACATCCCAATTTTTTAGAAAATAAAATCCACATCCTTAGATAACTTGTTGAAGGTAGAGATGATAGAAGAAAAAGATCAAGACAATCCAAAGGAATGGATAAAGGCAACACAACTGAGGGTGAAGTCCCTAAATAAATGCAAACATAAGTTGAGAAATAATAGAAACCTAACCGAATAGGCTATGGTAAAGATAGAAAAATTTGTGTAAATCATAGGTTGCACTTTTTGGGAAACTTCATCCCTAGTTGCATCCCCCAAGAAGATGGTCAAATAACTAGAAGAGTGTCTACGAGTTCAAATCGCTTCTGAGACCATTGATCAAGAAATGACCCAAAAAATAGACTTGCAAACTTTATGGGATCTACTAGCTAGCTTTGAACTAACCTACAAGAGAAGCTAGAGAATTCCACATTTTTTCAAAGGGTTAAATTGCAATACCATCAGGGTCCTTCAATGGATAATATGAATGATGTTATCACCACTTTCTCTGAAAGTTTCCCTAGCATAGATTAAGTCAAACTTTTGAATTTTGATCTATTTTGAATAAATTTTGTAATAAAATAAATGCCCAGATAATTAAATATCAATTTGGTATTGTGTTTTTAGTTGAACTATAATTCAAGGAGAGTTGTTAGGTCTAGTTAGAGTTGATTCCTAGATCAAAGTTAGGCACTTTAGTTAGACTTTTAGTTAACTTTTTTAGATCCATGAATTTTGGGATGTATGAGTCTATTTATTTGGGATTGTTAATCATTGTTAAGGATAAAAACTATTGTATTTGCAAGGAACTATAAAATCTCAACATGGATTTTTCCTACTATTCTTGGTGAATATTTTATAAAATATCAAAGGATTATGCCTATTGCATGCATATGGCTTCATGATCATTGGTGATGGTATGATTATTTTGTTTATCTGAATTGAGTAAATTGGTAAAGTCAATCGTGTTACTGTGTTATTAAATAAATTTTTGTCTTATATATGTGCATGTTTTATGGTGATCCGATTTGATAAAAATTCAAAATCCTATAATTATGAATTTCCTTTGAAGATTGTATTGGTGTTAAAAGTGATTGAGTGAATACTAGTCGCTTTAATACTGGTTATTATGATTTTACCTCACCATTTAGAATTGATAAATGAGATAAATTTACCACTTTATGGACACTTAAATTTAGCTTGTTCTTCAAACCTCCCCTGTTAACTTTAAAGTCTTTTGATCTTTATTTTTATTATAATACTTTTAATCTTTGAAAGAGTACATGAATAACTTAGATTTCTAAGTAATGTACTATATTAATATGATTGTGAATTTCAATAAATAAATCTCTATATTTTGGTTGAATGTTTTGAATATATTTTTAGGATATCTAAAATTACTCAGGCCTCTTATTAAACAAGTTAACACGAACCACTTATTTATCCATCACATTCAAGACTTGGCCTACAAGGAAAATTAGAGTAAGACCCCCAAGCGAGTAATCCTTCTAGAGAATTACCATCCTTGGGTTTACCTGGTATGCCAAATCAAATTTCTGCCATAAAAAATTCCTTGGTTAACCACATGCCCTTGTTGAATCTGATCCTAGGTATAATGAATCCATCTCAAAATTTATTGTATTACCATTCCCAGACAACCCCTATGATTACTTATCCTAAGAATGGGCATGAGGTCAATACCACAAGTAGGATAGGATATGCTGGAAATGCATTCTTCAAACAAAAAAATAAGAGGTCTCAAGAAGATAAAGGCCCCAATGCTTAGTTAACATCAAAACTAGAAGAAATGAAAAGGATGTTATCATTGGTTACCAATGATCTTACACGTCTGAGAATAAATCCCTCTCATGGAGACAACCAAAACCAAAATCATAACCAAAACTATAGTTCTCAAAGTAATAACTTGAATGGCCAAGGTTTCCAAGGAAGAAGCTTCAATTCAACAAGAATAAATAGACCTTGGAATTCCAGACCCAACAATGGAGGGGTCCCAAACCCTTTAGATAATGCAAATGCCATCAATTTATTTGATGTAAGCTTAATAACAAACGGTTGTGGGTTTCAAGAAAATTCGGATCATGTTGAGGCTAATTTCCTAGAAATGCAGAGAATATCCAAAATCATGCAAGGGGAATACTCAATCTACCCCTGAAAACATGAATACAATGATGGTTGATTCCTATGCTCTACTTAGTGAAGGAAATTAAGGCCAACTTTCAAAAGAAGAGGAATTCAAATTTCCTTTTGAAAATGAAAATGATCAAGAAAGCATAGATATTTATTCTTTCCAACTAGAGAGAAACAACTATAACTTAAGGAGTAAATGGGAACCACTTGCTAATAGGATCCCACTGCTTTGGACCCACATGCTAACAACAACCCAATAGCTCCTAAGGGACCTTTTGGGGGTACCTTCAAGCCTAGTGGTCCCCATTTTAACAAAATTCCCAATTCATATGAAGATAAATACAACACAATAAAATAAAGAAAAAATAAAATATTTCTATTTACGACATGTTGTATAGTTGTCCCAATCGAAAAGAGGCATTATTTAAGCCCCTAGAAAATATACAAAATAAACCTGTTGGTAATCCTCGAAAGGATAAAGTTCAAGCTTTGACTTCCTCCAATGGAATGGCCACCATATTTAGAGGTAAGAGTAGAGTTCCTTCATTTTTGCTAAGTGTTAGAATGTTTGAGAAGAACTTATACAGCTATTTGGTTGAATTTGGAGCCTCATGTAACATGATGCCATACTCAATCTGCCAAAATGTAGGGATGAACCCTAAACCAACCAATAGAGTAGTGGTACAACTTGACAAAACTAAGGTTAAGGTCATAGGTGAACTAAAAAAATTGCATATGCAGCTAGCTTTTGATCCCTATGTCTAAGAATATATTGATATACATGTGGTGGATATCCCTAAAATTTATGGTATGTTACTTAACAAAGAATGGACCAAGTGTCTAAGGGCCTATTTTTCCATATACTTTACTCAACTATGGTTACCATGGAGGGGATTAAATAACAAAATAAAGATAGATATGGAACCCAAGATAAAACACATGATCACTGAGTAAATGCACCAAATGAAGTGGATTTCATATAAATAGACTTAGGATTGTATAAAATGAAAGATATTATGATGATGTCTTTGGATATTGATGAACACACAAGGGAAGATAACCCTATCAAAGGATTGGAAGAGTTTGGATCTACTGACCACACCTTTCAAGAATATTTGAGTAGGATGTATGACAATCTGACTAATCTTGGAAAATATGCAGATGCTTCAATACTTCTATTGTCAGGATGGTTTTGGATTCACAATCAAAGACATTCTAAATTTTCTTGTCCCACTTTTCAAAATGAAATGGAAAGGATTAAATTGATATAATTTCAAGAATAGGAAAAGAGGATGCAAGTGAGGAAATTCACCCTAAAATGTTGGAAAGTGCTTGATGGGATCATTAAAAATCATGACTAGAAAGTGTTCGAAGTTGAACAAAATACAGTTTTAGATACAATCAAGTCTCCTCCTAGAACATTGCAAGTAGAAGAGTGTCTTCTACCCAAAGATTAAGGATCACATAAACTTGAACATGGTACCTGAAGAGATCTCAATACACTCATTCAGAAAATTTCCCATTATAAAATATGAATCAAATCTCTAGAATGTGGAGGAGAAAATAATGTGAAAGCTTAGATTTGATGGGTCCAAGTTCAAGCAAGGAAATGGTGTTGGAATTTAACTGATTAATCCACAAGGTGAATCTTTAGATTATAGTTCACATGCACAAAAAATATGACCAAATACGAGGCATTAATTAGAGGATTACTACTAGCCCACCAAAAGAAGGTTAATTATTTGTTTGTGGAAGGTGATTCACATCTAATCGTAAGTAAAATAAGAAGCCAATACTCTTTCCATGATAGGTGGTTCCCTCACCATTAATTCTAGACAATATCACAAATTTTTAAGTATTTGAGGATGATCAACACATTCTAGAGTTCATTACCAACTCTGGAATTTTCACTACTCAAATTATAGAAAATTGTGACAAAGATCCATTTGAGATGGTTGAGGAAGGTATTATAAACTTGAATACCAACACCATTCCTAAGGGAATGGTTGCATTAGAAATAATATTTGACCAATAAGAAAGCTACTCCAGGTTCAAAAGGAGGTAAATATGATTCTCATAACTTGGGAAATGAACAAGATAAGAGAGACATTTGAAGGGAAAAAGAAGGCATCCCAGAACACCATCTAGGATTAGTATGTGTCTTTGGTAACATTCATTTAATTTAGGAACCTCAAAAGAATATACTACTATTCCTCAAAGCGAAAATTGACATAGTTATTTTTCCCACTGTTAATTCAAAGTTGCAATTAATTTTTAGATCTTTTCAGATCAATTAGTTTCAACAACATTACAAACACAAAATTAAACAAGAAGAATAAGAAAAAAGAAAAAGAACACACATATTTATGTGGGGAAAACCATTTCGAGTAAAAAAACCCAAACTCCAAAACCACAAAGCCAATATATTATTTAGTAAAAAAGTAGTTACAATAAATTCTTTAGGCTCAAGGCCTTTATAGGATATTGACATCTTGTTCTATCTCTAACAAAATTTTGGCAACATGACACTTGTGAATAAACTCTCCTCTCTCACTTCTCTAGCAAAACACCTATATTTATAGAGTATACAATGCCCAGGATAGAATTTTCCTTAAATCCACATCCATGCATGAACATGCAATAATAAAGGCACTACATGCAAAACAATGCAACATGCACATGCAAAAAAACACCTATCAAAAATGTAGGCATCCACATTCCAAGTTGACTCAACTAGGAATAGAAACTACATCCATACACAACTCCCATTACAAATAGCAACTTCCAATCTTAACTTTTCAGAGTGGGTGCCAACTTCCACAAAATTAGGTACATACCATAGTTAACTCAACATGTCTTAGCACATGTAACCTCCATGCAACTCTGAGAATTTTTTACAAACTCCTCTCTCCAAATGAGCTCCCAAGTGACAAGTGTAACTATGGAAAGCCTCTATGAAGTATGAATAAGCAACAATGCTTCAAATAAGTGTCTAGATGGAAAGTGGCACTCCATTGAGCTCCACACCTTACATGTAGGATATAAGTCTCCCTGATAGGTCTCACAAAATGCTATGACAACTATTATAGTTGGAAACTTAGGATATATCAATATTTACATAAATATTTATCCCAAAAATAATTATAGAACTTAAAGGTTGAGACACCTTAATCCCAATAATCTCCCACATGTCAAAGACCTGCCAAGAGTCCTTGGAATCAACAAGATTTAGTTGCTAAGAATCAACTGATGAAAACACATTATCACAACCATACATGCAATCACATGAATATTGAACAATATTGTCATACTCCAATCAAGCCACCTACAAAAAAATCCAAGATGTCCACCATATAAGGAAATAGTTCCTACCATCCTCCAAAGGAAAGGAACAAGCCATGGTGTATATGCACTAGTCTAAAGAACACAAACATCATATCCAACCGATAGAAAAGGCTACAGGATACTGCCACAACTCCATTGTGCTCACAAGCTACACATAATATCAACCAACTCCAAGCCTATATCCAAAACACAATTTTGAAGCCAAAGAATCCTCCAGAGAACAAGATAAACTATCAGCTAGAACAACAAGGGTGCTGCCACAATAGTGGTTTACACTTTCTGGGAGATCTTGAGTTCTGCTGAAATCACATATTTTTAGAAAATATAATGATTTAAGCCTTGAAAAGTTCCATTTAAAGGATTCCAATTGAAGAGGGTTTAATCAAACCACCTTAGACCAAGCCCTTTTGGATAGAACCCCGCTAGTTTTAAACCATACCTATAATGGAGTCTCCTTTACACCTATCAAAATGTTGACAAAAAACCACTTTTGATTTACCTTTTGGGGGATCAAATGAATTCATTTAAAATTTATCTTTTGTAAGAATGTAGTCCTTATTATAAGCTTCCAAAAAAGTATAATTTTAATTAAATTTAATTTGATTATTATATTTATTTTTTATTTCTTGTGAATGTAGGTTTTTCACTGAAAATCAAGCTCTCTGTTCGGCACATGTGGAAAAATAGAATATTATCAAAAAAAAATTGAAAAATATGAGTACACTAGATAATGAAGTCCTTGATCCAACAAAAAAAAAATGAATTTTGATACATACAAAAAAAGTTGTGTTATACGGTCCGCCTATGTCTGAATTGTAATTGGTTTGACTTAAAAACTTTGATTAAGGAAAAATATTCAATAAAACACTATGAAACTAATTGGAAGCACTATATATCGTAGTTACAAATCTAGATTCCAAAAAAATAGAATTTTATCCTTCATGGAAAAAAAGTTGTGTTATATGGTGAGTGTCACTCCTTAAAATGGTGTTTACTAAAAAAAACTAGTTTTCGAAGGAGATGGAAAAAGAAGTGCAATCTAATTCCAAAAAAAATTAAAAATATATATTTAGAATCTATAGAAAAAAATTCACAAATCACTATTTTGCATCATCTTCAAATTCCTCACGATTTAGCCGCTATAGATGTCTAAAAGTGAAGATTTAGTTAGAAAAAATCAGTTCAGTGTCTAGTTTGGCCAAAAATTGTAAGTCAGTATTGTGGGATCACCCACAACCAAAATAGATTTCCCTCATCTAACTGATAAACCAACAAGACTAAAAATAACACCCAAAACAAATTCTAATCCATCCAATATACCATACATCAAAGGTATCCACAACATCAACAAACTCATGCCAACAATATATCCAACCCATCAACTGCAATCACAAGCTCCTTGTGTCAAAATAGTCAACGAAGACAGAAACATCTAGGAACTCCCATTGCATGGGTAATGTCTAGTCTAAAAGATATCAAGACACTTTGAGTTTACCAATAGTACCACATAGAGGATGCATCCATGCAGTATCAAGAACCATCCATAATGACATGTATAAATTGTAACCAAAAAACTACTACAAGTACATATCTCACCGCAAGTCTCCCAAGCTCTTCCATTTTAAGTCTCCAAAACTCTCTCATGTTCTCCACATCTGAAAAGGACAGAGATGAAGGAACCTCTATTCCATCACCCAAAACCAAGTGACAACACATGACAATAAACTAGTGATCACCATAGCTCTGCATGATCTCAAGTCCAACATCATGTGAACACGAACATCAAGGAAGAAAACCAAGACCAAAGAGAGAAACTCTATACATCATACACATGTAGAATGTCCTTCTACATACACCTCTAAATGCTCAACTTTGTCAAGTATGATCTCCTCCACAACCGCAAAATAAAAGCCTCAACAACACCCATCTTGTTCAATATCCAAGATCAAACACAACGTATGAATCATGTAATCACATGGATGTAAGCTTCTCAAGAGAAGACCAAACTAGGTCCATTTCCCATATCAGGAAATCAGCCCACTACCATCTCCTAAACTCCTCATAAATGACATCACAATGTCAACTCATACGCTAAAGGAGATAACCATGTTGAACATCTCTCATAATGAATCCTCCAAAACTATCTAACTATAGGTCGAGATCCATATCTATGAAAGACAAGCATAATACTTAAGAGGACCAAGGGTTATGCATCTCAAGTGAAAAATTACCGAGTAGACCAAGAGTGGGGAATAAGAATGCTCCTCCAAGATATCCAAGTCAACATGACTTATCCAAGAGCAATCTCATCACAGGTCTATCATGAACTCACATCCATGTTCAATTGAAAAGCTCTTCAGAATTCTTGCTAAGATATCATCAAGAGTACCCATCTCAACATATTTTCTCATCTCAAGATAAATACCTCGCCACGTCTCCATACATCCATGAGAACTAACAACCAATAAACCCATGGTAAGATCCAAATGCGAACACGATACTCTCATGAATCTCTCAAGCACATGATGAATGTACTCAAAACATAGAGAAATTTCTAGATCACTATAAAAGTTCCAACTACAGTCAAGAACCTATCATTAGATCATGATCTAAATAGTCTCATGCCAACACTCTAATGTGTAATCAAGAATCCATCATGGCACAACACTAGAACCCATCCTCTCAATAGAAGATCACCATCTCCTCGAAGGAGATCACATGCTCCAAGTTAACAAACCATGGTCTCAAGAGCAATGTAATATGCCAAAACTCTAATGTACCATCAAGAGTATACCATGACATACCAACAACATACTCTAAACCAACATCACCTATCAGAGCATTATCAATACCTCAACCAAAAACTCCAAGAGTCCTCCATAACTCTAAGATGGCACACATCTTCAATCTCATGAAGATGACCATCTCAAAATAGTGTCCATGCAAATATGAAAGAACCCTTTTGCAACAAAAATATCTAAGAGCTCCTCCTAGTAACATCTACAACACTAAAGTAGATCATCTATCACCAAATGATGAATCCACAATCATTGCTAAAGCTCCCACTGAACAATGATACCAAACTCTCCAAGCATCATGACTCATCTCCTAATCTAAATATCCTCCAGGTACATAAACCCATGAGTCCATCTAACAATAATATCAAGTGGCACCAAGATCTCCAATGCAAGGAAATACACCATTATTGTCACAACTCATAAAATAGTGTATCCAAGTTATCCATGACATCATGATAAAACATAATATAGATCCCAACAACTGAATATCTAGGTACTCAACACCATCCATCCTCTCATCCCAAAGCAACAAAACAATACACAAATGATCACAAATAAGATCAACTAATACAGTCTACAAACACACTAAACGAACCTCATGGATATAAATAGTCCACATCTAAGTTCTCCCACTATAATCAAGAAAAGGTGGCCTACCCACATGATTACATAACTCGTAGATCCAATCACGGTGACATGCAAACCCATCATCACACTAATGATCATACAAAACTGAGATATCAAAGAAGTTATCGTGTAGCTTTTCAAGACTCAAACACTAGATGACTAACAGATCTGATTTTCCAATAGTCTAGGAACCCTCCAAGCATTCACCACAAAAAATTTGAGTAACTAACATATACCAACATCTCCATATAGAGAAGATCTGATATATCCTCAAACCATGCATGAAGCATGCATGTAGAGCTATAACTATCTTACATCTAGAATCATTCAAAGACCACAACCCAGAAGATAGTTATCTATAGATCTATAAAACCACAAGTTTTTTTTTACCATAGAAAAATTACAAAACCACCATGTTTTCCAACACATGCAAATCCACATCCACTTATCATCTAGAAGACCCAAAGGTCGGAGAGCAACTATAACATTTCATCTAGAACAATGGATTATCTTGAATATGCATAACCATAGATTTTGAATGAAAAATCTACTAAATCCTTAGATCCAAGGAACATGAATTCATCATGAAAGTACAAAAATCCATCAAGAAAATAGAGGCATAGGAACTTGAGACCCATATCTAAGCCAACTCCACCACCACCATGTACATGCATCTGAGAGAGAATTATGCTATTCTAGAAGCTTTTAGATCATCTAATGATTAACTTCAAAGCCTACATACATTTGGGGTTATTGAAACAATGCCTTCCAATATTAGGGGTTAAAACCAAGTACCCAACATAGGCACACCAAACTAAATTCATAACAACACAAGTCTCTTCATATGACCAAGGATCCCATCTAAGACACCCAATATGAAAAACCTATTGCACACAACCATAGAATGAAAAATAATCACCATGCAAAAGGGTTATTCAACTATCTAACCAAGAGCTCCAGATCAACATCATTTCAATGCGATCAACTCCACTTCTTTTTGTCTGAACCATCCTTCTTCGTTCCTTCTATTTCTAGAAACTAAAGAAACTACAAATGTTTCACTCACCAAAGGATTAACAATTAGCCCATTCCTTCAGCTTAGATTCCCTCAAGCCTCCAAGGCTAACGAATCACCAAAATAAATACCCATAACTAAAAACACCACATGCATTACCATGCAAGCCCATGCAAGTACATGTAGCACACATGAAAGTACATGCAGCTTACATACATGCACATGAAAATTTGGAATTATTCTATGATACCAATTTGAAGGGAAAAAGCAGGCATCTGAAAAGACCATCTAGGATCAGTCTGTGTCTTTGGTAACATTCATTTAATTTAGGAATATCAAAAGCATATACTACTATACCTTAAAGTGGAAACCATCATAGTTATATTTCCCACTATTAATTCTTAAAGGAAAGAGGCTGAAATTAAGTTTCAAGTCTTTTCAGATCAACTAGTTTCAACAAAATTACAAACACATAAAATTAAACAATAAGAAAAAGTTAGAAGAGAAAGAACACATAGATTTACGTTGGAAAAATCATTTTTAGTAAAAAGCCCCACACTCCAAAACCACATAGCTAATGTATTATTCAGTAAAAAAAAGTAGTTACAATACATTCTTCAGGCTCTAGGTCATTACAAGAGATTTACATCTTGTTCCATCTCTGATAAAGTGTGAGCAGCATAACACCTGTGAATAAACTCTCCTCTCTCACTTCTCTAGAAAAACACTTGTATTTATAGAGTATACAATGGCTTGGATAGAAGTTTCCTTAAATGCATGACCATGCATGAACATGCAACAAGAAAGGAACTACATACAAAAGCATGCAACATGCACATGCAAAAAAAACACCTATAAAAAATGTAGGAGTCCACATTCCAAGGAATAAAAATTGCATCCATACACAACTCCCATTGCAAATAGTAACTTCCAATCTTTACTTTTCAAAGTCGGCACCAACTTCTACAAAATTAGGTACATGCCATAGTTAACTTGACATTCCTTGACACATGTCACCTTTGTGCAACTCCGAGAAGTTTTTACAAACTCCTCTCTCCAAATGAGCACCCAAGTGACAAGTGTCGCTATGGTGCACCTCTATGAAGTAGGCACAAGCAACAATGTTTCAAATAAGTATTTGGGTGACAAGTGGCACTCCATTGAGCTCCACACCTTGCATGTAGGATATAACTCTCCCCAATGGGTCCCACAAAGTGCTATGACAACTATTATAGTTGGAAACTTAGAATATATCAATATTTGCACAAATATTTATCCCAAAAATACTGCTAAGACTCAAAGGTTGAGACACCTTAATCCCACCAATGTTCTTATTGGCTTGGTTTGTACACGAAGGGAAAAAAATGGAATAGTAACCACCTTGAAAGCTTACAAAGAAGTTATCACTTGGAGTTACAAAGATTTGAAAACATATGATACTTCAATGATTATTCATATCATTCCTCTAAATTGGGAGGCCAAACCTTTCAAGTAGAGGAAATGTGTGGTTAATGCCTTGCTAGAGCCATTAATACAAAGGGAAGTACAAAAGTGTTTAAGTGCTAGGATTATATATCTAGTATGACATTCAACCTAGGTAGCCAATTTTGTACCGATGAGAAAGAAAAATGGAGAAATCAAGCTTTATGTCAATTTTAAAAATCTCAACCAAGCTTCAAAGAAGGAAAACTACCCATTGTGTTCACTAGATGAATTCCTTCAAATATTTAATGGGTCACAAATGATTTCATTTCTAGATGGATATTTAGGTTACATCTAGGTCATGGTTAGAGAAGAAGACATATTGAAAATGTCCTTCACCACAAAGTGGGGAACAGTTGCATACTGACAAATGCCTTTCAGTCCCATCAATGTAGGGATAACTTTACAAAGAGATATGGACATACATTTTAAAGGATTGATCAGAGAAAGCATCATTATATACATGGATGAAATCATGGTATTTTCAAAGGTCAAAGTAAATCATGTGAATAACTTGTGCAAGATCCTCCAGAGGTTCAAGGAATCATGTATTTCTCTTAACCCTAAGAAGTGTATTTTTTTGGTAATAGAAGGAAAACTCTTAAGTCAATATTTCTAAGAAAGGAATTTCAATTGACCCAGAAAGAATAAAATCTATCTTGAAGTTGTCCCTACCCAATAGTAGGAAAGAGTTGAGTCCTTTGAAAAAAAATATATTAGAAAATTCATCAATGGGTTAACAGAGATTGTATGTCCCCTAAATGATATGTCAAAGAAGGATGCAAAAATTGAGTGGACCTCAAAAGACAAGAAGATGTTTTAGGAGATAAAGGAAGCTATAACTAACACTCTTGTACTAGCCAACCTAGACTACACTAAGCCTTTTAAAATTTGCACATTCACCTCAGACCACTCTTGTGCGGGTGTGTTGACTCAAAAAGGGAGAATATGGTGATGAGAGGCCAATAGATTTTATGAGTCCCCTATTCAAAAATGTAGAGATTTGATATCCAAATTTGGATAAGAAACCCTTTTGTATAGTAAAGGCTATAAAGAAATTTCGGTACTACATTTTAAGAAGCAAGGTAATTGTGATAGTCTCAGATGTAGTAGTTAAGTCTATGTTGATGCAAAATGAGTTAGGGCAACGAAGAGGAAAATGGATGCCCATCCTCCAAGATTTTGACATGGAGATACAACCTATGAAATTTGTGAGAGCCCAAGGGCTTTCAAAGACTCTAGTTGGGGTAGAAAGGCAACTTGTATGCCAACAATAAACTCAACAGGATATTACTTTGGATGTATGGTACAGGGATATAGTTCACTACTTATTGCAAAATAGGTGCCTAGATAACCTAAATGAAACCCAAAGAAGAGATCTAAGGATGAAGAGAAAATAATATATGATGAAAGCTAGATCGTTATATTGTAATAATTATGAAGGATTTTATTTAAAATTCTTGAATAAATATGAGATTATCTCAATCCTAGCAAAATTTTATGATAAATTTGGTACAGGGCATGGTTCAAAAGAATTTGCGGCTCACTAGATATTGAGAGTAAGGTACTATTTGCCCCCATTGTTTAAATATGCCTATCAACATGTGAATATATGTCATTTTTGTCAAGCAAGGGATGATAGAGAAAGAAATGCACCCATGCCCCTACAACCTATGTATGAGGTATGTCCTTTCATCCATTGTGGTCTAGACTTCATAGGGATGATTAATTCCCACTTTTTTATAAGACACAAGTTCATTTTGGTAATGACTAATTATTACATGAGATGGTCAGAAGCAATAGCCTATAGGAAAAGCATGACTGAGGTGGTGATCAAGTTCTTAGAGGATCTATCATGTGACCAAGTTTGAAATGTCATTCACTATGATATATAACGATGACCCTTCATTTTCATCAACTCAATTATTGCAATGGAATTTTGAGCATAAGGTAATACTAAAATACCCATCAAACTATTATCCTCAAGGCAATGGGGTTGCAGAATCTACCAACAAAAACCTGATAGAGGTCATTAAGAAATTAATAGATAAAAACCCTAAAGAATGGCATTCTCATATCAAGTTTGCACTATGGGAAAATAGGACTAGGATCAAAAATGCTTTAGGGACATCCCCTTATCAATTGGTACATGGCCTAGAACTTGTGTTTCATATGAACCTTAGGATATCCACTTTAAAATGCATGGAAAATTATCTAGAAACAGACAAAAAGGTCTAGATAAGATTAATGGATTTGTTAGATGTAGAAGTAAGAAGAAAAACTACTATAGAGTACATTTTAAAACATCGATTTGTTGTCAAAACATGGTTTTAAAAAAGATCCAAAGTCAAGTCCTTTAGGATTTCAGATCTTTTCCTACGTTGGGATAAATCTAAAGAGAAAAATGGAAACCATTCAAAGTTTGACCAGCCCTAATACATGTCAATGGAAAGTTTATTAAATATTACTTAGGATCTTAGAGGGACTCTATCTCCTCTCTTGTATGTAGTTAGATTAGGATTTTTCCTTTTCTAGTCATTTCATTTGTTGTTTTCATGTTTTCATTTCCTTGTTTTCTTTTGTGGCATTATTTTTCTTCCTTGTTCCTCCTTTTCTTTTTAGGAGATCTATGTGAGTTTTTCTTAGATGTTCATCTAGTTAAGGTTTCTATATCAATCACATAGAAAAATCTCTTAATACTTCCTTATCAAACCTCCCATATACTCAAACACAAGGTTTATTAATTTCTTGTTATGTTTGGAAGTCTTAAAAGTTTGAAGATATGAAACCAATGAATCTTTGAACTAGGTCACATGAAACTTACAATCCACAAATCTTAAAGAATTTCAAATTTTGGATAAAGGGTAGGAGATAATGGTCTTTTAGGTCAAGTAAAATCTAAAGATTTCTATCTTTCTCAATGACCACTATGGTTCCCAACCCAATGCCAAGTGAAAGATTTGAAATAAAAGGGGAGTAAAGAAAATCTTACTAAGATGATCAATTAAAAATGGATGATTCAAATAATCTGTGTCGAGGCTATGGAAACTTGGCTAGTAGTAGGGTTATGTTTGAGGGAATCAAAGGTATATATGTTGAGGCTATAGATGCTTGGATAGCAACAGAGTTATGCCTAGGTCACACCAACCAGGTCTTCATGAAATATATGTTAATAAAGCTAAAAGTTGGGAGAAAGATAGGGTCAAATTATTTTTTCTTTCCCATGAAGTCATTCCATTTTACCTAGGCCTATTTTGAATAAATATATCATCTACACACACTATGAGATTAAAGTATCCTTGGGAAAGATAAGATGGTTTTGTTACTTGGATCAATATATACTTCTTTCCCTAACAATGAATTTATATGTCCTTTGAGTTTAGGTCTTTGAGAATTTTATGGTGAAGAAATGTTTCTAGCATTTTATCTGTTTGGTTATTATTTTTTGTGCCTTGCACCCGCACCCCATTTTCTTTCTAGCAAAATCGGGATCCCCTTTCTTTTTTCTTCTTTCTTTTTTCTCCTCACTTTTCTCTCTTTCCCTTTCCTTCCCCCTTTCCCCCTCTTTCTTCCTCTCTTTTATTTTTTCATTTGTCATAGTTTTAGGATTCTCAAGATTAGTATACCATCCTTGTTGGACCCGACCCTCAATATCTGTTTATTTTTCGTCATTCTTTATTTTTTAGTTTCGCTCATCGAGGTTTCCCTTATTAGGATTTTTGGTTGGTGCAAGAGCACCCTCATGCTCAAATTTGGGTTTTTGTCTTGTTTTGTGTTGTTTGATGTAAATAAGGTCATTTTGGACTAGTAATGATCATTTAGAGTCATTCTAGACCATTTTAAAATATTTTGGATTCATAATGCAAATGATGTCAAAAAATTGTCAAAATTGTAAAAGTTGTCATTGTGAAAGTTGTCAAAAGTTCATTAAGGTTACAACTTTGATTAGAAATTTAGTTGTGGGTGGTTGGTAGTTGGAAAATATTTGGGAAATAATAAATACATGTTGTAAACATGAATCCCAAGGTTGGGAAGGTTGGAAAATATGGAAATGAAAGTTGGAATCAATTTGGAGCAAATTTTTTGTGCATTTTTCCTATAATAGTCCTGTTCTTTCACATGGTATGGATCTATACAGCCTTTTTATGACCTTAAAATGGTATTCTTGGAAATATGATTGAGTTAGCTTTCATTTGGTTTTGGTTTGGTTGAATTTCATTAATTTTAGAGAAATTAATAGTATTTTTTGTAACAACAGGTCTGAATCTACCCTAGGGTTTCCAACGAACAAGAAAATTCCATATTTTTTCTTCCCTCCATCAAAAATCTCTAAAGATTAGTGAAAAGTTATTTTTTAAGGGTATCTAAAAACCATTTAGAGGTTATTTCATAGTTTTCCATTTTGATAAAGTTACTAATGAAATTTTGTTTGCATTTGGATGTAGACAATCCAAAATAAAAACCCTCTTAGATGTAGGACAGTCAAGTTTTGAGCCTCTACATACAAATCAACCCTACTTTATATTCGGATATGTGTAAGAATGGTCAAATGGGTATCTTAAATGGATCTCTTTTTCTGTAGATCAGGTCTGAGTCAAAATATATGTCCAATTTTCTTTGTTGAAAGGTTACAACCAAGAATGAGGATTTGTGAAGGAAAACTCACTTTTTGATGAGCAAAGGCACTTGTTTAAGGTTGTTTTGAGTTTGATTTCCACTACTCTATATCAAATTGGTATCAGATCCTAAAGATCTGGGCAAGATAATTTTTGGAGTGTATGTGTTGTCTTTTTGCAGGTTGAAGTGAGAACCTAGATGTCAAAAGACTGAGTAGTGAAGAAAGGAGAAACCTAGGTGACGTATCACGAAGATAAGAAAAAACAAGGAAGAGACTTTCTTGAGAAAGGAGAATGGAAATGTTGAGAAAATTTGTTCGTGGAGACTTGCAGAGTAAGGAGGTACCAAGTAAGAAACAAATGATGAGAAAAGAGAAAAGTGAGATGAAGAAGAAAAATAAGAAAGAAAAACAAATAAATGTTGAGCAAGAGATCATAGAGTTGAGGCAAGCCTTGGAACAAATGGAAAAAATTCAAAAAAAAATTGAAGAAAGAATGGAACTTGAGATGCAGTGGTTACTTGAGAGAGAAAACTAGGAAAGTTGTTGGCATTTACTAATAAGAAAGAGGATAAAGTGGCCTATCAAGAAGAAGGAAAAATAGGACAACAACAAGAATGGATGAGTTGCAAGATATATTGAAAGGAATAGTGTTAGAAGCATCTAAAGAGACAAGAAAATCTTGTGATTTTGAAACTAAGTTTGTGTGTATGTGTTTACAGGTGCAACAGATGAAAGTGAAGATGGAAAAGAGTCTAAAGAAGGAGAAGTGCATACAGTGTATGAAGATTGTTATACAAATGTAGCACACATGGAGACTCTTTTGGGTGTTGAAGTGGAGTTTCTGGTGCTAGGAGAAAAAGAGGAGACCTCAAGGTCTCAATATTTTATTTATAATATTTCATTGGAATATGTATGTGTAGGTTTTTTAGACAAGGAGATACAACTCATTGAGAAGTAGACTCTTGAAAAAGATCAGGTTCAGAGGAGGATGCCAAAAGAGAAATACCTTGCAAGGAAGAAAGAAGAGGAGTTGATAAGACAACCTAGAGAAAAAAAAGTGGAAGAAACAAATATAAAGCCAAGAATAAATCAAGGCAATAGTGCAGAAGAATTGGAAGACCGGGAAGAAAAAGAAGCCCTACACTCAAGTGGACTTGAGTTCTTTTTTCCCTTAACAGTATGGTGCAGGAGCACCCTCATGCTCAAATTTGGGTCTTTATCTTTTTTTGTGTTTTTTGATGTAAATAAAGTAATTTTAGACTACTAATGATCATTTGGAGTTATTCTGGACTATTTTAGAATGTTTTGAAGTCATAATGCAAATAATGTCAAAAAAATGTCAAAATTGTAAAAGTTGTCATTGTGAAAGTTGTCAAAAGTGCATTAAGATTACAACTTTGATTAGGAAGTTAGTTGTGAGTGGTTGGTAGTTTGAAAATGCTTGGGAAATAATAAATAAATGTTGTAAACATGAATCCCAAGGTTGGGAAAGTTGGAAAAGATGGGAATGAAAGTTGGAATCAATTTGGAGCAATTTTTTTGTGCATTTTTCTTGTAACAGTCATTTTCTTTCACATGGTATGGATCTGTATGAACTTTGTATGACCTGCACATGGTATGGTTGGAAAAATTATTGAGTTAGCTTTCATTTGGTTTTAGTTTGGTTGAATATCATTAATTTTAGAGAAATTTATGGAATTTTTTGTAACAGCGGGTTTGAATCTGCCCTAAGGTTTCCAAGGAACAAGAAAATTCCATATTTTTTCTTCCCTCCATCAAAAATCTCTAAAAATTGGTGAAAAGTTTTTTTTTGAGGGTGTATAAAACATATTTTGAGGATATTTCATATTTTTCCATTTTGATGAAGTTACTAATGAAAGTTTGCTTGCATTTGGGTGTAGACAGTAAAAAAAAAACCCACTTAGATGTAGGACAGTCAAGTTTTGAACCCCTCCGTACAAAGAAACCCTACCTTATTTTTGGATATGTGTAAGAATGGCCAAATGGGTATCTAAAATGGGTCTCCTTTTCTATAGATCAGGTCTAATTCAAAAGATATTCCCAATTTTCCTTTCTGAAAGGTTACAAACAAGAATAAGAGTTTGTGAAGGAAAACTCATCTTTTGATGAACAAAGGCACTTGTTTAAGGTTTTTCTAAGTTTTATTACCCCTTCTCTACATCATTTTCTTGCAGCATTCCCAATCTTGGAGGCCCGATGGTGGTGGCATCTTGTCATCTTGCTTATTCTACCTTTCAAAATATTCAATAAGAACCACCCCTACATTTATTGAGCATTAAATCATCATTTTTGGGTAGCTTTACAAGTGAGGTCAAGGGTTTTTATTATCAATTATGAATTATCAAGAAAATACCCAAAAGATATCTCCAAATTCCTTAGAAACGCTCCACATAACTCAACTCGCATTTCCTCAAATTTCCTCGTGTTTGATTATTAGTCGCGTCGTGTTTGGTCTTTGCCTGGTTTGTGGTGCTCTTCTAAGAATTCCTCGTCATCGCTCATCCATTTATGCTTTTTCCTCCCTTGAAATTTTTAGGTAATCTCTAAGACTAGAAATTTCATTTCAATTTTCTAGTTTTTCTTATTTTTGTTGCATGGTCTTGTCGTATCCTCGTATTCGGTTTCATTTTTTCATTTTTTTGTTTTTCATTTTTATTTTTTCCTTTTCTTATTTTATTCTTTTTGTGCCCTTGTAAATTATGTTTTCTCCAAGCTTTTCAATTGATGGTGTTTATGACATCATTGTATTGGGCCTCAGGTTCCTCTTTTTCCAAGCTTTTCAAAAGGACCTTTATCTTGTCCTTGATAAGTGTATTTTTTCTTAGGGGTTTTCTTAGTCTGGTTTTGTATTTCAGATTTTGAGTGTTAATAATGCATGTTAAAGATAATTTGATAAGATTTAAACCACATATATAAACCCTGACATCTGATAAACAAATGACTTGAAATATTTTGGTAAAAACACTTCATATTTTAGATGTCAAACTTTGGGGTTAATACCCTAAGCCTTATCTTAACTTTAGGATAGAGTCAAACCTCACTCCTGATCCCTGACTCTCGACAATTTTTCCCTCCTTTTACATTAGAAAAAAAAATCATTGTTTTTCAATAAATGGATGTATTCATTGCCCATTAAAGTTTCCAAAAGATAAGAAACAAGTGTTATTGTCGAATCCCAACCCTCAAAGAAGAGAGATAAAACAACACTGTGCTATCGAGAATCGGATGTCGAATCATCACACTATCAATTATCAAAAGAAATATTTAAGAGATCTCTTTTAATTTTGAACCCTAATCCCCAAAATTCAATGAAAATCACTTGATTTTTATTGAATACTGAAGATTGGTTGTCTACCTTGACGGTTAAGATCTAGTAAGGATAAGAGATACCTGTTACGCTCGAATCCTAACTCCCAATGATACTCCATTTTTGGATGTCGATTGATGGGTGTTTTGGGGTAATAAGAAACAAAGAATAAGCTACATTCATGATCCCTAACTCTCGACAACACAAAGAAATGAGCATGATAGAGGCAAGATCGATGTTCAGAATGATTTTTTTATATTTCTTAAAAAATTTAGCAAGCGATAAAAGGCGCGACCGATACCCAATCCCCGATAAATTGTAATTTTTTTCTAAAGTATGAATTTAGAGGATATTTCATCACAATTCAATATAAAATGGTTGTCTTCATGGCCTAATAAGGGATGCTATTTCACTCCTTTTTGGTTATTTTCTTTAAGATTTTGATGGATGGTATTTTCATGTGTAGGTAATATGCTAAAGGAAGGTGTTGAGATGAAGTACCAATATAAAGGATACCATCCTCCTTCAAATATATTATCTCCATACATATATATTGGAGATACTAATATAGGACATATAGACATGGATTAATTTCATAGAAGAATTCACAATGAAGTTGAAAGGACAATCAAAGCCACCTCTATGGCTAATTTTAGGTTGGTGGAAGCAATTGCCTTCCCAGTTTCAATGTAGTCACCTAAGCTACTATTGACATGTGCTCAATAGTATTATTAGAAGCACATGAGGATACTAGGTCCATCTGGAGATGTGATCCTTGACATTAGCCCTGACATGATTGACAAGTTATTCAGGATCCCTACCTTCCCTAAGTATGATACTATTGACATGAAAAGGGAAATGAAATATTTTAAGTCACAAAATGTGATTTTTCTCAATGTTATTAGCACTTAGATGATGCTCAGCCCAAGGAATATAGCACTCAAAATGGAAAGAGTACAACATAGTGTAGTGTAGAAAAAAGTAACCCTTTTCACACTTAATTTGGGAATGAATAATCAATGATAAAATAGACTTAATGATGCTTTATTTAGGGTGTTGTATTGTGTTTCTTTACACTTTCACACTAATCTAGGGCTTTATTAATTAATTGAGGTTAAATTTTCCTTAATTGGTCCCTTAAATTTAAATCCAACCCTAATTTATTACTTTTTCCAAGGGATAAAGCCTAACACTCATTAATAATGTTTCACAACACTTAATTTTGCACCCATTCACCACCTAGCGAATGGGTCCTTCCTAGGTCCTAGGACCCCCTTTTTGCATGTTATTTCATATTCCTAAAGCAAGGTCCTAGTTAAGTGTGCTAGGACTCATTCACCCTATGGCGAATGGGTCCTCCTTAACTTAGGACATCCCTTTTTGAACATATTCTTGGTGGGATTTTAATGATTTTCAATCCTATATCTAATGTCAGCTTGTGTTATTTGAATTTTGGGATTTAATCTTCAATTAAGTATAAATATAAGGTTATTTTACATGGTTTCAACTAGTTCTTCATAAGCAATCCAAGATTTTAGAGAATTTTCATGAGATCAAGCATTCATATTCAAGAAGCAAGCAAGAGTGAAGTCTTGGAGTAGCATTATAGGTTTTCAAGCTCATTTTGTGTCAAAGATCAAGGATTATTTGAAAGAGTGATGATAGATGCCTATGAGAATCATGATGGATTCTAGGTGTTGGGAGATGCACATGACATACAACCAAGCCTAATGACTTGTTTCCTAAGTGATTCCATCTTCTATGATCATTCTATTTGTAGCCTAAAGAGAGGTATATTCAAATTTGTGAATTATTGAAGGGACTTGGGATTCTCTAAAGTAGGTCACTTGCATTGTTTATGATTCATTATAGGGTCCTATTCTAACACAATTGGATAGGATTTCCTTGCATCATTAGAGATCTTAATCTTAGGCACGCTTAAGGTTAGGATTGCACACACATTTCATGTTTCATATTTTCATTTATCATCAAGGTTTAATTACCAAACTTGGGGTTTCGCTGAGGTAAACTCCCATCCACCAACAAGCTTCAAAATTTATTTTGCAGATTATTAGCAAATCCAGATCCAAAAGTGGGAGTTTCAAGTTATAAGGAAGAAGTGCAGATCTAGAACTTCAAGATCAGGTTTAGAGTTTTCTAGAAGAGCCTACCAAGACCTATTCACCACCTAGAGAATGAGTCCCTATTAGGGTTTTAGGGACAGCAAATTTTCACTATGTACAAGCTTCATTTCCAGATTCAGAGTTCCCTGGACATGTACACCAGGACCCATTTTTCACCTAGTGAATGATTCCCTGATAGAGTGGTAGAAACAACATATTTTGATCAAGTGCACATCATTCCTCATTCTCATTTTTTCCAAAAAATTTATTGTTTCTCCATGTTTGATGATAATTTTGTTCATTGAATTTGATAGACCTAGAATTAGGGTTGATTTTATAGTCCAAATTCTTATCCCCAAAGTGTGTTTTAGCTCACCACCCTGTCCTTGCATAAAGGATAAATTGCAAGATCTCCCTAAACTTGACTCGGCTTACCTTTTTGGGTTGATAGTATCTTCAAGGTTTTGGGATCTCATTGCTTTAATGAAATATTAGGAAAAGAGGGTTAGACATCCTAGAGCCCCTTTTTTCTATGTTTCACATAGGAGTGAATTCCAGGAAGATATCAAAGATCAGATCGCACTCCTAAGCAAAGTCTATGGTTATCAGAATTCCATAGAATTTTACCCATGGATGTGTCACTTTATGCTACTCATCATAGATGATAAAAAAATTGACTGGGAAAAAATAATTATAAACAAATTACATACACACCTCAAATATGTATTTCAAATTAGCAAATTTTATATGAACTCTTATCTAGTCTACTTGTTTTCTTATCAGGCTAGCTTCCTGGGGCTCACTAGAACAAGATCTCTTCAGTTGGGAGAGGTTGAGATTTATGAGAATTACCCACAATTGGAGTGGAGTTCTAGTTATATAATTACTATACGGTAAATTATAATTTTATTTATGTCATCATCAGAGGATTATAAAATTATTTTGCTAAAAGAATATCCCTAGATGTTATAGTTGAGCTAAAGAATTGGGGAAATTGGTATATCCAATTTAATACCTTCACATATATCAGAGTAGATGGCTTTCATAAGGCTCCCCTCAAGCTTCCAAGGTACCCCAATAACAAAATGATCTTGTTGGGTTTATGTAGGAAAGTAATAGAGATCCATAAATTGATTGTTGGTAAGCACAAATCAAGATATTCTTTTCCTATGAAGATGTGAGTATAATCCTATACCAACATGCAAAATGCTACAACTATAGAAATAGAATTGGACATGTATATAATGAACTTGTATAATAATCCAAGGACCAAATTCGACCCTATAGGTAAAATCAATAAGGTTATAGGTTCCTTCTTCAAACAAGAGCCTGCTTTGGAGGACCATTGGGGAAACTATGAAGAAGAGTTTGAAGTAAGAATGAAATATTACTATAGGATGACAATATATATGTTGAAAGCTTGCAATGTGTCCAAGGTGCCATAGTATTTAAAAGAGAATGGGAAGCTTCTAGGTCCCATTTAAAGTGGGTAGGGAATATTCAACCAACTAATTAACAATATGGATTGCTCAATTGAAGAGGATGATAAAATTGATACAAGGCCAACAAACATCAAAGATTTTCCATGGAGAAGGTTGATATCTCCATTTACTCTGATGGAGTTTCCAAAGCCTCAACCTTAGCTAAATAAATCCTTGTAGGTGAAGAATCATCTACTACTACTGAGAAGAAAAGGCCATCATCCTTAGCAGAAAGGCCCAATAAGAGGAAAGAAAAAGAAAATATAACTATAGAATCTATTGAAGAAGAGGTGAGGAAGAAGTCCCTTTAAATCATAGAACAAGAACTAGAAGTGAACCCCAAGCCACATTATTACATAGATCTATTTCACCTTTCCCTCCTTCTCCTTCCCTAATTCATCCTCCACAACACTCTCCCCCACATG
Source organism: Sequoia sempervirens (assembly GCA_007258455.2). Lineage (NCBI taxonomy): Eukaryota > Viridiplantae > Streptophyta > Pinopsida > Cupressales > Cupressaceae > Sequoia > Sequoia sempervirens. Next base: position 275,397,038 of record VDFB02270651.1, read on the forward strand.
AATCTCCTTTTCCTTCTAGTCCTCCAAGTCCACCATACTGAAACCCCACTCCACCTCCTCCATCTCCTCCACACTATTCTCCACCTCATATCTCTCCAACACATCCACCCTCCCCACCACATTCTCCTCCTAAAATACCTACTTCCCCAATTCCTCCACCTCCGCCATATCCTCAACACGATACTCCTCTTCCTCCTCCCCAAGAACAACAAGTAAGAGAGAAAGAAGTTAATAACAAGGAGGTAGTTGAGGAATAAATAGTCATAGAAGAGGAAGTTTAGAGAGAAGTTAAAATAGAGGGAATTATAGGAGAGGATGTTGAAGATGGAGAAATAAAGCCAAGCAAAGACGTTCAAAATGGGAAGATTATAGGTGAAGGAATAGAAAGAGATGAGGAAAAGAAAGAACAAAATAATTCTCAAGCCTTGCATAATACTGAAGTCATCTCTTCTCCTCAACATAAAGTCTCTTCAAATCTCCTGGTATGATTAAACCATACCATCCAAAAAAGGAAAAGAATATATGTCTAGGAGCAAGATGAGGAAAATATCACTATCTTCATAGAAGCATTCCACGACTCCACTAAAAGAAGGAAGAGATCAAGAACATTACCTACTATCATTAAGGATGAGCAAGGGAATATGATAGATCAAATAGTTGTTTCGGTAGTAGAAAAACTTGAATCAAATAAGCAACCTAAGGACTACTCAATAAAAACAAGTCCATCTTGTGGCCCATATCAAATAAGGGTAACAAAAATTCTTTAAAATGGTCATGTCCACTTTCTTTAAGAGGATGAAAAAGGACAAGAATACAAAAGAAGAATTGAAGTCTCAAGTAGCCCAGTTGACAACATCTTTTAACAATTTGATAGGGCATGTTGATGTTGTTGATCCTGAACCAGTTTTACAAGCTATATTAAAAGGAGAATCCATACACCCTGACCCTAAGAGGTGGGTAACTGCTACTAAATGATGGAAGGATGATTGCAAGCCCTAGATAGCATAATTTTTATAAAAGAAATAAAATATTATCATTGCATTAGTGATGAAGATATTTTGGCCCACGAGATGGAGGTGGAAATAAATGAGGATTTGATGGTAAGGGATGATTAAATCCTAATTTTGTAGAAAATAAAAGTCACTTCCTCATATGGCTTGTTGAAGGTAGTGATGGTAGATGAAGAAGATGAAGACAAGCAAAAGGAATGGCTAAAGGAAACACATTTGAGGGTGAAGACCTCGAATAAATGGGAGCATAAGTTGAGTAATAATAGAAACCTAGCCGAATAGGCTATGGTAAAGATAGAATTTTAATGGAAAGCATAGGTTACACTTTTTTGGAAACTTCATCCCTAGTTGCATCCACCAGTAAGACGGTCAAAGAACTCAGAGAGTCTCTATGAGGTCAAATCACTCCTGAGACCATTGACCAAGCAATAACCTAAAAAATAAACTTGTGGGCTTTCTAGGATGAACTAGCCAGCTTCACCGACCTACAAGAGAAGCTGGAGAATTTTTTATTTTTTTAAAGGGTTAAATTGGAATACCATTGAGGTCCTCCAATGTATGCTATGAATGATGTTATCACCTCTTTCTTTAAAAAATTCCTAGAATAGATTAAGTCAAAAATAATAATTTTAATCTATTTTGAATAAATTTTGTAATAAAGTAAATGCCCTGATAATTAACTTTCAATCTAGCATTGTGGATTTAGTTAAACTTCAGTTCAAGGAGAATTGTTAGGCTTACTTAGATTTCATTCCTATATCAAAGCTAGGTGATTCAATTAGACTTTTAATCAACCTTTTTTAGATCTATGAATTTTGGGATGCATGAGTCTATTTATTTGGGATTGTTAATCATTGTTAAGGATTAAAAACTATTGTAGTTGCAAGGAACTATAGAATCTTAGTCTGGATTTATCCTACTTTATTTTGTGAAGCTTTTATTAAATATTAAAGGATTACACATGTTCCATGCATATGGATTTTTTTATCATTGGTGGTGGTATGATTATTTATTTATTTGAATTGAGTAAATTGGTAAAGTCAATCGTGTTATTGTGTTATTGAATAGAGCTTTGTATTAGATCTATGCATGTTTTATGGTGATTTGATTTGATAAAACTTCAAAATATTAAAATTATTAATTTTCTTTGAAGATTTCATTGTGTTAAATGTGATTGAGTGAATACTAGTTGCTTTAATACTGGTTATTGTGTGAACCCCAATCCTAATACCTGCAAAACAACATGAATAAACACATTAGATTAGAAATTAAAAGCAAGAACAAGGATTCCCCATGAAATCTATTTACCAAGTTCAAATTAGGAAAAGAAATAATGAACACAATGAAAACAACAAAGTAGAGATTGAATCCTAATTAAACTAGCAAACTTATGATCCCATGGGGGAATTGGTGTCAATTTGATGTGAAAATTGGCCCTTTCCCAATTCCTATGATGCAAGATTGATGTGATGAAGAGATTTGATCCACTTTGTTTATGAAGAATGAGTGCTCCAAGCTAAAAACCTGCATAACCTAGCTAAGATTCAAGAATGATGGATGAAATTTGATAGATATTCGAGCATGGTAACTTTGCATAATTTGTGGATGATAAAATGAGGATATGAGCTCTTTATTTATAGAATGCCAAGATGGATGAATGTCCAAATTTGAGCAATGTGGGACCAACATTCATCCAATGGAAAGATGCCACTTGTCAACCTATGAGTGGATGGAGGATGTGCAAGTTTTGAGGATTGTGCCAATAAATGCATATTTTTGAATTTCAAATTTGTTGAAATGACATGTAAGAGGGAAGGGAAAATACAATAAATGCCACTTGGCTCAAGGAAAAGGACATGTAAGATGGATTAAATGCCTTGTTGGATGTACATGTTAACTTGGAATTTGAATTCAAACTTGGAGGAATATTCCAAAAGATGCCTTGTTGAGGAAAATAGAGGATTTAATAAATCAATTAAATCTATTTTCATGTGCAAGTGGGAAAAGCTAGAGGATGGGACATGAATTAGAATTAAATTAATCAAGGGTCAATTAATTTAATAGGAGGTTAGATGATGTGACTTATCTGACTTAGATTTATGGATTTATTTAAATCAAATAATGAGAAGAATGTGATAAGAGATTAATTAAATAAAGATTTTGATTTATTTAATTAAAAGAGATGATGTTAGACTTAAATTAAATAAGGTTTTAATTTATTTAATTTAATAGATAGACTTTAGAGATTTAATCAAATAAAATTGATTATTTAATTAAATAGGGATAATTAGATCAGATGATTAATTTAATTAACAAAAGAGAGAGACTTAATTAGATAAAGTGATTTATTTAATCAAGGGAAGGAAATTGATGAATTTAATCAAATAAGGAAATTTGATTAAATGGTTAGACCGAGGGATAACTCAGGATGAAATGATGTTAGTAGTCAAGATCAGATGCACAATGTCAATCGGTACATTTTACATGTCTACATTTTGCCCCTCTTTGAAGCAAATGCACTTGTTGTGTTGGTTCAAAGAATAAACGATCTCGATCAAAGCCAAAAAAATTCGCTTTTAAAATCTTGCCCCACTACTGCCTGGCAAGAGAAAACATGTCAATTTATTGCCCCCTCGAGAGATTGGACGAAAATTTCAATTTTTAGGCAATCTCACGAAAAAAGAGGACAAGGTGCCCGACAAGTCCAAAATGGCTCCAAGAGGCTAAAAACATGTCTAAATGCAATAAAATGATGTAAAAAAGGCCTCAATTGGACAAAAACAGCTTCGAGGGTCCAAAAACCTAGCAGCAGGGTGAAAAAACCCTAATTTTCAAGCTTAAAAGGGGGCTGAGGGGTCACTTTCAATTCATTTTCACACACTTCCATTAGCAACCTTAATATTTGAGCTCTGACCTCCTAACGATATAGCGCAACGACAGCTTCCGATGCACATTTATGATCGAATTCGGACGTACTAGTGGCCACCTAGCATTGGGGCCCCGGTAAGTGATCCCTACTTGAACTTTGTTTCTCGTTTTTCGTGCTTAATTATTGCTTTCAAAGTCGGTCATTCTGTAGCGATGCTATATAGTGCCGCTCAAAAATCAAACTGCATCGCTCGGTATGATATTGCACCGCGGCGACGGAGTTTGGAGTTTGAAAACTCTGATGCTGAGCTCATGGCTAGTGAGGTGATTTGCAAAGTGCAACGTGGCAGTCTTTTATTTGCTCAAAGTGCGTCGCTGGGAGGGAAAGTGCAGCGTGGCGATGCTATTTCGAATTTTTGTTCCCTAGCGTCGGAGTTTGATTTGAAATCAAATTGTGATGCCTTCATGGATTTTGATGCTGGAGTGGTTTCTTGGATGCTAGGCGAAGAATTTTTAAAAAAATTTAACATGGTGACTTTCCTTGATGCAGGACATGGGGAGGGAGCTCTACTCCCAAGAGCACAGGTTGTGGGATCTATTCAGTTACTTGCGGTATCTCAGCGACAAAGATCAAGACGACTTCAAGATATGGGATTGTGGTATATCGCTTATGCAGCACCCATCCGCACCCACCTAGGGATGATTTCAGCACTTGCCAAGAGATGGAACAGCGAGACATCTTCGTTCCACCTTCCCACCGGTGAAGCCACCGTCACTTTGGAGGACGTTTGGCGCATCCTATGATTGTCAATTCATGGTCAGTGTGTCATTTTTTATATGGATGAGGGGCGTAATTCCTGCCACAGGGTCCTCACCACAGAGGACATCGTTATTTGTGAGGGGCAGATCGAGCTTGAGCGACACAGGACCCTAGCACCTCCCTTCTGCTTGGTTGTTGCAGCTGTTATTTTGGGTCTCATTGACCCAAACAAATGAGGCCGATACTTTAGTCTCGGTTGGGGACTCTGCTAGGAGTGCATGGTTCGCGATAGGCTAGTTCGTTTTGCATGGAGTCTTGTTCTTCTAGCCTCTCTTTACAGGGATCTCCATGAGTACGTCTACCTCAATGGTAGAGCACTCAGAGTGGGCATGACACTTCTCCATGTATGGGCTTGGGAGCACATTGATATTCTACGTCCACGCATTGTTCTAGTTCCGATGGTGCCAGACAATCCCCTCGTATGGAACTACAGAGGTGGTGTGTCCTTTACACACACAGGTGAGCACAGGATCCCCTACTAGAGGAGGGTCCTCGATGAGATGCAGGTGTTTACATGGTGATCATACCTTGGTATGCCCGAATGGGCCGGCGATGTAGATCAGCTTTTCTTTGCTCGCCAGGACCGCTTCATGCAGGGGTGAGAGCATACGATGATTGAGAGATATCTGCCCGGGCATGTGCAACACCAGTTTGGTGAGCCCCAAGATCGGCCTGACGACAATTATGTGGTTTTCTTTGCCCGCACCATGATACAGGTTTCATGAGGCGGTATATTCCAGGCCGTTGGCGATTTGGCGGGCAACTAGTAGCGCAAAGCCATGGGCTTATGATGAGGGCTATGGATCGAGGCATGACCACGGGGAGCATGCCATAAAGGGATTGGTTTCACAAAGCTCTATGATTGACTGGCTAAAGTCACGAGACCCAATTGATGGAGGTTAGAGGTAGAGGATGAAGTTGGAGAAATTGTGCCGACTGGAGACCCGGCCAGTTGGGCCCCGATACAACGAGATCGAGCTGACGTACATATATGAGACCCGGCCAGCCCGGTTCATGAGGGTCCACCCGCAGAGGGGCTGGGAGTTGAGATCCGGCCTCCGCGGCACTGCCAGCCAGGGCGTATTAAGACGGTGGATCCACGAGGATGCACTAATTAATGATTCGCGGGCCAGGGTGCTGACGGTGACAGGAGGGATCGGGCTAGGTGAGATGGAATGAGGGGGTTAGAGAGGGATCAAAGCCATCCAGCAGAGCCAGACTCTGAGTTGTTGTACAAGGCTAGGTCGAGGAGGCAGTGGTTAGAGAGTAATAAGTGACCTCCTCCTCTCAGGGTACAGTGTCCGTTAGGTCTTACCAAGAGGCCGTCAGAGAGGTTGAGTATTATCGGATGTATTATCATGAGGCCGTACCCAGAGCAGCACAGGTCCCAGAGTACTCACAGCAAACCAGTCATAAACCAGCAGAGGGTCACAGTGATAGGGGCGAGGGCAGCATACAGGGGGGTTGATTGAGATGATACTTTTGTGCCTTATGGGCTCCTTTTTGATAGCCCGATGGGCCTTTTTGTATTGATTGACATACATGTACAGTGATCCAATTATTCTTGTACTATGACAGTTATATTATTGATGATATATATGAGATGATGATTTTGATGTGATGTGATGTGTACCAATTATTTATGCATGTATGAATGACTCTACTTCTATATGTTGTGTAATGATGTTTATATGATGCGTTTATGGATGCTTTTCCTTTTGATAATGAATGCATTATGTAATGATTATGACTAACAGATCTATATTATGGTGTTGGCTTATGATATGCAGATGTGAATGGATGATATATGATGATGCATTTGTGATGATGATATGTGATATGAAATGTAATGTGTAAAATGATATGGAAATGATCTATGGTGTATACGCGAAATGATGTGAATCATGCTTATATATGAAATGATTATGGATGGATGTACGCTTTGCATGTGATGGATTTTTTTTGTTTCTATTTATGTTTATAGTGATGTGGAATGATTAATGAAATGCAAAAAATGATTGCGATGCTATTTAGTGGATGATATAATGCAATGTGAATGCAATGGTCATGTTTTATATGGTGATGCAAATGAGACGGTTTTAAGATGCTTAGAATAGTAAATATTATCCTAAACATGTTAAAAGATAATGTAATGAATATGATGCATTTACTGTGATGTACTATATGCAATGATATGATAATGTAAAATGAACGCAATGTGTGAGATGATGTTATGATGTTATGCGAGTATGTATGCAATGGATTATCTTATAATGCTTATGTACCTATTATGTATGATTATGCAATAGGTGGTAATGTGAAAATGATTATGAAATGCTTATGCAAATGAATGTTATGCAATGATTTATGCGATGAATGCAATGTGATGCAATGTAATAAGAATGGATGTGCTTATCTATGAAGAATGCTTATAATAACATGTTTATATGATGATGGAAATGCAATTCTTGTGTTTCCTATATGATATGTTGATGCAATATGCAAATGATTTGTGGATGTAGGATCGATGACGATGGTGATGATGGTGGTGATCAGCTGTCATAGTAATTGTTAGTGCGATGAGCAAGAATCAACAAGACACAAGATGATGAACATGCAAATGATGATGATTTCTTTCTGAGGAATTGGTATTTTCAAAGGGCCAATTTTCTTATGTTTGATAACACACATGGTACGATGCATCAAGGTATAGAAAACCAGGATGGCGTTGTACCTAGTGTGATGGAATTTGACTTGACAAGTAGATAGGAGTATCCTCGTTCACACCTGACATACAGAAACCTTGCTAGGATGCACTTTAGAAGTTTCAAACACCTCAGACCAAAACACGGAAAGGTATAACCTATCAATGCAATAGTCAACAAGTTTCCCAAAACCTCCTCCATACATACCTATCAAAGCAAGTATTCACCAAGGTTATATTACAAGAACATCCAACAAGCACAGCAGACAAAAGATAATGATCGTTTCCCCATTCCTATTTCTCTAAATCCTCTGTTCGGATATCATCGAGAAGTCCTTGGAATGAGCGCAATAAGCTAAGTCAAAAGATAAAGACAAAGTACACAAACAAGCTAATGTTCTTCAATACTGCTAACCAAAAGGAAATTTTTTCTAAGGATAAGAACCGAAACTATTGCCAAAAGATAATGCCCATTGTAGGAAGGATACATCCTACGACATGTTAGTGGATGGCGACACATCATTTCGTTTATCCAAAGCGTTCTAAAAGATGATTGATATGGAACCAATTGGATGATGAGTTATCGATACAAAGAGTTGACCAACTTGCTTATGTACTGACTTAATCCTAAGACTTTGACATTTTGAGTTTTCACTTTTAACCTGCTAGACCTATTTCTGATTATCTTACCAAAGATTGAGGATGACGATCATTTATTATGAGTGATGTTATTGCGGGTGTAGGCGAGATGAGATGGATGGATTT
>VDFB02270651.1:275405304-275450067 GCA_007258455.2 Sequoia sempervirens
ACATGGTATGGTTGGAAAAATTATTGAGTTAGCTTTCATTTGGTTTTAGTTTGGTTGAATATCATTAATTTTAGAGAAATTTATGGAATTTTTTGTAACAGCGGGTTTGAATCTGCCCTAAGGTTTCCAAGGAACAAGAAAATTCCATATTTTTTCTTCCCTCCATCAAAAATCTCTAAAAATTGGTGAAAAGTTTTTTTTTGAGGGTGTATAAAACATATTTTGAGGATATTTCATATTTTTCCATTTTGATGAAGTTACTAATGAAAGTTTGCTTGCATTTGGGTGTAGACAGTAAAAAAAAAACCCACTTAGATGTAGGACAGTCAAGTTTTGAACCCCTCCGTACAAAGAAACCCTACCTTATTTTTGGATATGTGTAAGAATGGCCAAATGGGTATCTAAAATGGGTCTCCTTTTCTATAGATCAGGTCTAATTCAAAAGATATTCCCAATTTTCCTTTCTGAAAGGTTACAAACAAGAATAAGAGTTTGTGAAGGAAAACTCATCTTTTGATGAACAAAGGCACTTGTTTAAGGTTTTTCTAAGTTTTATTACCCCTTCTCTACATCATTTTCTTGCAGCATTCCCAATCTTGGAGGCCCGATGGTGGTGGCATCTTGTCATCTTGCTTATTCTACCTTTCAAAATATTCAATAAGAACCACCCCTACATTTATTGAGCATTAAATCATCATTTTTGGGTAGCTTTACAAGTGAGGTCAAGGGTTTTTATTATCAATTATGAATTATCAAGAAAATACCCAAAAGATATCTCCAAATTCCTTAGAAACGCTCCACATAACTCAACTCGCATTTCCTCAAATTTCCTCGTGTTTGATTATTAGTCGCGTCGTGTTTGGTCTTTGCCTGGTTTGTGGTGCTCTTCTAAGAATTCCTCGTCATCGCTCATCCATTTATGCTTTTTCCTCCCTTGAAATTTTTAGGTAATCTCTAAGACTAGAAATTTCATTTCAATTTTCTAGTTTTTCTTATTTTTGTTGCATGGTCTTGTCGTATCCTCGTATTCGGTTTCATTTTTTCATTTTTTTGTTTTTCATTTTTATTTTTTCCTTTTCTTATTTTATTCTTTTTGTGCCCTTGTAAATTATGTTTTCTCCAAGCTTTTCAATTGATGGTGTTTATGACATCATTGTATTGGGCCTCAGGTTCCTCTTTTTCCAAGCTTTTCAAAAGGACCTTTATCTTGTCCTTGATAAGTGTATTTTTTCTTAGGGGTTTTCTTAGTCTGGTTTTGTATTTCAGATTTTGAGTGTTAATAATGCATGTTAAAGATAATTTGATAAGATTTAAACCACATATATAAACCCTGACATCTGATAAACAAATGACTTGAAATATTTTGGTAAAAACACTTCATATTTTAGATGTCAAACTTTGGGGTTAATACCCTAAGCCTTATCTTAACTTTAGGATAGAGTCAAACCTCACTCCTGATCCCTGACTCTCGACAATTTTTCCCTCCTTTTACATTAGAAAAAAAAATCATTGTTTTTCAATAAATGGATGTATTCATTGCCCATTAAAGTTTCCAAAAGATAAGAAACAAGTGTTATTGTCGAATCCCAACCCTCAAAGAAGAGAGATAAAACAACACTGTGCTATCGAGAATCGGATGTCGAATCATCACACTATCAATTATCAAAAGAAATATTTAAGAGATCTCTTTTAATTTTGAACCCTAATCCCCAAAATTCAATGAAAATCACTTGATTTTTATTGAATACTGAAGATTGGTTGTCTACCTTGACGGTTAAGATCTAGTAAGGATAAGAGATACCTGTTACGCTCGAATCCTAACTCCCAATGATACTCCATTTTTGGATGTCGATTGATGGGTGTTTTGGGGGTAATAAGAAACAAAGAATAAGCTACATTCATGATCCCTAACTCTCGACAACACAAAGAAATGAGCATGATAGAGGCAAGATCGATGTTCAGAATGATTTTTTTATATTTCTTAAAAAATTTAGCAAGCGATAAAAGGCGCGACCGATACCCAATCCCCGATAAATTGTAATTTTTTTCTAAAGTATGAATTTAGAGGATATTTCATCACAATTCAATATAAAATGGTTGTCTTCATGGCCTAATAAGGGATGCTATTTCACTCCTTTTTGGTTATTTTCTTTAAGATTTTGATGGATGGTATTTTCATGTGTAGGTAATATGCTAAAGGAAGGTGTTGAGATGAAGTACCAATATAAAGGATACCATCCTCCTTCAAATATATTATCTCCATACATATATATTGGAGATACTAATATAGGACATATAGACATGGATTAATTTCATAGAAGAATTCACAATGAAGTTGAAAGGACAATCAAAGCCACCTCTATGGCTAATTTTAGGTTGGTGGAAGCAATTGCCTTCCCAGTTTCAATGTAGTCACCTAAGCTACTATTGACATGTGCTCAATAGTATTATTAGAAGCACATGAGGATACTAGGTCCATCTGGAGATGTGATCCTTGACATTAGCCCTGACATGATTGACAAGTTATTCAGGATCCCTACCTTCCCTAAGTATGATACTATTGACATGAAAAGGGAAATGAAATATTTTAAGTCACAAAATGTGATTTTTCTCAATGTTATTAGCACTTAGATGATGCTCAGCCCAAGGAATATAGCACTCAAAATGGAAAGAGTACAACATAGTGTAGTGTAGAAAAAAGTAACCCTTTTCACACTTAATTTGGGAATGAATAATCAATGATAAAATAGACTTAATGATGCTTTATTTAGGGTGTTGTATTGTGTTTCTTTACACTTTCACACTAATCTAGGGCTTTATTAATTAATTGAGGTTAAATTTTCCTTAATTGGTCCCTTAAATTTAAATCCAACCCTAATTTATTACTTTTTCCAAGGGATAAAGCCTAACACTCATTAATAATGTTTCACAACACTTAATTTTGCACCCATTCACCACCTAGCGAATGGGTCCTTCCTAGGTCCTAGGACCCCCTTTTTGCATGTTATTTCATATTCCTAAAGCAAGGTCCTAGTTAAGTGTGCTAGGACTCATTCACCCTATGGCGAATGGGTCCTCCTTAACTTAGGACATCCCTTTTTGAACATATTCTTGGTGGGATTTTAATGATTTTCAATCCTATATCTAATGTCAGCTTGTGTTATTTGAATTTTGGGATTTAATCTTCAATTAAGTATAAATATAAGGTTATTTTACATGGTTTCAACTAGTTCTTCATAAGCAATCCAAGATTTTAGAGAATTTTCATGAGATCAAGCATTCATATTCAAGAAGCAAGCAAGAGTGAAGTCTTGGAGTAGCATTATAGGTTTTCAAGCTCATTTTGTGTCAAAGATCAAGGATTATTTGAAAGAGTGATGATAGATGCCTATGAGAATCATGATGGATTCTAGGTGTTGGGAGATGCACATGACATACAACCAAGCCTAATGACTTGTTTCCTAAGTGATTCCATCTTCTATGATCATTCTATTTGTAGCCTAAAGAGAGGTATATTCAAATTTGTGAATTATTGAAGGGACTTGGGATTCTCTAAAGTAGGTCACTTGCATTGTTTATGATTCATTATAGGGTCCTATTCTAACACAATTGGATAGGATTTCCTTGCATCATTAGAGATCTTAATCTTAGGCACGCTTAAGGTTAGGATTGCACACACATTTCATGTTTCATATTTTCATTTACCATCAAGGTTTAATTACCAAACTTGGGGTTTCGCTGAGGTAAACTCCCATCCACCAACAAGCTTCAAAATTTATTTTGCAGATTATTAGCAAATCCAGATCCAAAAGTGGGAGTTTCAAGTTATAAGGAAGAAGTGCAGATCTAGAACTTCAAGATCAGGTTTAGAGTTTTCTAGAAGAGCCTACCAAGACCTATTCACCACCTAGAGAATGAGTCCCTATTAGGGTTTTAGGGACAGCAAATTTTCACTATGTACAAGCTTCATTTCCAGATTCAGAGTTCCCTGGACATGTACACCAGGACCCATTTTTCACCTAGTGAATGATTCCCTGATAGAGTGGTAGAAACAACATATTTTGATCAAGTGCACATCATTCCTCATTCTCATTTTTTCCAAAAAATTTATTGTTTCTCCATGTTTGATGATAATTTTGTTCATTGAATTTGATAGACCTAGAATTAGGGTTGATTTTATAGTCCAAATTCTTATCCCCAAAGTGTGTTTTAGCTCACCACCCTGTCCTTGCATAAAGGATAAATTGCAAGATCTCCCTAAACTTGACTCGGCTTACCTTTTTGGGTTGATAGTATCTTCAAGGTTTTGGGATCTCATTGCTTTAATGAAATATTAGGAAAAGAGGGTTAGACATCCTAGAGCCCCTTTTTTCTATGTTTCACATAGGAGTGAATTCCAGGAAGATATCAAAGATCAGATCGCACTCCTAAGCAAAGTCTATGGTTATCAGAATTCCATAGAATTTTACCCATGGATGTGTCACTTTATGCTACTCATCATAGATGATAAAAAAATTGACTGGGAAAAAATAATTATAAACAAATTACATACACACCTCAAATATGTATTTCAAATTAGCAAATTTTATATGAACTCTTATCTAGTCTACTTGTTTTCTTATCAGGCTAGCTTCCTGGGGCTCACTAGAACAAGATCTCTTCAGTTGGGAGAGGTTGAGATTTATGAGAATTACCCACAATTGGAGTGGAGTTCTAGTTATATAATTACTATACGGTAAATTATAATTTTATTTATGTCATCATCAGAGGATTATAAAATTATTTTGCTAAAAGAATATCCCTAGATGTTATAGTTGAGCTAAAGAATTGGGGAAATTGGTATATCCAATTTAATACCTTCACATATATCAGAGTAGATGGCTTTCATAAGGCTCCCCTCAAGCTTCCAAGGTACCCCAATAACAAAATGATCTTGTTGGGTTTATGTAGGAAAGTAATAGAGATCCATAAATTGATTGTTGGTAAGCACAAATCAAGATATTCTTTCCCTATGAAGATGTGAGTATAATCCTATACCAACATGCAAAATGCTACAACTATAGAAATAGAATTGGACATGTATATAATGAACTTGTATAATAATCCAAGGACCAAATTCGACCCTATAGGTAAAATCAATAAGGTTATAGGTTCCTTCTTCAAACAAGAGCCTGCTTTGGAGGACCATTGGGGAAACTATGAAGAAGAGTTTGAAGTAAGAATGAAATATTACTATAGGATGACAATATATATGTTGAAAGCTTGCAATGTGTCCAAGGTGCCATAGTATTTAAAAGAGAATGGGAAGCTTCTAGGTCCCATTTAAAGTGGGTAGGGAATATTCAACCAACTAATTAACAATATGGATTGCTCAATTGAAGAGGATGATAAAATTGATACAAGGCCAACAAACATCAAAGATTTTCCATGGAGAAGGTTGATATCTCCATTTACTCTGATGGAGTTTCCAAAGCCTCAACCTTAGCTAAATAAATCCTTGTAGGTGAAGAATCATCTACTACTACTGAGAAGAAAAGGCCATCATCCTTAGCAGAAAGGCCCAATAAGAGGAAAGAAAAAGAAAATATAACTATAGAATCTATTGAAGAAGAGGTGAGGAAGAAGTCCCTTTAAATCATAGAACAAGAACTAGAAGTGAACCCCAAGCCACATTATTACATAGATCTATTTCACCTTTCCCTCCTTCTCCTTCCCTAATTCATCCTCCACAACACTCTCCCCCACATGAATCTCCTTTTCCTTCTAGTCCTCCAAGTCCACCATACTGAAACCCCACTCCACCTCCTCCATCTCCTCCACACTATTCTCCACCTCATATCTCTCCAACACATCCACCCTCCCCACCACATTCTCCTCCTAAAATACCTACTTCCCCAATTCCTCCACCTCCGCCATATCCTCAACACGATACTCCTCTTCCTCCTCCCCAAGAACAACAAGTAAGAGAGAAAGAAGTTAATAACAAGGAGGTAGTTGAGGAATAAATAGTCATAGAAGAGGAAGTTTAGAGAGAAGTTAAAATAGAGGGAATTATAGGAGAGGATGTTGAAGATGGAGAAATAAAGCCAAGCAAAGACGTTCAAAATGGGAAGATTATAGGTGAAGGAATAGAAAGAGATGAGGAAAAGAAAGAACAAAATAATTCTCAAGCCTTGCATAATACTGAAGTCATCTCTTCTCCTCAACATAAAGTCTCTTCAAATCTCCTGGTATGATTAAACCATACCATCCAAAAAAGGAAAAGAATATATGTCTAGGAGCAAGATGAGGAAAATATCACTATCTTCATAGAAGCATTCCACGACTCCACTAAAAGAAGGAAGAGATCAAGAACATTACCTACTATCATTAAGGATGAGCAAGGGAATATGATAGATCAAATAGTTGTTTCGGTAGTAGAAAAACTTGAATCAAATAAGCAACCTAAGGACTACTCAATAAAAACAAGTCCATCTTGTGGCCCATATCAAATAAGGGTAACAAAAATTCTTTAAAATGGTCATGTCCACTTTCTTTAAGAGGATGAAAAAGGACAAGAATACAAAAGAAGAATTGAAGTCTCAAGTAGCCCAGTTGACAACATCTTTTAACAATTTGATAGGGCATGTTGATGTTGTTGATCCTGAACCAGTTTTACAAGCTATATTAAAAGGAGAATCCATACACCCTGACCCTAAGAGGTGGGTAACTGCTACTAAATGATGGAAGGATGATTGCAAGCCCTAGATAGCATAATTTTTATAAAAGAAATAAAATATTATCATTGCATTAGTGATGAAGATATTTTGGCCCACGAGATGGAGGTGGAAATAAATGAGGATTTGATGGTAAGGGATGATTAAATCCTAATTTTGTAGAAAATAAAAGTCACTTCCTCATATGGCTTGTTGAAGGTAGTGATGGTAGATGAAGAAGATGAAGACAAGCAAAAGGAATGGCTAAAGGAAACACATTTGAGGGTGAAGACCTCGAATAAATGGGAGCATAAGTTGAGTAATAATAGAAACCTAGCCGAATAGGCTATGGTAAAGATAGAATTTTAATGGAAAGCATAGGTTACACTTTTTTGGAAACTTCATCCCTAGTTGCATCCACCAGTAAGACGGTCAAAGAACTCAGAGAGTCTCTATGAGGTCAAATCACTCCTGAGACCATTGACCAAGCAATAACCTAAAAAATAAACTTGTGGGCTTTCTAGGATGAACTAGCCAGCTTCACCGACCTACAAGAGAAGCTGGAGAATTTTTTATTTTTTTAAAGGGTTAAATTGGAATACCATTGAGGTCCTCCAATGTATGCTATGAATGATGTTATCACCTCTTTCTTTAAAAAATTCCTAGAATAGATTAAGTCAAAAATAATAATTTTAATCTATTTTGAATAAATTTTGTAATAAAGTAAATGCCCTGATAATTAACTTTCAATCTAGCATTGTGGATTTAGTTAAACTTCAGTTCAAGGAGAATTGTTAGGCTTACTTAGATTTCATTCCTATATCAAAGCTAGGTGATTCAATTAGACTTTTAATCAACCTTTTTTAGATCTATGAATTTTGGGATGCATGAGTCTATTTATTTGGGATTGTTAATCATTGTTAAGGATTAAAAACTATTGTAGTTGCAAGGAACTATAGAATCTTAGTCTGGATTTATCCTACTTTATTTTGTGAAGCTTTTATTAAATATTAAAGGATTACACATGTTCCATGCATATGGATTTTTTTATCATTGGTGGTGGTATGATTATTTATTTATTTGAATTGAGTAAATTGGTAAAGTCAATCGTGTTATTGTGTTATTGAATAGAGCTTTGTATTAGATCTATGCATGTTTTATGGTGATTTGATTTGATAAAACTTCAAAATATTAAAATTATTAATTTTCTTTGAAGATTTCATTGTGTTAAATGTGATTGAGTGAATACTAGTTGCTTTAATACTGGTTATTGTGTGAACCCCAATCCTAATACCTGCAAAACAACATGAATAAACACATTAGATTAGAAATTAAAAGCAAGAACAAGGATTCCCCATGAAATCTATTTACCAAGTTCAAATTAGGAAAAGAAATAATGAACACAATGAAAACAACAAAGTAGAGATTGAATCCTAATTAAACTAGCAAACTTATGATCCCATGGGGGAATTGGTGTCAATTTGATGTGAAAATTGGCCCTTTCCCAATTCCTATGATGCAAGATTGATGTGATGAAGAGATTTGATCCACTTTGTTTATGAAGAATGAGTGCTCCAAGCTAAAAACCTGCATAACCTAGCTAAGATTCAAGAATGATGGATGAAATTTGATAGATATTCGAGCATGGTAACTTTGCATAATTTGTGGATGATAAAATGAGGATATGAGCTCTTTATTTATAGAATGCCAAGATGGATGAATGTCCAAATTTGAGCAATGTGGGACTAACATTCATCCAATGGAAAGATGCCACTTGTCAACCTATGAGTGGATGGAGGATGTGCAAGTTTTGAGGATTGTGCCAATAAATGCATATTTTTGAATTTCAAATTTGTTGAAATGACATGTAAGAGGGAAGGGAAAATACAATAAATGCCACTTGGCTCAAGGAAAAGGACATGTAAGATGGATTAAATGCCTTGTTGGATGTACATGTTCAACTTGGAATTTGAATTCAAACTTGGAGGAATATTCCAAAAGATGCCTTGTTGAGGAAAATAGAGGATTTAATAAATCAATTAAATCTATTTTCATGTGCAAGTGGGAAAAGCTAGAGGATGGGACATGAATTAGAATTAAATTAATCAAGGGTCAATTAATTTAATAGGAGGTTAGATGATGTGACTTATTTGACTTAGATTTATGGATTTATTTAAATCAAATAATGAGAAGAATGTGATAAGAGATTAATTAAATAAAGATTTTGATTTATTTAATTAAAAGAGATGATGTTAGACTTAAATTAAATAAGGTTTTAATTTATTTAATTTAATAGATAGACTTTAGAGATTTAATCAAATAAAATTGATTATTTAATTAAATAGGGATAATTAGATCAGATGATTAATTTAATTAACAAAAGAGAGAGACTTAATTAGATAAAGTGATTTATTTAATCAAGGGAAGGAAATTGATGAATTTAATCAAATAAGGAAATTTGATTAAATGGTTAGACCGAGGGATAACTCAGGATGAAATGATGTTAGTAGTCAAGATCAGATGCACAATGTCAATCGGTACATTTTACATGTCTACATTTTGCCCCTCTTTGAAGCAAATGCACTTGTTGTGTTGGTTCAAAGAATAAACGATCTCGATCAAAGCCAAAAAAATTCGCTTTTAAAATCTTGCCCCACTACTGCCTGGCAAGAGAAAACATGTCAATTTATTGCCCCCTCGAGAGATTGGACGAAAATTTCAATTTTTAGGCAATCTCACGAAAAAAGAGGACAAGGTGCCCGACAAGTCCAAAATGGCTCCAAGAGGCTAAAAACATGTCTAAATGCAATAAAATGATGTAAAAAAGGCCTCAATTGGACAAAAACAGCTTCGAGGGTCCAAAAACCTAGCAGCAGGGTGAAAAAACCCTAATTTTCAAGCTTAAAAGGGGGCTGAGGGGTCACTTTCAATTCATTTTCACACACTTCCATTAGCAACCTTAATATTTGAGCTCTGACCTCCTAACGATATAGCGCAACGACAGCTTCCGATGCACATTTATGATCGAATTCGGACGTACTAGTGGCCACCTAGCATTGGGGCCCCGGTAAGTGATCCCTACTTGAACTTTGTTTCTCGTTTTTCGTGCTTAATTATTGCTTTCAAAGTCGGTCATTCTGTAGCGATGCTATATAGTGCCGCTCAAAAATCAAACTGCATCGCTCGGTATGATATTGCACCGCGGCGACGGAGTTTGGAGTTTGAAAACTCCGATGCTGAGCTCATGGCTAGTGAGGTGATTTGCAAAGTGCAACGTGGCAGTCTTTTATTTGCTCAAAGTGCGTCGCTAGGAGGGAAAGTGCAGCGTGGCGATGCTATTTCAAATTTTTGTTCCCTAGCGTCGGAGTTTGATTTGAAATCAAATTGTGATGCCTTCATGGATTTTGATGCTGGAGTGGTTTCTTGGATGCTAGGCGAAGAATTTTTAAAAAAATTTAACATGGTGACTTTCCTTGATGCAGAACATGGGGAGGGAGCTCTACTCCCAAGAGCACAGGTTGTGGGATCTATTCAGTTACTTGCGGTATCTCAGCAACAAAGATCAAGACGACTTCAAGATATGGGATTGTGGTATATCGCTTATGCAGCACCCATCCGCACCCACCTAGGGATGATTTCAGCACTTGCCAAGAGATGGAACAGCGAGACGTCTTCGTTCCACCTTCCCACCGGTGAAGCCACCGTCACTTTGGAGGACGTTTGGCGCATCCTACGATTGTCAATTCATGGTCAGTGTGTCATTTTTTATATGGATGAGGGGCGTAATTCCTGCCACAGGGTCCTCACCACAGAGGACATCGTTATTTGTGAGGGGCAGATCGAGCTTGAGCGACACAGGACCCTAGCACCTCCCTTCTGCTTGGTTGTTGCAGCTGTTATTTTGGGTCTCATTGACCCAAACAAATGAGGCCGATACTTTAGTCTCGGTTGGGGACTCTGCTAGGAGTGCATGGTTCGCGATAGGCTAGTTCGTTTTGCATGGAGTCTTGTTCTTCTAGCCTCTCTTTACAGGGATCTCCATGAGTACGTCTACCTCAATGGTAGAGCACTCAGAGTGGGCATGACACTTCTCCATGTATGGGCTTGGGAGCACATTGATATTCTACGTCCACGCATTGTTCTAGTTCCGATGGTGCCAGACAATCCCCTCGTATGGAACTACAGAGGTGGTGTGTCCTTTACACACACAGGTGAGCACAGGATCCCCTACTAGAGGAGGGTCCTCGATGAGATGCAGGTGTTTACATGGTGATCATACCTTGGTATGCCCGAATGGGCCGGCGATGCAGATCAGCTTTTCTTTGCTCGCCAGGACCGCTTCATGCAGGGGTGAGAGCATACGATGATTGAGAGATATCTGCCCGGGCATGTGCAACACCAGTTTGGTGAGCCCCAAGATCGGCCTGACGACAATTATGTGGTTTTCTTTGCCCGCACCATGATACAGGTTTCATGGGGGCAGTATATTCCTACCTCGGAAGCCGTTGACAGTTTCAGGAAACTAGTAGCTCGGCCATGGGCTTATGATCAGGGGCCTATGGATCCAGGCATGACACAGGCATATAGGGATTGGTTCTAGCCTCCCCTATGATTGACTATTCCAGGTGCAGACCCCAATTGATGGAGGGTTAGAGGTAGAGGGGGAGGATGAGGATGGAGGGGTGATGTATGACAGGACCAGCCGGTTGGGCCCCTAGTGGAACCAGATCAGGCAGACGTACATATGTAGGACTAGCAGCAGGTTCCAGCAGGTCCACCACCACGGGCTGGGGTTGAGGATCAGCCTCCACGAGCATAGCCAGCAGGGCAACTAGCAAGACAGGTGGATCCCTGAGATGCACTAATTGTACAGTTGCAGGCCCAGGTGCAGACAGTGACAACCAAGAGGGATCAGGCTAGGACTGAGAGAGATCAAATGAGGGTTGAGAGGGATCAAGCCATCCAACAGAGACAGGCTACAGAGTTACAAGCGGCCACAAAGCTAGGTCGGAGACAGTAGTTAGAGAGTATGGCAGCCTCCTCCTCTCAGGGTACAGTGTCCGTTAGGTCTTACCAAGAGGCCGTCAGAGAGGTTGAGTATTATCGGATGTATTATCATGAGGCCGTACCCAGAGCAGCACAGGTCCCAGAGTACTCACAGCAAACCAGTCATAAACCAGCAGAGGGTCACAGTGATAGGGGCGAGGGCAGCATACAGGGGGGTTGATTGAGATGATACTTTTGTGCCTTATGGGCTCCTTTTTGATAGCCCGATGGGCCTTTTTGTATTGATTGACATACATGTACAGTGATCCAATTATTCTTGTACTATGACAGTTATATTATTGATGATATATATGAGATGATGATTTTGATGCGATGTGATGTGTACCAATTATTTATGCATGTATGAATGACTCTACTTCTATATGTTGTGTAATGATGTTTATATGATGCGTTTATGGATGCTTTTCCTTTTGATAATGAATGCATTATGTAATGATTATGACTAACAGATCTATATTATGGTGTTGGCTTATGATATGCAGATGTGAATGGATGATATATGATGATGCATTTGTGATGATGATATGTGATATGAAATGTAATGTGTAAAATGATATGGAAATGATCTATGGTGTATACGCGAAATGATGTGAATCATGCTTATATATGAAATGATTATGGATGGATGTACGCTTTGCATGTGATGGATTTTTTTTGTTTCTATTTATGTTTATAGTGATGTGGAATGATTAATGAAATGCAAAAAATGATTGCGATGCTATTTAGTGGATGATATAATGCAATGTGAATGCAATGGTCATGTTTTATATGGTGATGCAAATGAGACGGTTTTAAGATGCTTAGAATAGTAAATATTATCCTAAACATGTTAAAAGATAATGTAATGAATATGATGCATTTACTGTGATGTACTATATGCAATGATATGATAATGTAAAATGAACGCAATGTGTGAGATGATGTTATGATGTTATGCGAGTATGTATGCAATGGATTATCTTATAATGCTTATGTACCTATTATGTATGATTATGCAATAGGTGGTAATGTGAAAATGATTATGAAATGCTTATGCAAATGAATGTTATGCAATGATTTATGCGATGAATGCAATGTGATGCAATGTAATAAGAATGGATGTGCTTATCTATGAAGAATGCTTATAATAACATGTTTATATGATGATGGAAATGCAATGCTTGTGTTTCCTATATGATATGTTGATGCAATATGCAAATGATTTGTGGATGTAGGATCGATGACGATGGTGATGATGGTGGTGATCAGCTATCATAGTAATTGTTAGTGCGATGAGCAAGAATCAACAAGACACAAGATGATGAACATGCAAATGATGATGATGATTTCTGAGGAATTGGTATTTTCAAAGGGCCAATTTTCTTATGTTTGATAACACACATGGTACGATGCATCAAGGTATAGAAAACCAGGATGGCGTTGTACCTAGTGTGATGGAATTTGACTTGACAAGTAGATAGGAGTATCCTCGTTCACACCTGACATACAGAAACCTTGCTAGGATGCACTTTAGAAGTTTCAAACACCTCAGACCAAAACACGGAAAGGTATAACCTATCAATGCAATAGTCAACAAGTTTCCCAAAACCTCCTCCATACATACCTATCAAAGCAAGTATTCACCAAGGTTATATTACAAAAACATCCAACAAGCACAGCAGACAAAAGATAATGATCGTTTCCCCATTCCTATTTCTCTAAATCCTCTGTTCGGATATCATCAAGAAGTCCTTGGAATGAGCGCAATAAGCTAAGTCAAAAGATAAAGACAAAGTACACAAACAAGCTGATGTTCTTCAATATTGCTAACCAAAAGGAAATTTTTTCTAAGGATAAGAACCGAAACTATTGCCAAAAGATAATGCCCATTGTAGGAAGGATACATCCTACGACATGTTAGTGGATGGCGACACATCATTTCGTTTATCCAAAGCGTTCTAAAAGATGATTGATATGGAACCAATTGGATGATGAGTTATCGATACAAAGAGTTGACCAACTTGCTTATGTACTGACTTAATCCTAAGACTTTGACATTTTGAGTTTTCACTTTTAACCTGCTAGACCTATTTCTGATTATCTTACCAAAGATTGAGGATGACGATCATTTATTATGAGTGATGTTATTGCGGGTGTAGGCGAGATGAGATGGATGGATTTTTTTCAAATATTTGGATGTTTTTGATGTTTTTCAATGTTTTGAGGCTATTTTTGGTATTTTTTGAGATTTTATGAATGTTTTGATTTTTGATTTTTTGAATGTTTTGGGGTTTTCTAAGATTTTATGAATGTTTTTGGATTTTGTGTTTTTTGAATGTTTTTGGATTTTGATGTTTTTCTAATGTTTTTGTGTTTTTGTGTCTCAGGGGCTGATCAAAGATTAACCTTGCCTATGTTTAAGCTCAGAGATGACGTAGTTCGGATTCCATGTTTTTGATGTTTTTTCTGATTTCGGCTTGTTTTTGGATTTTGATATGTTTTGAATGTTTTTGGATTTTCGCATGATTTTGATGATTTGGATATGGATATGTGTGATGATATTAGTGCTTTGTTTTGGGATTTTGTTGAAGACCAAGCTAAGGTTGACTAATCAAATCGATGGATTGATGATGATAACATTGTTGAGGATACACAACAATGCAAGGATTTGATTGATCAGGATCAATGACGATAACATTGTTGAGGATGTACAACAATGCAAGGATTGATTGATTAGGATTGATGATGATAACATTATTGAGGATGCACAACAATGCAAGGATAGTGTTAAGAAACATAATGATCGGGAAGGATATCCCAAGATTATAGATTGATTGGATTCGATTGATCAGGATTGATGAAGCTTGATTTGGAACAAAAGTTGTTCGAATGATTTGATGTGACATTGAAGTGAAACTTAGATGCAACTGATAGTGATTACTTGGCTTGATGTTCGATGAAAGATGATGCTTGATGAGGAACATTTTCTCGTCAAAATATGCCATGGGCTAGTGATTTGGATTTTGGATCACAAATACTTTGACAAATTTGGTTTCACATTTGCCAATGTTCGAATCGCCACATAAGTTGGAGGATATAGATCAAGATTTATTCTTGAAGCAAGATGTAAATATCTGCCCCTAGTGTCTAGCAATGTATGGAATGTCATGGATGGATGCTCTGATAGGTGTATGGATGGATGGATATGGATTATCTTGCGATAAGATAAGGTGTTTGAATGGAGGAATGCTCATTGGATAATGCTTCATGGCTCAGATAACACTGGGTAGGATAGGATCAATTAAAATGACCCATGTCAAGATGTTTATCATAAGCAAGCGTAAAGTGTGCCCCAAAATTTCATCAAGATCAAGATAACTTAGATGATGGATGTAGATATATGCACATGGATGAAAATGGATTGGATAAATGGTTTATGGATGAATGGATTTATTATGGATAAGATGGATGGAATGCTTGATTTATTATGGATGGGATGAGATGCTTTCACCTAAAGTGGCGCACGTAGATGCTCGATTCTACACATGACACTTGTTTGCCAGGTTTTCATCATGGTCTTGCCCAAAGTGCCACCGTAGTTGTTTTCACTAGAGGATGATTTTTTCTCTTTACTGTTTTCAATCCTTTTTCTAAAAAAAAAAATTATTTTATTTTTTTATTTTTTTTATTTTTTCTGAAAGATTTTAAGCTCATGTTGAATCACAAGGTGTTGTTGATGTAGATGCCCCTGTCATAATGTGCCATTGATATCCTGCTTGAAGAAGTTGCTTTTCCAAGATACGTGCACTTGAATACAACTTTTGAGATTCCTAATCTGCTTTATTGATATTGGGGTTAACTCTATCTTTGTGCGTACATCGCGATAGAGTGCCTTCAGGATCCTTATAATGAAGGGTTGTTTCCAATACATGGTCAATTTGAGAATTGGATATCATGCGTGGAGATGTGGATGGAGTGTGTTTAGAGATAAACGATGGATTGGTTGACAGTTTGGAACCTTTGACTCTCCAAACTTGGGAAGATGAGCAATTATGGGTGGATACGGAAGTGTGCGTGAAATTAGGACCAACTGCTTGATACACTTTGTACGTCGCTTGAAAATCCTTCTTTTACTTTTGTGGACATCTTTGATAGATACTTTCCCCTTTTTTATTTTTCCCCATAGTTTCTTTGACTGATGGAGTTTGATAGGGATGATTTTTCTTTGTATTCTTTGGTATCCATGTATATTTTATTTTTCCATTATGCTTCTCAGCTTCTTTTTTCTTGATAACGTTCTTCATACTTTGATTCAAATCTTTCTTTCAAAGTTGGTCCCAATTCATGGATGGGGTGATGGGTGGATGAAGATTCATGACATGGCTGGTTGTAGTATTGGCATTGGTTTCATTAGAAGGATTCTTCATGCTCCCTATGTTGACGTTTGCTTGATACGAGGTTGCCCCCAGTATGGTGGTAGTAGTACCTTCATGCTTTGATTTTGCCTATTCTGAGAGCTCTTGTTTAGAATACATTCTTTGATAAATGACCACTGCAGATGACATTGTTTCCATTTATTGCTCTATTGACTCTAGAATATCTTGTTCTATCTTATCTGCTTCTTTGAGTGGATAATGTTGGATATCTTTGTTCATGATATCCCCAATCTGAATTTGGGATATATCTAATCCTGATGTTGACAACTCCGTTTGACTATAGGAATCGATAACCTATTCTTTTTGTGTAATAGTGTCAGGAGTAAGGGAATCCTGATCTGAATGAAGATCATCTACGTGTCCATTCACCGCAAGCATCTTATGGGTAGATGGAGGAGTATGTGCTATATGGATGTGATCATCATTTGTGACATATTGTATAGATAGGAGAGTGTCCATTAGATCATTGTAGTATCTTTGAGATACAAATTCTTGATCTTGATTAATTTTGGACTTGCATTTTTCATGCTTTGGATCAAGTTCTTGACATTGGTAAGTTTCAAAGGATCCTTGGATATCTTTATTAGGAATGGGAAGTGGCCTAATATCCTTTGGATCATTAAGTGGGCTTGGATCAAGTGAGGATTCCTTCAGTATATGTAATCATGAGGTCAAAGGGGGTCAACATGTCTTGGAAAGGACCATTGCTAGACCTTGGTGAAAGATTTTGATCATGCTTTGGAATAAATTCTTGAGATATGTCCTCTAACTTATTAGGTGATGTAGAGACATTTTCTACATGATCATATAGTGTGGCTTGGGAAACTTGAGCAGCTTGTGCAGCTTGTTGAGCAGCTAGTTGTGCAGCTTTTTGGTTTTGGTTTTGTTGGTGTGCCTTCTGATAAGCAGCCTGTTGAGTGGCTTGAAATGTAATGCTATATTGGCTTATTGCACTTGGTTTTGGTGGTAGTGGTGGCAGAGGTGGTTTTGGAATAGTGCTTTTTGTGGTGATAAGAGGTACTGTTGTATTGATGATTGGGATTTAGTTGGTGGATGGTGTAATTGATATGGTTAGTCCTTGAGAGACCATGTTTTGAGGGATGGTTGACAATGTGTTGGTTGCTTGTGCTATGGGGATGGTCGCCATTTGTTGTTGTGATATCGATGGTAAGGGGGGATGATTTTATATGATTCCTTGATTGATGGTTGGGGGGATGTTTTGGATGAGTGGTGATAGTGAAGGTAGCCCCAAACCAAGAGGTGATACGGATGTTAATGGAAAGGGTGGGAGTGGTGGGAGAGTGAGTGGCATGCTCCCTTGGGGAAATGATTATGTTTGATCAAAAATTCCCCCTAGTCCAAATAGTTCACCTTCTCCTTGTGAGGTCATGGGAAGAGAGGTTTGTGGTGTTGCATTAAATGATGATGATGATGGGTCATTATGAAAGGTGAGGGGGACATATGGGTGTGATGGATTTTGAACAACAATCATGTGATTTGCAAACATATCTATCCAAAATTTTACCAAGTGTGGATTTGAAATGTTCATGTTTGGTATAGTTGTACTTGGTATATTCCCATTTGGTATGTATGGATTTGGTGGGATAATGTTGTTTTGTTGAAGACTCATGCATTGAGTATTTGGTTGATAGATTTGTAAATTTGGACTTGGATTTAAATCTACCATCGGAAAGGTGTTCCAAGATTTAGATTGGGTAGACTCACATTTTTGGTGCCATTGAGGTTTGTAGGAGATAATGGTCCCATGTATAAATGTGAGTTTTGAAAATCAATTGGCATTGTAAGGCTTTGATAGTTTGGTTGACTTGGATTATTCATAATGTATGGATCAATTTTATATTCCATGTTCCTCTTGTGTTTTGACCTTGTTGTAAAAGTGACTTCTAAGGTGTTTAGGACCAATGATGAGATGAAGGACGAAAGGGGTGAATGATATGGGTGTTGAACGTTTGGGGACTTTAGATCAATGCTAGACTTTTAGGATTTGATTTTGATTGGTTTTGATTGGATTTGGATAATGCACTTGTAAACCCTAAGATGTTTAGATGTGATCTTTAGGATGAACTTGTTCAAAGGATTTCTAATTCACTTAAATGTATGAGAAAGGATGCATTCCCATACACCTAACTAAATAAGGTGATTTTGATTTTCATAATTTACCCAAGTCTAGAATGATGTTTCCAAAGTTCTTTTGTGGTATGATAAATGTTTTGGGTGGATTAAGTGTTTGATTTTGATCCTAAATGAACCTAAGAAGGATTTGTTTACAAGGACAAGGTTTTGAAGAACATGATTTTCCCTTCAAACCAAAAGATCAATGTTTGCTCAAAAGACCATAAGACAATAGATAGACAAGCACATGTGTGGGGTTCAATTGATTTCATCTTGATTAGTGAATTGCTTTTACCACAAACACTTTTTTTTTATTAGGTTTTCCAAACTAGATGTCCAATGTCCTAATTTATTTTCATCCCACAAAGTGTTATGTGGAATTCAAGGAAATCAAGGCAATGGTTACCTAATGTTGACCTTGGTAGGAAAATTGAGATGTAAGTTCAAGTGTTTAGAAACCTCTAAGGATGTGAATCCCAGGGGCAAGCAATAACACATGGATTTGGTCAATTGTATTTTCCTTGTAAAGGGTTTGAAATTTTGATGATGATGTTTAAGTGTTTGTTTCCAAGATGTTTTCAAACAAGCAAAGCATTTTGAAACCATGAATAAGTACAACCCTATAGATGTGGAAGACTATATTTGTTGGATTCCCACTTGGACAAGTCCAGCTATGCTTATATTTAGCGAATGGTTAGATGCTTGACCCCACTAGCTCCCCTCCACGGCTCATTAACTTCAATCGGGGCAGCCAAGCATCAACACCCATGAAACTCCCATGGCATGCTTTCTATTTCTACTAAAAGACCGTAAAAGTGTGGGGTGGCTTCAGAACGACCATTCTTGCACCAACAAATAGATCAAGGATTTTGGAAATTCTAAAACATGGGTTTTAATTAGGAATTTCCGTTCATGGAGATTGACCCATACGGCAAGAGTCCCCTTTCGGATCCATCTTGTTAGAGCCAACCACGTGATGTTGGCGTTTATTCCAATACCCACATTTATATCCTAGTTGGAAATACTCTTGGCTTTAGAGCGTTACCGGTTGAGTCGTTCTCTTGGGTGAGTACTTTTTCCCCAAGGCAAGCCCTCTAAGATAAACAAAAGCGAGTAAAGACAATATCTGTAAATCGATCAATCTTTGTTTGCAACAAAGAGAGAGAATGTACACAATAATGCCCCACTCACACTCGCACAAGATTTTGTTCAATTTTAAACCCAAAATGAAGTGTGGAGATGATTGTTTTATCTCAACCTAAAATCACAAAAAAGGCCTTTTGATTCTCAAGATTGCTATAAAGCGCGAGAGAAGTGCATACGTCCTTTTTCAATGAAGTTAGTTTAAGTAAGCCCTCACAAGACAAAATAGCACATGTTCATTTTAAAAACCCACAAAGCAATAATGACTTCTTTTTAAAACACCAAAGGACAAATGAGAGTTGTTTTGTTCAATTATTAACCAAAAAAAAACAAACTCTAGTAAGTTGTAATCCTAAGGTTCGTTTTAAGCCTTTGCAAAAAAAATTGAAAAGATTCTTTTTAAAGCCCAAACGAAATTAGTGTCCTAAGCAAAAAAAGGAATAACAATTTCTTAAGAGTGTTAAGCAAACACTAAAGTGCTTAAAAACACTTTGATTTTGTGAGATACTATCATCATGCTTCTCCCTCTTTCGTTTTCAATTGATCCAACCTACAAGAATGAAAACTAGTTAGATTATGCAAAACACAGAGGTTAAAAGGTAGAAAACAGAAGATAAAATTATCGTTTATCAAAAAAAGCACGTGCTAAAATAAAATTTCAACTTTTTACTCCATGCCAGTGGTGCAACCCATGACTGCATCGCAGTTTGATTTCTCAACGGTGTTGTACAGCGCTGCTTACCAGTCAGCGGCGCTCTATGCCCACACCAGTGAGCTCAATTGCATCACACTTTCACTCAATGTCGCTGTTTAAAATTTAAATTCAAAAAATTTAGGCAGGATGGCTAAAGCATCAGAGTTTGATTTTCCAGCGGTGCTAAAACAGTGACACTAGGCTCCCAGCGTTGGAATTTTCCTATGCACAAACAAAAACGTGGAATTTTGTGAGAAAAGTGATAAAAAAAATGAGATTTTTCCCCTCCTAGCGCCAAATGTGTGAACCCCAATCCTAATACCTACAAAATAACATGAATAAACAGACTAGATTAGAAATTGCAAGCAAGAACAAGGATTTTCCATGAAATCCATTTACCAAGTTCAAATTAGGAAAAGAAATAATGAACACAATGAAAACAACAAAGTAGAGATTGAATCCTAATTAAACTAGCAAACTTATGATCCCATGGGGGAATTGGTGTCAATTTGATGTGAAAATTGGCCCTTTCCCAATTCCTATGATGCAAGATTGATGTGATGAAGAGATTTGATCCACTTTGTTTATGAAGAATGAGTGCTCCAAGCTAAAAACCTACATAACCTAGCTAAGATTCAAGAATGATGGATGAAATTTGATAGATATTTGAGCATGGTAACTTTGCATAATTTGTGGATGATAAAATGAGGATATGAGCTTTTTATTTATAGAATCCCAAGATGGATGAATGTCCAAATTTGAGCAATGTGGGACTAACATTCATCCAATGGCAAGATGCCACTTGTCAACCTATGAGTGGATGGAGGATGTGCAAGTTTTGAGGATTATGCCAATAAATGCATATTTTTGAATTTCAAATTTGTTGAAATGACATGTAAGAGGGAAGGGAAAATACAATAAATGCCACTTGGCTCAAGGAAAAGGACATGTAAGATGGATTAAATGCCTTGTTGGATGTACATGTTAACTTGGAATTTGAATTCAAACTTGGAGGAATATTCCAAAAGATGCCTTGTTGAGGAAAATAGAGGATTTAATAAATCAATTAAATCTATTTTCATGTGCAAGTGGGAAAAGCTAGAGGATGGGACATGAATTAGAATTAAATTAATCAAGGGTCAATTAATTTAATAGGAGGTTAGATGATGTGACTTATCTGACTTAGATTTATGGATTTATTTAAATCAAATAATGAGAAGAATGTGATAAGAGATTAATTAAATAAAGATTTTGATTTATTTAATTAAAAGAGATGATGTTAGACTTAAATTAAATAAGGTTTTAATTTATTTAATTTAATAGATAAACTTTAGAGATTTAATCAAATAAAATTGATTATTTAATTAAATAGGGATAATTAGATCAAATGATTAATTTAATTAACAAAAGAGAGAGACTTAATTAGATAAAGTGATTTATTTAATCAAGGGAATGAAATTGATGAATTTAATCAAATAAGGAAATTTGATTAAATGGTTAGACCGAGGGATAACTCAGGATGAAACGATGTTAGTAGTCAAGATCAGATGCACAATGTCAATCGGTACATTTTATGTGTCTACAGTTATTATGATTTTTCCTCACCATTCGAAATTGATAAATGAAATAAATTTTCCACTATCCACTTAATTATAGTTTTTTTTTAAACCTCTCCTATCAAATTTAAAGTCTTTTGATTTTTATTTTGACAATACTTTGAATCTTTGAAAGAGTAAAGCAATAACTTAAATTTGCTAAGTATTATACTAACATGCAACTGATCATGAATTTCAAGAAATAAATCTCTTTGTTTTGGTTACATGTTTTGAATATATTTTTTAGGATATCTAAAATTACTCAGGCCCCTTGTTGAACAAGTTCACACTAACTTCTTAGCTATCCATCATGTTCAAGATCTGGCCCACAAGGAACATTGGAGTAGAAAATCCTACTTTTCAAGAGGAGTACTAATTTATTATGCTTAGCAAGTTGGTTGTGCTAAAACCACCATCAACACTATTTACTCCAACACATAGAAGGGTACACCTTGAATTTGGATTTTTTTTAAGATAAGAAAGTAAAAGGGGAGTATGATAGAGTGAGTGCATGTATGAAGAGAGATCTATTTAAATAATAATTCAATATCCAAAGTGTTTCTACATTTAATAATACAAAGTATATGAAGTGGTCTAACTATATATTATCTTAAGGAGTGACACATGATTTAGAAGTGCATAGGTTCTTTTGGTTGGTTGATGAGAGGATAGTGGGACAAAAATTGGATTATGAGATAATTAATTATTCATAAAAGATGTATTCATTTCAAATCTTTGATGTAGGTCCATGAAATAATTGGACATGAGAGCCAGTTTTTTTAGATTTATATCAAATGTAACTAAGATCATTTTGAGTTAAGAAAGTGGGTAGATACATGGGTTTCATTATATCTAACTCCTTTATCCTAAGATTAGTCATCTCAAGTTTACTACATGGAGATCACATTTGACTATGACCATCTTTTGAACCTTATACAAATATGGCATGTTTATGTTGTTTCACCATATGAGAGTGAATAGAGATTAGACTATTTGATGGCATGATGTGAACAAGGAAAATATAAGTTGTAGGCTATGTAATATGATGGGTTCATATATCCTACAATATTTTTTGTTGGTGTTGGCAGTTGGTTGTAGATACATCTAATTCAAAAGAAAAACATACTTACATTTGAAGAGTTTTAGAAACATTTAAAACCATACTCATGTATATATACCTAGTTATGACAAAAAATATCAATTCAATGAAGCATTTTGTGAAACCAAAAATAAAAGAGATGTGAACAATTTATAATTTTGACCATGAATCAATTACTCTAAAGGTAAGAGATGAACCCTTAGCTACACTTGACTAACATATAGACTTTTAATTTTGTATAAGTTGATTAATTTAGTTTTTTATCATGTTTATTTTAATTTCATTTTTTTTATATTCTTTTGTTTACATTAGTGGGGTTAATTGGATTCCACCTTCACAATTTTTTTCTTTTAAGTGTTGAAACTTTGTGCCTCTATCGCATTCCCCACTGGTTATAACCAATATGATAAATTCATGTGGGTTCAACCATGTGAAGGTTTTCCTCCAATTTTAGGGTTTTCTCCTCCCTGTGTTTTAGTCAATTTTACAAATTAGAATTCAAAAAATGACTCAAAAGTGTCAGAGCCTTTAGGTCAATTAGGAACTCCCCTTGTTGAATATTCTTAACCCATCAAGAACTCCTTTATCACTTTTTTGATGATTTAATAGGTACTAAGAACCATTGATTCATAGTTCCTATGAAACCTTCAATGGGTTTCTCCCATGTTTAAGTTTCTAAGAAAATACAGACTAAGTGGTAGAAGGTTCCATAGGAACTAAGAACCAATGGTTTTTAATTCCCATGCAACCCTTACAAAAAGGTCATTGAGTCAAAATTTTCATCAAGAACCATTAGTTCTAGGTCCCCAAGGAACCCCCAATAAGGATTCTTGGAAAATAAAGCAAGGTATGGTTAGATTTTCCATAGGAACCAAGAACCATTGGTTCTCAATCCCCAAGTATAGAGGACCTAAGTAAATCAAAGACATTGGGACTTCTAGAGATTCCCAAAACCATGGAAAATTTTGATGGTTCCTAGTTCCTAGGGAACCTTTGACCAAAAGAGATCCCACTCGATGAAAAGAAAAGAAAAAAGTGTTAGAGCTTCCCATGGTTCCCAAAAAAATGGGAACCTTTGATAAGGTTCTTGTTCCCATAATGTTACCTAACAAAGGAAAACTAAAATTTCTTCAACAAAGGAACTATAGGAAAAGGTAAAAGGTCATAGGTTCTCAAGGTATTGGGAACTCTCGAAGGAGGAGAAAAAAATAGGGATCACTAGTTCCTAGTGGAACCATAGCCTCCAACTAGAGATGGGTAGCCAGGTTCTTAGAAGAAAATAGGCATGAGGGAGGAAATGACCAAAAGAAGAATTTGGAGGGTTCCTAGGAACTAGGAACCAATTATTCAAGTTCCCAATTTCAGCCTAAGCCTTGAAAGAAATTCAAATACGCCTAAAGAGGAACCAAATGTGGGAGGTTTTGAGGTTAGTTTTAATCACTTAAAACATGCTAAGAAATAAAGGTTTATTGCTTCCCTTGAAAAGTAGGAAACTACTCCAAGGTTCCTGTATAACTAGTTCTTAGTTGTGTGGGACAACACAGTGTTCATTGTCAATATTTTTTTACAAGGGGCCTAGATTTTAAGCTTACTAGAAATGGCATGTAATCAAAAAATAATAATTTTAACTGCTTAGAAAATATACTACATTTAAGATCTATTACAAGTTTGTATTAATTCAATTCTCTTTCAGATATTTGTAACTAATTTTAAAAATAAAATTCAAAAGAAGAATAGGGTAACAAGATAATTTGAAATAAAATTCAATTTAACGAACACTGATAAAGAATGTTTCATCAATCACTTTTGTACATTTAAACAAAATCTTTAAACCACTGTTAACATAAATAGTAATTTACACATTTATCATTAACAACAATGCAATCTTTCGGGGAAAAATGGCACACATAAGATTTTAAGTTTTCATCAAATCAGAACATCATCAAGCACACGCAGATCTAAGATGAAATATTACTTAATTCCATAATTACCAAAAAGATTTTATTAATTGGCAATTTTGATTGAACTTAAACATTCATATCATCACCATGATGCCATATTTGGATGTGTAGATTGAGGTTAGAATTTGAACAAATAAGCATGAATCAATATTAGCAACCACAAAACTATCTAATTCAAGCTATGCAGACCCTAATCCAACAATGAAGCACAAATGACAATAGAAATCACAATAATAAAGTAATAATATGTAATATTTATGCCATAGTTGAATCATCTCCATTGCTCTTCTCCATTTTGTTTTGTTTGTCCTCAGATTTGTAGTATGCAAGATATATGATAAGCTTGATGTTGATGCAAGATAGCTAGATCTCAAGATAGAAAAACTTCAAAGTTTGTGGTTGTTCAAGATGAATGAAATGAGAAGCAAAATATTGAAGTTTGTGATTAACCTTGAAATGAGGATGATGGCTTGTTTTTTATAGAAATCCAAATTCAAATGAAGGAATAGGATTGAATCATGAGGTATCATGATCAATGGATGAGATTAATTGAGAAGAAAAGAGATAAGGATGGGAAGGATGGACCAAAACTCAAGAAATTGGTTGAGATTTAGGGCTTGGCTAAGAAGAAATTCAAATTAAATAATGATAGCAATTATTTAATTTAAAGGAGGGAAATGAATAATTAAATAATTAAAAATAATTATTTAATTATAGAAGAAGGTGGGGTGTTAAAATATTAAATAATTAAAAATAATTATTTAATAAAAGGTGGATGGAAATGATAAATAATTAAATAATTAAAAATAATTATTTAATTATGGAGAAAAGAAAGTGATAAATAATTAAATAAATAAAAATTTATTTAATTATGGAGAGAAAATTTTAATGAATAATTAAATAATTAAAATAATTATTTAATCATAGAGGAAAATGGAAATAAATAAATAAAATTTATTTAATTAAGGATAGAAACAGATAATTAATGACATAATTTAAATAAAATTGATATCTATTTAAATTAATCAAAAGAGGAATAAGGATAAAATGAATTAATTAAATAATTAAGAATTATTTAATTAATAGAAGAAGATGACATTAGGAAATAATTAATAATTGAAATTATTTAATTATGCATGGAAGAAAGCGAATTAGAGATAAAATGTTGCTTGCAAGCTCAAGATATTTTTTAGTGTCTACTTTTTGCTCCTCTTTGACATAATGTGATTTCAAGCATTATGTCAAAGAATAATCATGAAAATTGGCTCAAAACTCGCCCCAGCATGCTTAACAGGCCTTGGAGGATGCAGGATAGGTTGATGCCCCTCGGAAAAATTGAAAAAATTTCAAAAAATTTCAAAAAAATTGGCAATTTTATCGATAAGCAAGTTGGATAAGTGAAAATGCATTGGTGATGAAAAACTAGGCTCAAAAGACGATCTAGGGATGAATGGATGGGATGTTAGTACAGAAGAAGCTGGCGAGGATGGAAAATGGACAGAGGAATTGGGACTGCTATCTTGAGATCTTGCTAATAAATGATCAAGATTTTATTTTATTGTATAATTATCATCATAGAACTTATTATGGTAATGGATGATGAACACCAGGGTATGACATAGGCCAAGGTGTGATATGTTATCCCTTACAAAAATAGACACGTGATAGACAAGGAGTGTCATGACTTAGACTAGTAACCACATAAACTTTTCAGAATATGTGAGGAAGTAACCACAAAGCATGTTAGTCCTAATTCAAGAAAGCATTAGATGACCTTTTGTTTGCATAGGATGTTTTGATTATGCCAAATGGAACCCCAATCACACACAAGGAACCAAGTTTCCCTAGTTGTATTGCGAAGACAAATTGCAAACAAAAATCAAAGAGAAAAGAGGTCATGATCCATCATCGCTCCACTAAATCCTTTTAAGGCATCTTCAAGGGGCATAGTAACATGACCACAGATAAATCAAATTAAAAGATAAGACAAACTAGACCAATGAGTCAACAACCATTTAGATCTTTTACCACATTGTATGATCAGATTTTGGATAATGATAATGTTTGGTTTCAAGAAAGGAAGCATGTAGTATAAGCCTAGAGAGTGATGATGCAACGTCATGTACAAGATAATGGATTGGTTTGTGTCTGGTTTCGGGAATGGTACACCTCATATAAGACGTTGAGTCTAGTTTCAAGGGTGCAACAACCTGTATAAGACAATTTGATAGGATTGATGGATAAAGTTTGGTTTCAGAAATGAAGCATGTTGTATAAGCCCAGGGAGCCCAATGATACTACAAACTATATTAGATAGTTTGATAGTTGATAAGGATTGTTGATTTTTTTTTTATGTTTGATGTTGATGTTTTGATAGGTACCCGTGTTAAGGAAATTTCTCTATTGATAGCTGAAAATTATTGGATAGTTTGCTTGTTGTTTCATGATTTGGATAAGCTTAGTTCTCTTGTTTGATAACTTCTTGTGTTTGCTGAAAATGTCAACCTTAGCAAGGGACAGTTTATTGTGAGATGGATAATTGGGACAAATGAAGACCTTATTATGAAAAACCATAAGGGATTTCCCTAAAGCATCAAGGGCTCATCAATGATGGCTTTTCCTATGTAAAGTGCAAAGACAATGTAGTTCGACAGACCTTGACCATGGATAGTTTATTATGAAGATGCAAATATGGATGGACTTGACAATTTATTATGACAAAACCTAAGGGATTGAACTAAGCCTCAGGGGCTCATCAATGATGGTCTTGCCTACGTGAATTCATAGAGGCAACATAGTTTGACCACTTGGGCTAACATGGACTCTATTTTTTGGAGTTTTTGACACTTTTCTATTTTTTGGATTTTGTTGTTTTCTGATTTTTTTGGATTTTGACATTTTCTAATTTATTTTTGGATTTTGACATTTTCTTCTTTTTTTTTTGGATTTTGATTTTTCTTTTTTCTTTTTGGATTTTGACATTTTCTAGGTTTTTTGGATTTTGATGTTTTTTTATTTTTTTGGATTTTGACATTTTCTGGTTTTTTTGGATTTTGACATTTTCTAGTTTTTTTGGATTTTGATGTTTTTTTTATTTTTTTAGATTTTGAAATTTTCTAATGTCGACTTGCATCTAGGATCCCTTTTAAGACGTAAGTCTAGGAATTGCCCCCAATCAGGTATAGGACCAACTTATTATGGATGCAAAAGGGATGGGAGAGGTTTATCATGAATTGATATAAAAGGATGAAGGATGCTAAGCATCAAAAATTCTCATGCCACAAGAAGGATAACTAAGCTTTATTATGAACGGATGGGAAAAGCAAGATCTTATTATGGAATGGAGTATATGCAATGGATCATGGATGGAAGCAGAAGACCAGATAGAATGATAGTAGATGATGGAGAATATATTGACTACACATGGTGCCTTTTTTCCAGGTTTTCACCATGGTACTTATCCAAAGCACCACCAAAGTGGTGTTCACTATTGAATAGATTATTTCTCTTTACTATTTTTTCCATTTTTTTGTATTATTTATTTTTTATTTTATTTTATTTTGTTTTTGATGGGATTCTTTGAAAGCTAGGTATAGTACTTGTGAAGGTGCATGTTGTTGATAGGATTTGGTAATGGTTCACCTTCAGGAGTGGCAAGCTGATAAGCGCCAAATCCATATGTTGTAGTCATGATGTAAGGACCCAACCAATTAGGCTCAAACTTTCTAGGTTTTTATCGATCCATTTGATTTTTTGGGTTATCTTTTAGAACCAAGTCACCAATTTCAAAATGCCTAGCTCAGACTCTTTTTTTGTAGCTACAGCGAAGATGATTTTGATATGCTTACAAGTGGACCAAGGCATTTTGTCTCTTCTCATCCAGCAAATCTAGCTCATGCAAATGGGATATACGATACTCCTCATCATCAATGAACAATTGCATAGATACTCTCAGGGATGGTAATTCAACCTCAATGGGAAGAATGGATTCAGATCCAAAGATGAGGGAATATGGAGTGGCTCCTATAGGGGTGTGAATGCTAGTACGATAGGCCCATAAGGTGAGGTTAAGCTGGATATGCCAATCATGACCAGCGTCATCGATGGTCTTCAATAGGATTTTAAGAATAGTTTTATTAGACGCCTCAGCTTGACCATTACCCTAGGGGTAGTATGGAGTGGCAAAATGATATTGGATGTGAAATATCTCACAGAGTTCATAGACATCCTAATTTTTGAAGGGATGACCATTATCT
Organism: Sequoia sempervirens; assembly: GCA_007258455.2. Classification (NCBI taxonomy): domain Eukaryota; kingdom Viridiplantae; phylum Streptophyta; class Pinopsida; order Cupressales; family Cupressaceae; genus Sequoia; species Sequoia sempervirens. Next base: position 275,434,363 of record VDFB02270651.1, read on the forward strand.
CTAATGATGGATTAGGGAACACCCTACCGACATATGATGTACTTGAGGATAAACTTGGATATTTTCTTATCGGTAATGTAGGTCATTGGAATGGATTTGATCCATTTGGTAAAGTACTCAATTGTAGTGATGATAAACTTATGACCATTAACTTAGGTAGGATGAATATTTCCCATGAGGTCAAGTCCCCTTTCATAGAATGGCCATGGTGATGTAACTAGATGAAGTTCCTAAGTAGGTGTGTGCACAAGGTCTCCATGTATCTGACATTTCTGATATTTATTAACAAAGTGATAGGCATCACATTCCATAGTGTGCCAATGGTAATCTATTCGCATAAGATTTTTGGAGGGTAGGACTAGCAGAGTGAGCTCCACATATACCATCATGTACCTCATGTAAAGTTGTTTGTGCTTCATCTAAATCAATACATCTTAGGAGGGTGCTCTCTAGACTATGATGGTAAAGGGTATCACCAATGATGAAATATTTGGATGCTTGTTGGATAAATTTCTTACATTGATTAGTGGACAAGTCAGGAGGGATAATTTCTGCATGCAATTAATTGTAAAAGTATTTGTACCAAGGGGAATTAAGACCAACAATTTCACACATGAGTTCAAACTCAGGGACATAGAAAGTGGGGACCAATAGTTGTTCCACCAAGAACTCATATTGTGGCACATTATTAAGTATATCCAAGAGAGATCCAATGGTTGTCATTGCATAAATTGCTTTGTTCTGAGTCCTAATGATTTGAGTGAAGATGATGACCTCAAAATATTGCTTGAAACTATCAACCATTCACTTGTAGGGAGTGAACTTTTCATCTTTTGTATCGTAGTCATCGATGACCTAATGGATAACCAATTGGGAATCACCATAGACTTGAAGATTCTTAATTTTCCATTTGATGGACATCCATAGTCCTATTAGCAATGCTTCATATTTAGCCATGTTATTTTTGCATGGGAACACTATTCTATATTACTTAGGTATTGAGTCCCCTTGGGGTGTGACAAAGAGGATACTCGTTCCTGAACCATGATTTGTATAAGATTCATCAAAGTATAGCTTCCATGTTGTTGAGGTATCTATTGTTAATATGGATTAATTAGATATTAATGGATGATCTACTGGTGTTGGGGCTTCTACAAGTTGATTAGCTATCATTTTTCCTTTCGTTGCCTTACAATCAACATATTCTATGTCAAATTCACTCAAGATCATGACCCACTTTTCTAACTAACCTGTTAACATTCTTTGTTGAGTAGGTATTTCAAGGGATCTATCTTTACAACCAGTTTTGTTTAATAATTCAGCATATAATGTTGAATCTTTTGAGTGGAAAATAAAACTGCAAGGCATTCTCGTTCAATAGGACTATAATTAAGCTCATACCCCACAAGTGTGGGACTGATATAATAGATAGCTCGTTCTTTTCCATCATTATCATTTTGTGATAACAAGGCTCCCAATGTTGATGAATTTGTTGATATGTATAGTATTAGGTATCTAACATCAATAGGAGGCATAAGAACTAGAGGAGATAGCAAATATTCCTTGATTTGTTGGAACACTTCTTGACAGCGATCAGCTCATATGAATGGGACTCCCTTATGAAGTAAATGCTGAAATTGTTGATATTTATCTGCTAATTGAGCTATGAACCTTCAAATAGACTGTAATATTTTTTGTAGAGTATAAAATTGACTTATGTTTGTTGGAAAAGGAATACCTGTGATGGCTTTCAAATTTTTGGGATCAACCTCAATACCTCTACAAGAGAAAATGTATCCTAATAATTTTCCAAATTGCACTCAAAGACACTTTTTTGGATTTAATCTGACCTTATACTCTTCTAACCATTTGAAAATATTATCCAATACTACCAAGTGACTTTCTCTTGATAATTATTTTGCTAACAATTCATCAACATATTCCTCCATGAATATATGCATGTAGTCATGAAATATTATGGTCATATATCTTTGATATGTTGTGTCAGCATTCTTAAGACCAAATGGCACGGCATTCCAATAATAAGTACCCCAATCACAAGTGAATGTTGTTTTATGTTGATCCTCAAGGGAAATTTTGATTTGATTATATCCTAAAAAATTGTCCATGAGTGATAGCATTTCATATCCCGATGTCAAGTCTACTTTGATGTCAATATTGGGAAATGGGAAATCATCTTTAGGACAAGCTTTTTTAAGTCTTTCAAGTTTGTGCAAACTCTAATTCCACTATTTGGTTTTTTTACATGGACAATATTTGATATCCATTCTACATATTCTATCGGACGGATGAAACCAATGTGAAGTAATTTCTTCAATTCTTCTTTTACTAATAGTGCAATTTGGGGGTGCATTTTCCTCAACTTTTTCTTGACCAGTTTTGCATTTGGAAACAATTGAAAATGATGTAGGAATAACTTAGCATCCAATCCAAGCATATTAGAATATGACCACGCAAAATTGGTTTGTCTATCTAAAATGAAAGTGGTGAATTATGGCTTTTCTATGACTATTAAGGATGTTGCAAAGTGAACAATTCTAGGATTATCATTTGTACTCAGATTGACTTCTTCTAATTTTTCTACAAGCAATGATGATCTCTCTTGGTTTATGGGGAGCATGTCCAACTATCCATCCCTGGGCGCCTTAGGGAGTTTTTTACCCTCGAATACGTCCTTTATTTTTACTTTTTCTTGGTCTAAAGGAACCTTTCGATTTTCACCTAGAGACCTATTCTTTTTTATTTTTTCACTTTTGTGACTAGAGGGTGGAGTAGACTCCCCAAAGTATCTTGTGTTGTCAATATCTATGATAAATAAAACCTTATGGTCCCCACTTGGTATTCCTTCTCGAAGTCCCATGTACTCAATTATTGCTTTGTAGTTCTCGAATATGTCCAAGCTCGGAGCTCCTTGTTGATCCCAATCTATTAGTTGTGAGTGGACAAGGGGTAAGTCATCATCGGTATTGTTATAGCTCAAGGAATAAGTGGATATGGTAAAAATGGAGGTATCATCAGGATACCAAAATGATTCGATCCAAGCATGACCACTCATAGGTTTAGTTTTGTATGAGGATAAGTCAAGCTCTTGAAAGGTTTCAGCTGGGTCTTAATCACTAGAGGTACAGGGATCCCATTCCCACTCATTGAAATATATTTTGGTATGATATTCCTCAGATGTCTCGATTTCATTAGAAGCATTAATTTTTTCACCCAAAGATAACTTTGTACAAGGAGGACTCACTTTTGGTGGTATATACCCTAACCCTGTGTTCTTAGGCAATTTCAAGGGTAACAATGGTTCTATCATTCCATGTTTGTTCAAACCAAGACCACTATGTCCATCATAACCCTATGGTTTCATGATCTTGAATCCTTCTGAATATTTCTCTACTAGTATTTGCATGGAATCAGTTTCTTCTTCATCCTTATAGATCCATATAGAAATATCCTCACCTATAGTCTCTTTGCTTAATTATCCCCACTTAGTGAATGATCTGATTAGGATCTAGACTAATTGCATTTGAATGCTTAATGTTTACAAATCGTGGAAATCCAAATTACATAAAAAAAATTAACACATCAACATATGAATTAAGTGGAAATACAATTCATGCATACATTATTGAAATTATGCATTAAAAACTGAAGGTGAAAAGAATGAAATTGAGAAAGAAGAAGAGAGAGAGAGTGCAAACAATCTGATAATGGAGTTCGCCACAAATGTGACTACGTCTCTGGGTCCGCTCTAATAGAGTGAGACCGATCCGATTAATCTCCAAAAACAGAATTACAATTGTACCAAGAGCACTTCGGCAACATGACAATACTCTGACTTACAAAAAGGCTCAAAATAATCTCCTCAGAAAAATCTCCCTATTCCTCTGATTCAAAACTTCACCACCTGGACTTGAAAATTCTGCTTAACTCCGAAGAGCATACCTTCCCCCTTTTATACACAAAATATTCCCAAATTGGTGAAAAACCAATTGATTTGGGAATTTCAACTTAATCCCCCTTACATAGTAAATATTTTGGAAAAATCCCCCTTATCAAAACAAATCCCCTAAAAAAAATAATTAAATGGTTTCTATGCCCTGTCACATATTACATTCGAGCTTTTCCTGTTTCCATAAGTTACAACTAATCCTTTTAAAAGGATTATTGTTTTACAACTTGGAGGGAATTTATTAAATTAAGGGGTATTCCGTTTCCACATTTCCACAAACCATCCAATGCCACTTGTATTTTAAAGCCATACAATATACAATGTTGGTTTGAAATTCTCATTTAAAATAGGGGATGAGTTTGGTTACGGGCTATTTACATCCCTAAAAAATAGGGATCAATTTGTTTTCCCTAAAAAAAAGGTAGCCTAAAAAATAGCATGATTTTTTTTTTAAATAATGGTGATCCCCTTTTATAGGAAGGGCCACGTTTTCTTCTTAAGGAAGTGATTTAATTATTAAAATGGAGGCCATGGCTGTTATTAATTTATTTATTTTTTATATATATTTTTTAAATAAAGCCATGTCCAACAAATTTCCGCCACGTGTAACTTCGGGAAGCCACCATGTGTCACCTCATGATTCATCCATGTCAGCATGATGACGTCATGTTGACATCATCATTGTACCTTCAAGTCAACCTAGTCAACCACGAGCTTTGACCTTCCATACCTTGCACATACGAGCTCCGATTTGCGCAAAACGAACACCGTCGGAAAGCTCTTGACGTGCTCTTCACGTTGACATCAATTTTGACCACTTTTGGTGACATCAAATTTTGACCTTTTTTTTCTTGCCCTGGGCCCTGAGTTGACCAGTTGTTGACTGAACTTTGACCGGCAATAACTTGGGCTCTGTAGCTCTGTTTAACTCCATTCAAGTTGCATTGGAATCAGGACATCAAGTTCTTTCTGATGGTGCTAAAATTTGGAGTATTGGAGACACTTCAATTTTTAGTGAAAATATCCTCCGGATCAGGCCTCCCCACTGGAGAACTTTTGGACCTCCAAAAGTGGCATTTATTCAAACATCAAGTGAGGACTTGGCCTCCCCACTTGTCCTGTATCCTCTGTACATTTGTATACCTGACTCACAATCACAACAAAGACAACAACATTGTTGAATATAAACATCATTCTATCACTTCCATAAGCATCTTCATCAATTGTCATAATCACTAACCAAAAAACATTGACTAGCATCAAGCTTAACAAGAATGCAGATATGATAGAGAACAAATCAACAACATATTGATCTCTTACAATAGAAACATTTTTACCCAAGGGACCATCAATGCTTTCAATCACCATTCCCTCATGTTGTATTGTGGGTGCATCCTACGACATTTGACCCTAGTTAGCTACTCCAAGTTCTTGTCTAGAACCACCTGTGCTGACAGACATAAGAGTTAAATCTTTACTTGCATTAATCACCCTCTTTAACTGCCCTGTGTTTGTAAAAGAACGATCAGTCTTAATCCTGTGAGAATGTACAATATACTGAATGCCATCTTTAAACAAATGATAATGATTCTTTTCCCTATAGAAAATAGCTTTCCGATCATATAGATAAGGGCTACCCAGAACTATCCCACAGATATCTAGTGGAACCACATCAAACTATACTTCATCCACAAACTTACTTGTGATTGCAAATTTTAAAGTGCATTGTCTTGTTACTTGCAATTTATCATTCTCGCAAATCCAACCTAGTGGATAAGGTTTCTTATGCAATGTAGTTTTCAATCCCAAGTTTCTTACAACATCTTCAGAAATTAAGTTAACTTGAGAACCACTATCTATGAGTGCATCAATCTTAATGTTCTTAGAAACAACCCTTAAATGAAACAGCTCATTCCTTTTCTTATCTTCAGAGACATCATTAACTTTAGAAGCAGAACCACAATATCAAAGGAAACACTGGAAAGAGGAGCTTTACCTTTCATACCCATAGCTGTTATCTTAGTTTCATCATCAGATTCGGAACCAAGATCCATAACAACATTTGTGGCTTTCTCCTTACCCTTTTGTTTCTGATTCTGTCTCTGAGCCCACTTAGGCTTCAATTCGGGATGCAACTTCCAACAATGATCTTCATCATGACCCTTCCTGTCACAATGAAAGCAAGAAAGCTTGTCATCCTTCTTGACTGTAGTTGTCTTCTTTCCTTTCCTTGTCTCTGCATTCTTAGAAGATTTCTTTACAAAGTTATCATTATCAATGAAAGAACCCTTTCCCCTTGACTCTAAGTGTGTAGCTTGAACAGACACTTCATCCAAATTACAAGGGTTCAATACCAAAATGGAATGTCTAAGATATGAATGAAGACCTCCTATGTGCTTTAACAAAGTATCCTGGGTGTACAAAGGTACATTTAATGCAATAGCCTTCTTTTTGAATTCATGGGTGTACTCTTGGACAGTTTGACCTTTCCCTTGTTTAAACACTTGCCAATTCATCATTAATTGTTGCATGTGACCTAAGGGATAGAATTGCTTTTTAAGAGCATTAATAAATTCTAACCAAGATAAATTGACTCTACCATGCTGTGAAATTTCTGCTCTAGTCCTACTCTCCCACCAGGTAAGAGTTGTACCTCCCAACCGAAGAGTGGCTAACTGGATCCTAGAAGCATCATCAAAGAGGTTTTGAACTCTACAATAAACTTCTACTTGTTGAATCCAATCATCTAGTTTTTCAGCATCTAATTCACCACAATACTTAGGTAGTTCAAATTTAACATCCAATTTAATTTGAGGCTTATTTACACCCTTAAAAGGATTACTAGAAAGAGAATGTGTAGAAGAAGAAGGAGAATGAGGAGAAGGAGTAGACGGAGGAGATTTTGGAGGTTCATCACCACCTCTTGATTGCTTCCTATTGCTTTTACTATCTCCATGATCTTCTTCATGTTTCATGCATTCTTCCCTTTCTTTGAGTAGCATCTCCAACGCAGCTTTCATCTGCCAAAAAGCTCTTTGAAAATCTTGCTCACTGAGTTCTTCACTTACCTCCATTCCAGACATAGACATCTTCAGAAAAGTTCTTCATTTCCTGATCTCAAGATTAAATTCCTCAAGCTTTCCTTCGCCCTTCTAAATCCTGGATCTTGTTAGCATTCAAAACAACTGCAATAATAATCACCAGAAGCTCTGATACCACTTGATCTTATTAGGATCTAGACTAATTGCATTTGAATGCTTAATGTTTACAAATCGTGGAAATCCAAATTACATAAACAAAATTAACACATCAACATGCGAATTAAGCGGAAATACAATTCATGCATACATTATTGAAATTATGCATTAAAAACTAAAGGTGAAAAGAATAAAATTGAGAAAGAAGAAGAGAGAGAGAGTGCAAACGATCTGATAACAAAGTTCGCCACAAACATGACTACGTCTCTGGGTCCACTCCAATAGAGTGAGACCGATCTGATTAATCTCCAAAAATAGAATTACAATTGCACCAAGAGCACTTCGGCAGCATGAAAATACTCCGACTTACAAAAAGGCTCAAAATAATCTCCTCAGAAAAATCTCCCTATTCCTCTGATTCAAAACTTCACCACCTAGACTTGAAAATTCTGCTTAACTCCTAAGAGCATACCTTCCCCCTTTTATACACAAAATATTCCCAAATTGGTGAAAAACCAATTGATTTGGGAATTTCAACTTAATCCCCCTTACATAGTAAATATTTTGGAAAAATCCCCCTTATCAAAACAAATCCCCTAAAAAAAAATAATTAAATGGTTTCTATGCCCTGTCACATATTACATTCGGGCTTTTCCTGTTTCCATAAGTTACAACTAATCCTTTTAAAAGGATTATTGTTTTACAACTTGGAGGGAATTTATTAAATTAAGGAGTATTTCGTTTCCAAATTTCCACAAAACCATCCAATGCCACTTGTATTTTAAAACCATACAATATACAATGTTGGTTTGAAATTCTCATTTAAAATAGGGGATGAGTTTGGTTACGGGCTATTTACATCCCTTAAAAATAGGGATCAATTTGTTTTCCCTAAAAAAAAGGTAGCCTAAAAAATAGCATGATTTTTTTTTTAAATAATGGTGATCCCCTTTTATAGGGAGGGCCACGTTTTTTTCTTAAGGAAGTGATTTAATTATTAAAATGGAGGGCATGGCTGTTATTAATTTATTTATTTTTTTTATATATATATTTTTAAATAAAGCCATGTCCAACAAATTGCCGCCACGTGTAACTTCGGGAAGCCACCATGTGTCACCTCATGATTCATCCATGTCAGCATGATGACGTCATGCTGACGTCATCATTGTACCTTCAAGTCAACCTAGTCAACCACGAGCTTTGACCTTCCATACCTTGCACATACGAGCTCCGATTTGCGCAAAACGAACACCGTCGAAAAGCTCTTGCCATGCTCTTCGCGTTGACATCAATTTTGACCACTTTTGGTGACATCAAATTTTGACCTTTTTTTTCTTGCCCTGGGCCCTGAGTTGACCAGTTGTTGACTGAACTTTGACCGGCAATAACTTGGGCTCCGTAGCTCTGTTTGACTCCATTCAAGTTGCGCTGGAATCAGGACATAGAGTTCTTTCTGATGGTGCTAAAATCTGGAGTATTGGAGACACTTCAATTTTTAGCGAAAATATCCTTCGGATCAGTGAACATGGTAGGAGGATTACAAATGACAATCTTAGGTTCCTTCTTGATAGGATGAGGCTTCCCATAAGACTTTGGTGAGGTGGGAAACTTACTAATGCAAAATAAGCTCTCAATGTTGTATTCACCACATCCTGTGTCATGGATATGGACCTTAGGTTTGGAAGGTGTGGTGGATGGAATGGAATATTTCATGAGTGAAGAGGGATCAATGTAATGCAATGAGGTAGAGGAAGAAGCTTCCCAATTGATAGGTACTTGATGTTCAATGGTCCCTTTCAAATTGCTACAATATTGGAAAGGGTCAGGATCATCTGATATAGTAATTTTGGTGCCATTATATGGAAACTTAAGGCATTGATGGTACATGGAAGGAATGACCCTCATGGAATGAATCCATGGGTGACTAAGGAGAAGGTTGTAGTGGTAGATCCATATCCAAGACTTGGAATATTGTGTTTTTAATAGTAGGCCCAACCCTCACGGGAAGTGTGATTATACCTTTGGATGAATGCTCAACATCATCATAAGCCTTGATGATGATTTTCTTAGGCGTATCTATACAATCCTTAGAGAATCCCAATTTTATGACCAATTTTAAGGTGCATATATTCAGAACTACTCCACCATCTACCAAGACTTGTCTGATTTTTTGTTTATTAACATATACCTCACGGTGTAATGCATCATTATGATTTGGTCATTGTGCAAGAAAATATTGCTCAGAAAATGTGACATGATGGGTTGTAGCTAAGTATCCTACCATGGCCTAGAATTGATTAACATTTAGGTTAATGCTTAGGGGATATGCGAAGCAAATCAAGAATGGATATTTGTGTGGGAGTATTTCCTAGATTGTCTAAAAGATTATATTGACTCTTTGGTTGTAGATTTTAAGCGGCCCCTTGCAAGGTCACTATAGCTCTTCAGGTGGTGACAGCACATTCTAGACTTTTCTTGATGGTAATGGTAGAGACATTGTCATCAAAGGCTCAAATGTTATTAATAGTATACTCATATGAGACATTAGTGTAATTGGTATTGGTGTTTGCATTGTTCCCTAAACTAGAGGATTTTCCTTTTCCATGGTCTTGTAGGGGATTCTTGAAAATAGTATGGTCGGAATTTATCTTTCCTTGTGAATTATCCACTGCTATGTCACCTTGTTCAATGAGGTCTTGGATAAGGTTCTTAAGTGTCCAAAATGATGATGTTTTATGTCCCTCAATACGATGGTATTCACAAAAGTCATCGCCATTCCACCAAGTTGGTTTCAATATTTTTGTCTCATAAGTTTTAACCTCTGGTAGTTGAATGGCATTTGATTGCAATAATTATTCAAGACTAATTCAATGGGCTCTCCTAAGGGTGTATATGTTCATTTAGGCATGTTTGCTTGTGGAGGACCTCTACGTTGTTGGTTGTTTTGGATTGCATTTGTAGTTTGATCTTGGCTTGGTGTAGAAATTTTTTGTGTGGAAGTACCTTTGAGGTGAATGGTGGGGTGAACCTTGTTAACCATTTTAGCATCAACTACCCCATCATTGGTGACATTTTTTTCCTAGACCAAAATTTTCCTTTGTCATTGGGATTATTTTGGTTTTCTTTGAAGATCTTGACCAATCCTTTTGCAACAAGCGCTTTCTCAATGGAGACTCCCTTTTCAATGACATCCTCAAATGTGTTGCATAATGGATTTGAAATTGAATCATCAATTCCATGTTGAGGTTTTCTACAAAGATGGGGACCAATTATTTTTCTAGTATGTGGAAAGGACATTTACTAGAAATACTTTTCCATATTTGAAAGAATGATGTAAGTGACTCCCCTTCCTTGTGTCTAGTTGTGCATATTTTTAAAAGGGCCATATCACTTTCAATGCTATAGGAAAAATGTGATGAATTTTTCAACTAATTCATTCCATGTTCTTATCCCAGGAGGAAGGTGTGTGAACAACTCTAGATCTTTCCCTAAAAGGATACGTGGGAATAATCTCATTAATTATGTAGGCTCAAAAGTGATGTCCATACAAGGAGTGTTAAACTATCACACATGTTCTACTAGATCTCCCTTTCCCTTGTATTTGTCAAAGTTTGGCGTATTAAAGTGTGGAGGAATAGTGGCATGTATATGCTTCTATTAAAGGGATAAGGACATAGTTCCTCCATTGAGTATTTTTTCTTTGTTGTGCTCACTTTCATGTTTGTCATTTGTTGTTGCATTGCTTGCATTTGTTGCATCAAAGTTTCATGGGTGATGGTGGTATGTTTGGTTGATTTTGCATGAGAAGGTTGGTGTTGGTGTTAAGAATGTTGAGGTAATTGTGTGATAATGGGTTTTGGTTTTGTAAGTTGGATGTAAATGTTGAGTTTGGGTTGATGTTTTCTTGAGAAGGATGTTGATTGCCTTGTTGTAAGTGAGATGTAAACATGGTGTTGGTATTGGTATTATGTTGTGGTGGAATTTGGTTGGTGTTTTGGTGTTGTGGTATGAAGTTGAGGTTTGGGTTGACATGTTGTGATGGAGGTTGGTTGGTGTTTAAGTTTGACCCAAAAGACATGTTGGTGTTTAGTGTAGTGTTGGTCATTTGGGTTTGCAATCTTGGTGTGGAAATGTGAATCCTTCTTGTTTTTCTTGGTGGGTTTGGGCTTTGATTTGTGTTTTTTTTGGTTGTTGGTGCGGTATTTTGGGTGGATTTCATGGAAAATGGATTTGCAAAAGTCATACCCATAGAGCTAGAGGATGATCCAAATATATTAGCAAATGTGGGACTTGGCCCCCGAGATGTTGCATGTGTCCTTTTAGTCCCAAACTTTGGATTAGGAGGTATGTTAACATGTGTTTTGTTATGTGTAGTTCCCCCAAGTGGCATACTAGTGTGCATTTGTTGTGAAGAGGAATGACCTTGTGTAAATGTGTTATAACCTTGACTTTGACTTTTTGTTTGTGTTGTTCCCTCTACAATTGTGGAAGTGTCAAAACCAAATGGAAGCTTGGAACCATTTTGAGAAAGTCCTAGGAAGTACTTATTAGGATCTGCTTTGACCATCTCTTCTATGATACGCACTATCTTAGGATCTTGGGAAGCTTGTTCAATCTCTTTGGGTGTTAGATTTTGGTTAACCTCTTTTAATGTAAATTTTTAAAATGGATTTGGGATTTCATCTTGTGATGTTTGAGGTTGGTTTGAAGAGGACCCAAAGTTCATGGTGCTAGTTGAATTGAAATTGGGGTCATATGAGGAATCCATGTCCTTTTGTTTCCTTTGTGACCTAGTGAAGACCATATAAGACTTGTGACCTTGAGGATTTTGGAAATGAATGCAACTAAAGATAGATATGCAAACTAAAGATGGTAATGCAAGCTAAGGATGGTAATGATAATAAGACTATGTTATATTTTTAGGATTTTTGGAATATAAAGATGCAAGATGGGAATGTAACTCTGACTAAGCTTGGTATGGAAAGTGGTAATGAGACTATGACTAAGCTTATGCTTGGATGGAATGCCATATTATTATGAGACTAAGACTATGACTATGGTTGGATTTGGATATGCAATTTTGAACCTTAAAAGAGGATCCTAAGCAAACTATAATGAACCAAAGTAACAGCTCTAAATTTCAAGACCTCAAGGGGCCAAGGACCAAGATTATGGTGATATTGATTGGATAAAATGTGATCCTAAACTAGACACATTAGTTGTAATCCCAACCTAAGGATGAGATAGATAATAATATGATAAGGTCAAGACACCTAAATATGAAACTATGGTTTGCCCAATAGTATGACAAGCCTCATAATCTTAAGACTCAAAGATGTTGATGGAATGAGGTGTGGTATAGTGTATGCAACCTAGGACTATGCAAGCCAACCTAAGATAAATGATGAAATGAAATGAATGGGATGATTGAACCTAAACAAGTCTTAGGTCTGAGTGTACAATCAATATCTGTAAGGAGAATAGAATTTGGATGTACATATTTCCCAAAAAAATTGAAACTAATAGATGTGGCATTTCAAGGTTCCTAGGGTTTCTAACAAATGCGATGTTCTAACTGACAATTGCATTTTTATGATAAACAATTGCAATTTTCTTCCTTTTTTAACCTAATTTGATGTTTTCTAGGTTGTTTTCCATTTTTGGAAAGTTCAAATTTGATCATAAAACACAACAAACACTCAAAAGACAAATTTGGTTGCTTTTGACTCTTTGACTTCTTGGTAAGCAAGTATTTCTCAAGTTTTCTTTCACAAAAATTTCTTGGCCTTGGTTCAAAAACAATACAAACAAGCACAACCTAGCTAATAGTAATAGGGTTATCTACTAAAGTGGGCTTACATCACCCTCGAAAGAGTGATGTTAAATCCGAGAAAAAGGAGTGGGTGAAGCTAGAGCATGCCAAGGTCACGAACCACCTTAACACCTCTCACCTTGAAAGGAGTAACTCCAAACAAGGAACCTTTCCACCTCAACCATGAACTAGACGTGGTAAGTAACTTTAGGGTATGATCCACATCCCTTGCACCAACAATAGTAGACTCTCAAAATAGGTCTTAGGCTTCTAAAATAATGGTTCATAGTGGGGGACTACCATGAACACCTATGGTATAATGTCAAACATGAGACACTAAAGCCTCTAGTCAACCCTAATATGTTCTATACACCCACATCTAAATTGACACGTGTGGTATACTTCACAGGATAGTGCTACTAGCTTTTTCCTTCACACCTTTGATATAGCCTGTCGAGAAAAATGCTTGAGGTTGAACCCTTGCATTCTATGTTAGCATGTGTCTCAAGGGGGGCCTCCTAATAAAAGAAAAAGAGATTGATATGTGTTTCTCATTCACCAAAGATCACATGAAGCGTAAGGGGAGAGGATACACACACACCAATCTGGGATTTAACAGAACATGCATGTGCATAAGACACGAAAAATACTTATCCTTTTTAAGCACCAATTCCATATGTTCCTAATTTAGAAATCACAAACACACAATGGAACCCTACAAGAAATTGGATTATTATTTTAGATCAAAAGGTCTTCTCCCAACGATTGCCACAAGCTAAAAATCAGATATCAATAACCAAAAAAAATTGCATGCTATCAACATGATTTCATGATCTGAATATTTTGTTATATTTTTTACCCCAAAAATAAAAATTCAAAGAAGATACCCCTAATAAAATTTTGAGAACATTCCAAAAAATGTAAAAAAATTATAAAGATTCCCTCATTTAAGCCCTAAGGAGTAGATTTATGAAGAAATACGAATTTTCAAAGATCAAATTGTAGATTAATTATTTGAGGTCAAAATAAAAAATGTAAAGAACAAACCACCTGTAGAATTCTGAGAGCTTTCAAAGTCTGCAAAAAAATTCAAAAAATTTGTTGATTTGCAACCAAAATTTAGATTTATGAAAAATCATAAAAACATGATAACTTGCTCAAAAATGTCGACCTGAAGCTAATTTTTGGAGTGTAATCTTATGATATGATCTTTGTCCTCCAGAAATAAACCCAGAAAAAAAATCGTAGCCATTTGGGAGACATGATGAAATCTTTAAAAATTACTAAAACTAGTATAACTCACTCAAAAATGTCATCCTAAATCTAATTTTTGGAATGTAGGCTCCTGATATGATCCTTGACCTACAATAAAAAAACCCAAAAAAAATATTGCAGTTGTTTGAAAGATATGAAATCTTTGAAAATTTCTAGGGTTTTGTCTTCAACTTGATCTGCACAAGGTTAGTCTTGAATTTTTTAACAAAACAACAAGATAAGGTTAGAAAACCTCAGAAAATAAAGATATAATAAGGATTTTTTATTCACATCAGGTTCACCAAATGCAGATCGAGGTTAGAATTTGGGGAAATAAAGCATGAATCAATAATAGCAACCACAAAACTATATAATTCAAGCTATGAAGACCCTAATCCAACAATGAAGCACAAATAACAATAGAAATCACAATAATAAAGCAATAATACGCAATCTCTATGCCATAGTTTAATCATTTCCATTGCTCTTCTCCATTTTTCTTTGTTTGTTCTTGGATTTTTAGTATGCAAGATAGCCAAACTTCAAAGATTGTGGTTGTTCAAGATGAATGATATGAGAAGAAAAATATTGAAGATTGTGGTTAACCTTGAAATGAGGATGATGACTTGCTTTTATAGGAATCCCAATTCAAATGAAGGGTTAGGATTGAATGATGAGGTATCATGATCAATGGATGAGATTAATTGAGAAGAAAAGAGATAAGGATGGGAAGGATGGACCAAAACTCGAGAAATTAGTTGAGATTTAGGGCTTGGCTAAGAAGAAATTCAAATTAAATAATGATAGCAATTATTTAATTTAAAGAAGGGAAATGAATAATTAAATAATGAAAAATAATTATTTAATTATAGAAGAAGGTGGTGTTAAAACATTAAATAATTAAAAATAATTATTTAAAAAAGGTGGAGGGAAATGATAAATAATTAAAATAATTAAAAATAATTATTTAATTATGGAGAAAAGAAAGTGATAAATCATTAAATAAATAAGACTTTATTTAATTATTTATTTTCATTTTCCTCTATAATTAAATGATTATTTAAATTATTTAATTATTCAAGATAGAAAATAATAATTAGTGACATAATTTAAATAAAATTGATATTTATTTAAATCAATCAAAAGAGGAATAAGGATAAAATGAATTAATTAAATAATTAAGAACTATTTAATTAATAGAATAAGATGACATTAGGAAATAATTAAATAATTAAAATTATTTAATTATGCATGTAAGAAGGTGAATTAGTGATAAAATGTTGCTTGCAAGCTCAAGACATTTTTTAGTGTCTATAGGATGCATGAAAAATAGGCATAACCTTTTGATCAATCAATAATTCATATTTCTACAAAATCAGTAGGAAAAATCCATGCTAAGATTGTATAAGTTTGCTTGCAAAAATTACATCAAAATCAAATCCTTTGAAATGATTCAGAATCAAAATTATATA